>OZ010573.1:96862188-96867188 GCA_963932145.1 Acanthosepion lycidas | reverse complement strand
TCGTATTCACATTTTTTGCACGAGGAATTGATTCCTTATTTTTTTTTTTTTAACATTTGAATAACAACACAGACGGTAACGAATAATGGAATGCAAAAGTGTGAGAAAAAGAGAAACGGTAGGAAAGCATGAGATAAGGAATAATGTAGGCTCTCAACACCCAGGGAATGGTCCACCTCGCTGAGAATTGACCTCAAACCAAAAGTATGTACACTAATGCTCACTGATGGACTTACCTAACCTCACTGATAAAGTAAGTCATTCTCGTCTAAGGCGACACTTCTGTCCTGTGGCAAATATATAAAACAGCAGCACTGCAGCAAAGAAAATAACGCAATAATTCGCACACACACACACATATATATTGGTCATATATATATATATATATATATATATATATATATATATATATATATATATATATATATATGAAGAAAAATATACGGAAAAAAGAAACAAAAATCCTTATATGCAATTATGCTGTTTTAATGTTAATATAATGTCAACGTCGGACGTTTCGGTCTAATAAACCATCTTCAGGACATATTCATAAAATATAATTAACATTATCAATTAAACATGACAAAGACGATGGACATAAGAACAAAACTTATCCAAACAGATAACTGAAAGTTTTATGATCAGCGTTCCGTTTAAACATGGTCACGTTGTCGTTAAGTGGGCGATGCTGTGAAAACGTATTCCTAAAATTTGAGTATTTTGAATGAAAATTGAAAAATGAAAAGAATTCTATTTTGATCTAAAATTTATATGTACGCTTGTCGAGCATTAATCTCGCTAGAAAAGTGGAAATACTAAATCGTTCCATCGGCCTTATCTAATATTCTGAAATCATCTTGACATATTTTCCCTGACTACATCAAACTCTACTTGGAATCATCAGTAAAAGATTTAAAATTTTTCGAGGAACAAACCTTTTTAAAAGCCACACATGTAGGACGTGAACTAAAGTTAAAAAACAGCATGTCTCGCATCACAGCTGAGAGACTTCGATCCGAGGTGACCAAAATTAATCAAAAACATATCAGGAGTTTAAAACTAAAATTCCATACTTTATGTAATCGCAGCTGTTGGAAGAAAATTGGTAGAACTAATCTAGTCACCAATATCTCCAAAACCACACTTAGCACTATAGAGACTGAAGCCCTTAGCTTTAGTCAAAAGTTTGCAACTGGTTCAAAAGACCACAATATTAGCAAACTGATCTTAACTACAAACACAGTGATTCTGACTTCCATAAAGGTTTTACCCAAGGCATTTTAGCTGCCCTTTTGACTGCCAAAACATGGAATTTACTTTACCTAAGAGGTATATGAATGCCTTAAAATCCTTGTCTATGAATAATAATATTATTATATCTTCTTCGAATAAAGGAGGCGGTGTTGTTGTCATGGACACCATTGCTTACAACCAGAAAACGTTGGACTTGCTAAATGATAGAGACACTTATGAACAGATCTCCCCTATACAAGTTTCTAATAATCTAAAAGAATTTAATAGGTCCTATAAGAAACTCATATGTAATGAAAATAAGATTTGGCTTTCCCTTATTAACTACCACTCCACCGTCCCTAAAATTTATGGTATCCCCAAAAACCATAAACCTAACATTCCATTAAGGCCCATCATCTCGGGTATAGGCTCAGCTCCTCATAATATCGCTAGGTTTTTAACTAAATTTCTAACTGCAATTCTGGGCACTATAAGTAACGCACAGGTAAAGAATTCAAGCTATCTTCTAAATAAATTGAGTAATATTGATATAGGTAACAAATCCCTTTTCTAGCGAGATTAATGCTCGACAAGCGTACATATAAATTTTAGATCAAAATAGAATTCTTTTCATTTTTCAATTTTCATTCAAAATACTCAAATTTTAGGAATACGTTTTCACAGCGTCGCCCACTTGACGACAACGTGACCATGTTTAAACGGAACGCTGATCATAAAACTTTCAGTTATCTGTTTGGATATGTCTTGTTCTTATGTCCATCGTCTTTGTCATGTTGAATTGATAATGTTAATTATATTTTATGAATATGTCCTGAAGATGGTTTATTAGACCGAAACGTCCGACGTTGACATTATATTACCATTAAAACAGCATAATTGCATATAAGGATTTTTTTTTCTTTTTTCCGTATATTTTTCTTCATACTGTCGGATCTATATCCATATATTTGCTTATATATATATATATTTTTTTTTTCTAGCTGAAAATAACCACATAATATAGTAAGAGCCTTATTTAGAAAACCAGCTGAGCTTTCAATTTATGAAGCTTGAAGTAATCTGATTTGACACTATATTGATTTCTGTATATATATATATATATATATATATATATATATATATATATATATATATATATATATATATATATATATATATATATATATATATATATATATTTATTAAAGACATTTTTTTATGTTTAACGTTCTTTTTATAGATACAAGTATTTAAGTAAATGCTCTGTTTATAATAAACAGTATTAAATAACATTTACCGGCCTGAATGTCCGAGAAATTTACGCTGACGTGCCTTACCGCTAGGCACGTCAGCGTAAATGACGGTTCCGTATAGGATGCAGGTTCGAATCCTGTCAAAGGACGAATATTTTCTATGAAAATTTCTCGGACATTCAGGCCTGTAAATGTTATTTAATACTGTTTATTATAAACAGAGCATTTACTTAAATACTTGTATCTATAAAAAGAACGTTAAACATAAAAAAAATGTCTTTAATAAATAAATTGTCGGACTTTGTCCATTTCGTAATATATATATATATATATATATATATATATATATATATACGATGATAAATTTCCTGTAACACCGTCCGCTTCATCAGTAATCCGCTTAATGCTGCTACAATTTTTAAAAATTATTTCACACTAAATAAGGCAGTAAAGTTACTAAGACATAAGGGGTTACTGAGTGTCAAAGAATAATAAAAAGTACAAACACTATTAAGCAATAAGAACAAGAGAAGCGATCAAAAAGTCAGTAGATAACGATTGACCTTTCAGTATGGAGCCGGAAGAGATATCAGTATTTATCCTATACCTTGGTGCCTTATGCAGAAAAGTTTCTCTGTGCTAAACGGAACCAGTCAATCCTCCAATATATCGTGCGTAAAACAGGGCACATTGGTTCCAGAAAGACAACATTGCATTGGCGTTATTTTTTGGCTAGCACCTTCGCTTGGCCTGTTATAGTGACCTATCTAAATAACGAGACTTTCTAAGAGGCAGTCGGGACTCAGTGTAACCTGATGGTTCAGACGGACACTTCTATCTGCTGACTAATAATACTATTATTTTGTATATATGTTCTGTTTTTCCAATACACTTGTTCAACGTACCATCTTCTTTCCGTGTCTTTCTTTCTGGCCCCTAACAGGCCAAACATGACCTCAGTTAAATTGAGAACCTATGGACTACTAGTCTTCTTTTACATGTGTAAACGTGACCGTTAGTACCAATCAGACCAGACATCAAAAAAATTCTATAAATGGTGCATAGCCTACAAAAGACAATGATCAGTTGTATTAACTGGTAGCACATATTCCAAGATTCATTAAGTTATTTATCAGTAAAAAGCTTCATGCAAGTTACTAAATTTAAAGATCTCTTTAATATTCTCTTAATGGTATTAAGGTTTTGCAACATCTACTTTCGATATCCATCTATATTTCCAATATATATAGATGAGGTATTGTAATTATTTATATTGTCCGGACTGTTACCCTCATCTTTATTGCCTTTTCATGACGTTTCGATCAGTGTACGCTCCAGCATTCTTCAAGTGACTTTAATTTCCAACTGAACAATTTCATCCACCAGGGTAGATTGGTCTTGTTCCAGTGCCACACCTCATCCGGGTGACTCAGTTTTCGCCCTTTAAGTCATGTTTCCAAGTTTTTTTTTCTTTCGCCACTGCAATAGTCGCAACTCTACGGTTCCTCAAGAACACATGGCCCAGCCGATAAAAGCGTTAATCGGATCCAGTGTCATGATCCTAGAAGGCCAAATCCACTGCAGTCAAACTTCATAATTTAAAGTTTATGTATTCATGTAAATATGCACTACATTTTTTTTTAAATTATACAGGTTGCGGCAAAAATATCTCCGATTAATAGTAAGTAATTAGCTAGAGTAAGGCACCATTGGCACTAAAGTCGTACCATTATGTGGGAGATATTTCTGGGAGGTATATATGACCGGTTTATCTACGGCAGCTGATATTTGGTCGCCAGACTTTCGTTGTTTGTTTTTAAGACAACCGCTTTATAATTAATACTTGAATACCACTTGCTGAAACAGAGATATGATGAAGTTAAATATCAAAAGAAACAGGTGGGGTAATCCTCTAAAGTGGTCAGTATTTTATTATCATCTCGCATCAAAGAGGATCGTTGATAAATTAAAATATTAAACCGTGAATAGAATTAGCATTATAAACGTGTAAAACCATTTAAAAGTAGCCTTTATCAGTCAACTCCTAGAAAGAAGAATCGCAGATTAACTTATTTTAAGCCAGGCAACTCCGAGGCGTAGAGAAAGACCTTCTGCTTGCACAGAGGCGACTGAAAAGAATTCTGAATGTGTCACAATTATAATATTAAATTCGTTGAATGAGCAAACTCCGACAAAAAATGATATGACCAATAAATTGTTGGCGAATCATTGAATCCAAAATTCACTGCAGTTACATCAATTCAACTCCAAAGTGTGGCGTGTTGCTTGGTCTTGCTTCCAATTCTTTTCTATTAGGTTGGTGCAAAAATAATGTCGTTTTCTCACATGTTAATATGTATATATATATGGATGTATATATATATTACTTTTAAAAGAATTACATGATAAAGCCAATTTTCTAATGTGTAACAACATTAAGACAATCTTTTTGGCTTTCTATTACTCCTCCACTGTTTCTACTCCCTCCTCCTCTCTCTCTCTCTCTCTATATAT
>OZ010573.1:96837188-96859688 GCA_963932145.1 Acanthosepion lycidas | reverse complement strand
ACGATTGACTGTGCCTCTCAAATGGAAATTCTCTTCGTCACTAAAAACTAAACGTGAAAAGAGAGTTTAATCACCTTCCTCCATGTACAGCATTGACTCACAGAATGTCCTCCGCATCGCCTTGTCATAATTAGTAAGTGCTTGGACGAGGCTTAGTTTGTATGGTTTCATGTGTAATCGTCTCTTTTACACACGCCAGACAGTGGTATGAGGGATGGCAAGATGAAGACTTGCTCGACGTACGGACTTACGTGGGCTGCTCTGAAATGCATCATGAATCCTCTCCACTTGCTCCTCTGTAACACGTGGTATTCCAGGACTCTTTCCTTTGCACAGGCACCCACTCTCTTTAAACTGTTTAACCCACCGTCGAATGCTCTCACGATGGGGCGGATCAATGCCGAATTCTGTTCTCAAAGCACGCTGCACTGTGAAAATGGCGTTTGGATTCGCGAACTCAAGAACACATAATACCTTCTGCTGAGGAGTCGCCATTTTGATTGATCTTCCCACAATTCCGCTGCACCAGAAGGGGTGAAACTGACACCCAATCAAACTTTGATAACTACTCTATCAAATAACCACTGATTGAGTTCACTACAATGCTATAGACCTGAAAAAACAGCGTAATGATTTTGGCGTATTCTTTTTGAAACACCCTGTATATATACATGTATAGATGTACATATATATATATATATATACATATATATATAATCATATATATATACATATATATATATATATATATATATATATATATATATATATAGTTATATTAATATACACATACTTTTCACACCCAACATAAACACACACACACATATATATATATATATATATATATACTTCTAGAATTTTAACCATAATCTTGTCACGTGGTTTACGGCCTCTAGCATAGTAAAAATTCTTAAATGTGTAATTATTTTGTAGTCTATAGTTAAATTTCTTATATATAAAGTATCAAAATGTGAATAGATCTAACTAACCCTGACAATATGCGTGTCCAGGAAAACTTTAGAGTCGGTTGAAGGATAAGTCATTTGAAACATTATGTATTTTCTCTATCTCTCTCTCTCTCTGTCTGTGTATGTATATATATATATATATATATATATATATATATATATATGGTGATTTTTTAACTGTTGCTTAGGCTTAGATGTGGCATAAGACCGAAAGTACGGGGCACCTTACTAAATATCGAACTCACTACTCAGTCGTAATTGTACTAGCCAGACAAGCTTGCTAACCATAATGGTGCCATTGTCTCTATATATCATACAAAATCGATCATAATGTAAGATGTATAAAATTGAAATAGCGGAACGCCCGCAAGTTGTATCTGGAATAATAAATCAAATAAATATTCGTAAGCGAACCCGATGAAAACATGTTTCAACGTCCGGATCAAACAAGAGGGGCGGGGGCTTGGTTGACAATACCACGACAGTTTGAAAACGCAAGCCATAACGAATGCATGGAAAGAATGCAAGAACAGTAGCGCACAAATCGAAGTGTATGTGCCTAACTGATTGCAGTAGAATTGAATATTAATATGGAAACCGTGATGCGGAATCTATTAGAGTGGTTCAAAAATAATGTCGTTTTCTCACATATGTTGCTATATGAGAAAACGACATTATTTTTGCACCAACCTAATAAGATGATTAAACGATTTGCGGGTTTCAGGCTAAAATCCATTTCAAACAGCAATCTCATTAACACCTTCTGCCTTTTTGGTAATTTCCAAAATTCAAAATAGCCCTGAAAGGACAAAGATTTCTCGTCACTCCTGCAATGCGTGATTATATTAATTTGATTTTTTTTTTTACACAAAACGTCTTCCAAGAATAATTCAAGCAGTAGGACCACTGCTTCTCAAGATACAGAGCTTCGTAAAGGAAGATGTTAGACTTTGACATCATCCAGTAATGTCCAGGTAAGGTACTTACACATAGCCATATGAACCGAACATGTCGTCAACGACGAATTTTTTTTCAAAAATGGAAACAAAAAGGGCACTTGTACTTAAAATCTGGTGAAATTTCGATGGCACAAAATAAGGAAAGGGGGCTTGGAAAATTTAATACTAACAGGGTAGATTGAAGGCAAGAGGGACAGAGGAAAACTACGCATAACTTACGTAGCGAGCTGGTATAAATGGATGGCGGAACAAGGATTAGATAACACAAACAAAATAGGAAATTGTGGAGGACCATGATCACCAACAGCCTGAAGGATCTCAGCACATAGGAGATTCCTAGCTTTAACTGTACTGGCTGATATTCTGTATATGTCCAAATATATAGACAGGTAAATGCATAATCATATGTGATGTTTCTCCACTTGCTCCAGCTCTCTACCGATAAACATTTACACCTATACATATGTCAGGCTGCTTACTGAGAAGACCATGTCTTCTGGCAGAGGGTTCAGTCGGGTCTCTGTCTTCACATAGAGACTCGGCTGAGAAAACCAGACCAGTAATGTACCCAAACAGCTTTTGCTGTGGCTGGGTAAATTTTGATCAGTGGCCCGCGTGGAAACGCTCGGGTTCTCCACAGTAAATTTCACTTTGCGTCGCATGTAGTCCGCACTGGGGCGACCGGTAAATACCAGTAGTCCCACCTGCGTCAGGCCGTTCGGCACCAGGCTGGGTGACAGACATGTCGAACTCTCTACCTCGTCTTGGGAGGTAGACAAACCCGACCCCATGTATGCAGGGTCTAAGGGGGATTTTTGCCCTGGCATACGTGCTCGAAATCGCATTAAAATCGGCATTATGCCACATTCGGCCTTATGGGGAGGATTGAGTAAATACCAGTAGTTGTCTGGCAAATCTTCATACGAACTATACAGGCATTACCACAATAGTCTAAGCATTATGTACAGAGGATGCTTAACGAATTACTTTGTACCAAATACTAGTGGGTGTTATAAGTATAAGATTACAATAAGAAGTTTTAATAAGAAGCAAGGTTAATACAAGTTGTTAGATTAACATTAACCTGAAAACACGAGTCATATTCTTAAATAATCTCATCAGCTCATATGGGTGCCATGGATGATGCCAAACTCGTTCAGAAATATTTAAATTGTTAGCTGTGACTAGAATGAGTGAAGCCTATAGATCTTGGTGAAAACTACTGCTTCATGCTTCTTATAGCATATGACCACCAACACTACTACACGTGTTCACATGTCCGTCTTCACAGCAGTCAGTTCTAATTCAAACTGCCCACACTCCTACATCACGTGACCGGGTTAGCATACGTAGGCGGTGTCCCATAAAACAAGTTCCTATGAAACATCTTTCCCTTTTAGAAAAGAGACTTTTTTTAAAATGAGAATGAGCAATAGATGAGTGATCAAGACATTCACAGGATAGACTGTCTTCTTAAAGGGATTTTTATGCCACTTCAATCAACATTCTTTTTTCTTTTCTCCTTCAGCCTTGCTGGGGTTCTGGCTATTCTCTCCGACCGCGTTTTCCTCGCCGAATCGTCCTGATGAAGTGTCTATAGTGTCCTCCCATTATCTGGATTTATAACTACTGGAGATGTCGAATTTTCTACTTTCTGAAGTAATGCCTAGGTAAGCGTCTTGGACTGGCTATAGTTGAATCTCCACGGATGAACTTGCGGACGACTCTGATATTTTCTTCACGTCGCTCCAGTTTTATTGGCGCAGCTCCCCATCGACGTTCATGTGGTATGACCTTGTATCCAGTTTTTGTGTGTTTTCTTTATTCAGGTGGAGCTCTAGCCCCCATCCGGAACGCTTCTTTCTTCACGCTGACATTTTTTTGTATGGACTTTGCACCTAGGAGTGGATGCAAGTCATCTCTCACAATCACAAAATTCACGGCATACTTCTTTCGGTTTTGTGGGTTTGTCAATTTTACACGGTACTCGTCATATGGTTTCGTTTCTGCCCCATTGCACATGACCAAGATTTTGTCAAAGAACTTCAGATTTCTTTAATGAACGTGTTTAGCAATTAGCAAAATTACCAAAACACAGGAAAACACAATTATTCTATCATTCACCACCATTTCAGCTTAAATGGTCCCATGGACCAGACGGGTAACTCTCCTCTCATATGCTCTGAGTCCGGCTGATCACTACTGCTATCTACACTCAGTTACTGTGTGAACCGGGTTTTTAAACGGCTTTTGCCGCGAAGTGATTCTTGATTCATCACTTCAGACACGTTTTTCCATAAGCTGTATATTGTTCCATCCTTGGTTCATGACAAGAAATAAGGAACCAGTATTATTTTCGTAGCGACCTTATGTAGTTGTTCCGGTCTTAAAACTCGAGAGTGTTGAACTTGCTTTCCCCTTTAAGATGCACATGTCAATGCACGTTTGTAACTCTAATTGCCTCACTTTTAGCAGTTCTGCTTGTGATTTGCAGTTCTTTATACCGCAAACAGTTTGGTCAAGTTGTATTGATTCCACATAGTTGTCGCATCTTTTTATTATCGTTTGCAACGCGGTTATAAAAGCTTCCTCGCTCCGGGATTATTCCAGTTTCCTTGTGTGACACACAAAACCTTCGTACGTGACATTAGTTCCACCAACTTCATACCTCACGAAAGCTTCAAGAATTTGTTCGGTTGTCCACTGTTCTTCTAAAAATGAAACCGTTATAAACCTTTAATGCGTCAACCCCTAACGCGTGAAGAAGTAACGTTGTTGGCCGTCCAAATAAGTAATAATTGCATAGTTATGCTACTTCTGCTTAAAAAGTTTCTAATTTTCGGCTAAATTGCTTTTCAAACCCCAGGAATTGGGGTGGCCTCATGCCTACTATTGGCCGCTCAGCATGTAATTCGTTTCCAGCTGGGTCCGCCATCTTTGCTTACAGTCACGTGGTTGAAATATTTATAATATAATTAATTTTTATCTTGCAACATAATCTTTTCCCTTTCGTTATTTAGTCATCATTGACTTAGTGTACCGCTGCCACCATGTTCCATGCTCAACATCGCCTATGGCCACCGACACTCAAGCACACGAGTTAACATGTTCGTCTTCACAGTAGTGCGTGCTAATTAGAATTCCTAGATCACGTGATCAGCTTAGCCTATGTAAACGGTGTCTAATGAAACAACTACATTTTATTCGACCGTTGTTGACTGGATTTACATAATCATAAATAAACAACCGTACAAAATAGTATAAACCACATAACTTCAGGATCTCAAAAGCAGTAACAGCTAAATGTATATCACTTTTTTTTAAGCATTTCATCCCAACTAAGGCAGAAGTGCATCTAGCACGCAGGGGTTTACAGAGAGTGAAAGTAAGTGAAAGGAGTGGGTGTAGGGGGAAAGGACAAGGGGACAAGGATCAAAATGTCGGGACGTGCGAGGAAAGAAACTGTTGGAGTAGGAGTGGCGGTTATATTTAATTATTATATATAGTAAATGGGTGGGACCTAAATGACAATCTAGTAGTACGTTTAAATTCATGTAGTCGGGGCACCAGGGAAAAATCTGGTCAGAGCAGTAGCCATAAAAAAAATTGTAGAAAATACAGAGGGAAGCCACATTACGTCTATGAAACAGTGTCTGAAGTCGAGAAGCCAGTTCAGGGCCAATTATTAGGTTGGTGCAAAAATAATGACGTAATACATTAAACATACTTCTTCGGATTATTTCGAGGACCTCGAGATTAACGGCAGGTGCACAAGACCAGATATTGCAATAGTATTTAATGCAAGGACGAATGGTAGATGCGTGAGAAGGATTTTGACGAGAAATACCATGACGCAGTGAAGTGAATTTCTTTTGATGTAAATGCAGCTATTGATTCAATGTAGTTGTTCCACTCGAAATCAGTTGAAAACATAAGTCAACCATTGCCTTCAGATAGGTTTCGAAGGCAGCACCCAGGTTAAAACGATTTTGGGCTTACTATTGAGACAGTTGTATCGTCTGCATAGATGTCTACTTGGGAACGGCTGACATCAGGTCGATCATTGATGATGATCAGAAACAGTGTAGGACCCAGGATAGAGCCTAGGGAAACACCCGTGTTAGTATGAAACAACGTATAGCATATCGCTAGAGAGAGAGAGAGAGAGAGAGAGAGATTACGACCTTAATATCCCAATTAAATAATGATTACATTAAACGAAGTAAACGCTCTGTAATACAGTAGCCCTGGAGCTTACGTAGAAGACTAGCATGACAAACCTTGTCAAACGCCTTCGAGATATCTAGAGCCACAGCTCGAGCTTCTTCATTATTAACGAGAGCTTGATATATATATATATATATATATATATATATATATGTTATGGCTGTAATCACGTTAGTTGTAGAACGGGCAAAAAACAAGCATTTTTTGTTAGAGAGTAGATCATGAGAGGTGAGCTGCTTAGCCCCTTCGGCGTTGATTAAGGCCTCGAAGACTTTGCCGAAAATCTGTAGGAGACTGACAGGTCGGTAGTTAGAAGGGTGAAAAGGTTCCCCAGAATTCTTAAAGACAAGGACGACAGAGGAGGACTTTCAACAAGTTGGAAAGCGGAGAGAAATGGAGCAGCTCGGAAGCACATCTCTTTAGGAAGACAGCTAATTTAGAATTAATATCAGAGACCATCGACGGGGTTATGTGTATATGACACTATAGGCTCAGTTCTAGGGGGAAATCAGTTGTGGGCATCCCGGATGAGTCGAGTTGATAGAGATTTTTTGAGAAACGCACTCAGCCTTATTTGCAGTAGATGCTAGGACTTCCAATTGATTGAATTGCTGTTTGTTCAGCAAACTCTTGCAGAGTTTGCAATAATCACCAGAACCGAACTTGCGAGATGCCATATTCTATCAGCAAATTAGAACTTTGCTTCCTTGGGGACAGGCTTTCACGCGTTATGGGCAAGGACAAAAAGACGTCTGTTTCACGCTGGTACAGTGAGAAGTGATAGCTTTAGGCTATGGAGGCCGAGCAAGGAGATGAACACGATTTTACTTAGAAATTTCAAGCTGGAATGAAAGCGTCGATGTCGGCTTTCACCCATTTTCAGAAAATATAAGAGAAAATAATCAAGAAGTTAATTTACAACAAAACATAAAATAACATTTTAGGAAAGAAAGCCTTCATCAATACTAGAAATAGCGATAACAATTACTAGACATGAGTAACCTATTTTCCTGAAAATGTTTTAAGAGGAAGATTTTATAAGTTACATGCGCAGTAGTACTGGCTGTTCGGTCATTGAATGCCAAATATTTCTTTACAGTGAAACAGCTTATATTACAGTAACCATTACAATATGAGCATAGTAGATGGGGAATTTGAACATAGAATCTATTGCGCTTAAATAGTTCCTCAGCAGCCTTTTGTAGAAGTACATTTCTGTAGACTCATGTTTTCCTTTCATCTGTGATTAAATTAACCAGTTCAGTCCTGTTTTCTCTGTTTCTAACGAAAGTTGGCTGTTCAGATTTTGGGAGACATTTATTCCACTGCACCATCAGATTTGCCTATCCAATTTTTCCCCTTTCCTCTATAACATTTCACAGATAGTTACATTTCTCTACTTACTTCATTCTAATGTATCCAATTCGTAACTCGTTTACGGTAATATCACGATGAAAAATCAGTTCTTATACGATCTCCAAATTTAAACAACGTTGAGCCCGGTTATTACCTAGATGGGTGACCACTTGGGAATACCAGGTGAGGTAAACTTGGATGAGCGTGTGGGCTAATGCATAAAATGGATCAGAATTTGAAATTGGAGATCCGTGTTCCAGTTCCAGTCAGGTCGTTATATGCACTTACGCACAAATACCTTTGTTAGTCCACATTACCCAGCACCAGCTAGGACTTGTATCAGTAAATAATTACAATCTCCAAAAAGAGAAAATAACACCCAATAGTTGACCCTTATGTAGCTATTTAATTATGCGTATGTGTATATGAAACTATATACATATATATGTATTAAAGAGAAAAGAGATGCCGTAAAAGTTTTTGCTTATTATGTGGCTTTTTAAAAATATTTTATTTTCCATAGATTTTGTCATACGTGTTCCGGGTCTTGTGATTTTTATCAGGCAAAGAATTGTTATTTTCACATATTATTTAAAGGAATTCATTTTTCTTATGTTTTGTTATGTTTAACCATTCTCGATGAATTTTTTTTTCTTGTATTTGTAGGTAAGAATAATTTTTTGATATATTAGCATAATTTTAAATTTACCTTCATTGCATTTGTAGATGTGTTGTGACACAAAGTTTCCTGCTGTCTGGTAATTTAATGTTACTTTTGTGAAGGAAATCTCTGCTTTTTAGTGCGTGTGTACAGGATGTGTTACATTTTGTGGATTTGAGTGCATAAATAACATATTTGTTGTTGCTGTTTAAGTTTTCTGTATTGTGAATGTGTGTTTACGTGTTGGTACAATGCAACCCAATTAGTGATTTGAAACATGTATTGTACAACATGAACTTGGCACTATCAGACAAGTTATATATATATACTCGATGTATAAGAAAAAGTGCCTAATATTAAACAACAGAGCTATTTAATATATTTAAAAATATGCATAATCTATGGAAAATAAGATATAATATATATTTTAAAAAAGCCACATAATAACCAAAAACATTTACTACACCGCTTTTGATTGCACAACTCTGAGTTTCATACGTTCTGCATTCGTCAGATGCAGTTTTTGGGGTTAATACTGCTTCTGTATTATTTCTGGTTATCACGAGATATTTTATTGTTGGGGTGGATTATTATGGTTCTTAAAATAATTAAATTAATTTTAGTTTAATTTTGGATTTGAATTTAGGCCCACATTAGCATTGTGATTGAAAATATGATTGTACTTTAAATTTTAAATTCTTATTTGAAGAGACGCTCTTGTAATCAAAAGGAATGAATAAGGGAAAAAAAACGTTTGAAAATCAAATGGGGCAACACTATTTTTTCGATGAAAATCAATAAATTAATTAATATTATTATCAATACTTACATTAACAATAGTAAATTAAATAGGAATAGTGAAAGATCAATAATAAAATATGCCGAGACAAAATAAAAATTAAATTACTATTAAAAATAATAGATATCAACGAAAACAGAATAATATAAATTAATATAAAATAAAATTAAAACATAAATATGTACATAAATTGGTAAATAAATAAAGCAAATAAATAAAAATAATAAATTCAAATAAAATATAAAGACGTTCTTAATAGTAAAATTAAAGATAGAATAAAACGACAAAAATAGAAAACAATAAATTATAAATAAATAAATAATAGAATCGAAATAATAGATTAGAAGAAAGACATATGCGTTACAGTCTAATTATTAACAATAGTTTTATATTAAACGTGGCAAAAAGTAAAATATTAATAAAAATAAATAATATCAATAATAGAATATGTGGTCCGGCTAGACTATACTAATCTTGGTCAACGTGTTTGCACAGAAATTTGGTTTATGTAGGCAGGTGTTCATTAATTCACTTCTTTTGTTTAAAAGATTAGAATTGTTTTTATTTTTCAGGATTATTAATTTCTCTGAAAGACATAAATCACATCTGAAAGATTAAGATCATGTTATTAGTTCTCAGGGGATAATTGTGTTTTTATACTCATTTTTCAGTTTCCAGAAAAAAATTATTGAGAGCACTGCTGTTACTATATTTGCTATTATCATTGGTAGTGGTAGAAGCACGTTTTTGAAGAGTTTTCAATAAAGACCACAGAAAACTTGGCTTCGTTTCATATTTGATTTCAGCTTTATATGTTGACATACATTTGTTGTTTAATGGACAGGCTTTCTTTCTCTACAGTTGGAATTATTAATTGTAGGAATGTTTTTGTTTTGAAGGTTGTTAAAGTATCTGTTTAGAATAGAAAAGTTGTGCTATGATATATACTGTTCGACGTTTTTAGCACAACTGTAGGGTTCGTAGACGCTTTTGAAGTCTTCAAGGCTGGAGAGTTAGGTTCTTCCCAAATATGACAGCAGTTGTCAATTTCTAGAATGAACTGGCTCTTGTATATGTAGAGGATATCATGAGGAGTCAGGTACTTATTAGAGTAGTACAGGACGCTGATCCTTTTATCCTTAGCAATGGATTTTATGTATGAATTCCACTTAATATCGCGTGTGAGATTGAAGCAGAAGTCATTGAAGGCACGGAGAAGACGTTCGTTCATCTTGATTGGTGGTAGTTCGCGGTCATATAGGCGATAATGGAACGTAACTAGCTTCAGCTTCGAGGCTCTTTGGACAATTGTGCTTATCTGTGTTATTTTTCTTCTTCAGGTGTAATCTACAAGGAATTCTGAACTTGAAAGCTTTATTCAATCTACAGTGGTAGACTGTTCTCGTTTCTCTTCACCTGTCTAGTGATATCTAGTTCTTATTTATAGTACTAATCATTTATCATTTACTAGTTTCCATTGAGTCTAAGTACACACTGATTGAATTCGGGGTTGAACTCATAATCACTATGTCACCAAATACACAAACCAACTTTTTAATCCATTAAGCTGTTGTTTGTATATTCACTCTAGTGAACTTCGAGTCTTAAAACTAGCTTACCCTCTGGTGACATAGCGACTGTGAGTTCAATCACTGGGTAGGGCAATGTGTACTTGGACTCAGTGGGAATGGGCAGGAAATGACTGGCCAGTAGAAAAAATAGAAACTAGACGATATCAATCGACACGGACAGTGACATGGGCATTTAAGAGAAGCATCGATTATTTTTTCGATAATATAAATATTAGAGATGAACAAATCGATACTTATCGAACTAGATGCGTTAATCTTTACTACCTTTGAGGTGACTCATTTATATGAGAAATCACAAAGACTATAAATAGCTCCGTCGACTACCCATGAGGCAGTTGTGTGCATACTACTTTCCAGTAACCCTACACTACAATGGCGTCGCCGATATCAAAAGAACTGATAATTATAAGTAGGCACAAGCGTGGCTTAGGATTCTAGCATCTGAAGCTAGAACAATAAGGCTGAAGGATTTAAAATAAGTTTAGGGAGAAAACCAGATACCTGATCTCTTCTTGGCAACTGCTGTTTGTGAGACTATTGTGAAATTATCATCAATTTGACGATATAAGTCAACTAATAATGGAGAGCAAAAGAGCTACTATCGTTAGAGGAAGACTACTATGAAAAAGAAAATAAATCACGGTCTCTCATATCTAAACACTCTCTTAGGGAGAATGAGGAAGGTAGTGAGAAGACAAAAGTACCAGGATAAAATAAGGGGATGATATCTCTTCGGTGCAGGGAGATGAGGTGACTTATTTACATAGGAAGTCACAAAGCCTATTAATAGATACGGCTATTACACATGAGCAGATGAGTGCATTCAACTTCCCGTGAGTCAGTATCCATATACTACAATCTAATAAGGTATTGTAATGGAATGTCCCACACTCCCTATGTGACTATATCAGTAGCAATATGTAGTGAGCACAGGATATACCTGGGGTTTGCTTCGGTAATTAGTTCGGGATTCTTCTTCAGCTGTTCTGGTCGAACTCTCTGCTTTCGGTCAATTAGGAACCCAGACAGGGCTTTGCCGAAGGACGGAGTCTCGTCTGGGGTGGCAGACAGCTACCGACTCCGTGTATACGGGGTCTATGGGTAATTATTACCCCGCATTAAAAAACGGCCTTGGCTACATGAAGTTTTGCGGCGAGGTAGGTGAATAACTTTGCTCGGGGAATTACTAGCCAGCCACCCGATTCCCTGTCGTTCAGTAGGGTATTCTTTTTACAATAAACCTCTCTTTCTTTCATCTACGCGCTGTTACTGGACTCGAATATCACAATTGTCTGTTTGTAACCTCTTTAAGGATACAACATAATGATTCGTTGAATGTTAAATGTAATGCGTAGTCTTTCAAATCATTTTTAGACTGAATGTGCTTGGATCTGCGTGAATACATAATTATATAAGTTGCATTTACACTGAGGGTTTGCATAAACCTCCTTCTGTCTTTGTAAGCGGGACACAACGAAGCTCTTTCTAAAATCACCTCAAGCCAAATGGATAGCATTTTTCGCCTTTTTCTAATTCAACCTCGTGTTCGTATTTATCGCAATTACTGGATATAAATCAGCTTTTTTCAAAGGTTTATTCCAATTACAATCGAGAAAACTTCAATCCTTGAATAGTATTAGGTTGGTGCAAAAATAATATCGTTCTTTGACGTATTTTTTAACCTCAGAAAACGATATTATTTTTGCACCAACCTAATACAACATTATTGCTTGATCAGACCTTAGTTCATTTACGCATTCGTTATATTTGTTTGTCGCTTGGGGAAGACAAACTCCTAATAAGATGGCTAACGCCTCTTACTGATGTGTTGTAAATTGGCGCGATCTAATTTAATTTAATATTTCATCAAATGCCTAATATTTCTTCTATTTTTCACATGTATATAGAGACATTACTGGAACTCTAATTAACTGTTCTGACTAAATGTGCAAACAGATACCGAAATAGGGTCAGTATTATTTCCTACGATGATATAATACACGTCCCTTCGAAATTATATTTCGTTACAGCTTAAAACAAAGATAAACATACAATAAAAAATTACTGTATAGAATATGAATTCTGGGTAATGTGTGATGGGCTGAGAGAAAAAGTTTGCAAAGTTGTTTTGATAGGTAGTGTTTGAGCACGTAAATTTCTTTCACATGTGAATGAAACATAATGTCTATATATATATATATATATATATATATATATATATATATATATATATATATATATATATAATTATTTATTTTTAAAGAAAAAAAAAAAATTATAACATAAATATGTTATAAAATCACTACAAAAATAGCCATTTTGTTTCAACACCTTCGGTGTCTTATCAAGTGATGACGTTGAATGTAAAATAAATGGTTTTAAAAGTTTCAAATGAATTAATATTCTACGCAAGGGGAAAACGTTGTTACAAAGGCTAGATGGACCAATCAGAACACCAGTACAGGAAAATTCAAAAAGCTCGATAACGAAGTCATGTTATAATATCTATTCAGATGTTTAGTATTAAAAAATAATTTATTCCAACGAATAATTACTAAATTATATGATAAAATTTAATATTAAAATTTAAAACTGCTAATTACAAAATCAAAATTTAACATTTATTCGCTATCAAGTTTATAACTATAAAATTACTGAGGAGAAAAGAAGAAATATATATGTTATTCAATTTATTTTTTCATTGAAGTTACTATACAAAGTAGAGCAGATATAATTAAGGTAATTGTTGGTTATTGGAATTCATTCCATATACACCAATCATATACTTGTATATATATATATATATATATATATATTCTAGGAAAATTAATAAGCGAACCTGAATAGAAATGATCACTCAAATTTTAAAGTTTTAAATTATTTTTTTATAGAATGTGTTTTAATCGTCACATCCGCTATGGTAAACTTTCGCTCACTTTTCTTTTCTTTTTTTTTTCTTTTTTTTTTTTTTTACAACGATTCAACTTTATTCGTTGATTTTCTATTATCGCAATTAATAACAAAATGAAAACAAAACAAAAGAGAAACCAAATTAAATTGGATATACTGTATAGATAAACGCATGTAAAAAAAAAAAGAAACATTTAAATTTAAAGTTTTAGTGTTTTTTTTTCCCATTGTCCGCATCTGTAGTTCCATCAACGAAAACGTCATTTAGTTCGATTAATTCCTAAAGAACGAAACATTTTGCTCAATTTTTTCCACTTGATCATTAATTTTCCTAACATTTTTCTGCTATATAAACAATTATTTATCATTTCATGTTTCATTATAGATATTCTTCAAGGCGGCATTTCACCGTCTTTCCCAATTCCTAGAGGAATCATTTATATAAATTTTTAATTGGGAATTTTTTTTAGAAAATGGACAAAAGCATTTGAATGCATGATTAATAGGACAGGTTAATTTTCCATATTTTTTTAGATAATCAACTTTGTACTCGGTGGGAAGGCAAGTGGGTTGGTGAAATTAATACCCACGCTATACATTAGATTAATCGCTTTTAGCAATATGTGAGTATTTAGTTTTAAAGGTTATCTGAAAATGTACAGAAATAACTAATTTCCGCAGTGTCTTACAAACCGATTTCAAAATTTCAGTATTTCAAGAATAAATCGTACAAAATTGATATCTGTTGTATTAAATACATATATTGAAACCAGAATTCATATTATGAATCATCACGAGCAAAATATGCTATTTTTTATTGTATTCGTTAAGTTAAACCATGCAAAAAGCGTAAAAAACATAGTAAAAAAAATCTTTTAAACGAATATGGTTTGTTAGATCATTTGTTAGATTATAATTAATCAAAACAAAAAATAGATAAAAATGTATATAACACCATAATTTAACTAGAGAAAATTATAACGGCAAACTATTTTAAATTTGCATTGTTTATTAAAAATGACACTAAAACTACTCCACTGTATAACATATTGCATTATAATAAAGCTAAATTGTTCAATATAATTCCTCATTGAAATAAATAAAGCACTTATTTGATGGAACAATAATGTAGTAATAATATGCTTCTGCTAAGAATCTTGTGCATATAAAATTTGTAAAGCTTCCATACATCATAAAGTTTATAAAGCTGTACTATAAGACTTTCATTGATCACCAGAATGAAATTCCAATGCTACGATTTGGGAGCTAAACGTAATCTTTAAACCTATTTCCTGAAAAAACGGTAATTATTTGGAGAAAAAATATTTTGCCTCGTTATTTATCATATGAAACCGCAACTTTCAAATTGAGTGCCATACCATGGTTCAAAAATCTACCTTCCTTAATGATTAAGTCGATTAAAACGGAATGGATTGCAGCTATTTGGAATCTGATCATATTTAGCGATGGGACTGGGTTAAAGCAGCGTTCTAATAAGTGATAATTACACGAGGAAAACTGATGTTTTGTGTTGAGAGTCTAATGTTTGTGAGAAGCTTACATAATATATATATATATATATATATATATATATATATATATATATATATATATATATATATATATAATGGCTCAAGAACGTTGGTTATAAAGTTTAATAGCGCCAAATACATACAGTTACTGTAGGACTTTCTGATACGATATCTGAAAGAAAGAGATATCATTCATCAAGAGGAGATCCATACTACAGATGCCGTGTCTCACTGATAAAAGCACTGCCATATTGAAAAATTGACCAGTTAAGATCCCTTATCAAAATATTTGAGCAAAATTGATAGAACTAGAGATAAATTTATTTTAGAAGAACGGCCCAAACTTGAAGAGCCCAGCCATAGAACATGGTGCATCATATCAGTAAAGATGTTGAAGGATTTGAAATGATCATTTAAGTTAATACACTCACACTACATATTAGCAATTGACACAAATATCTGTAAATAAATATTATTTAAAATATTTTCGACAAAGTCATTTTTATGTTTCAAAACTCTGCAAGATTTTTGCTTTATGAAACCAAACATATTTGCAAGGGTATTTTTGCGCGTCATTTCATATTATCCCTTTACCCAAAACGAAATCTGAAAAATTTGCTCAGTAGATGACTCCAATACGGCTAATTTCAAAACTATAGAAAGCGGGATACGAAATATATACTTCTATGCTGGGAATTATTAGAGTTACAATAAATTTATTCAAAGCAACAATGGATGCTATTAATGTATAAACATTACGCACACATAAACACATACATACAAAAAACACAGACACACATTTATCTATCTATCTATCTATCTATCTATCGAATATTTTTTTAAAATCCACATTACAACCAAAAACGTTTGCGGCTTCTTTGTTCTTTTTAATATACACACCTTTCTCACGTTAGAACTACTATAACCAATTACTTTTATATATATATATATATATATATATATATATATATATATATATATATATATATATATATAATTATTTATTTAAAAATATGATTCCAACACGCTACATAAGAGTTCTCATGTTTCATGTAGCGTGTTGGAATCATATTTTTAAATAAATAATTATATTTATGCTCTACTTTTGTATCGAGCACTATTTTTTAAAAATAATAACAAAAATACTAAAGAACTTTGGATTATTTACCTAACCAGTTCTTTCCTATTTTCTATATATTTTCACACACACATATATTAGGTTGGTGCAAAAATAATGTCGTTTTTTGACGTTCAACTTCAAAAGAAAAACGACATTATTTTTGCACCAACCTAATACATATATATATATATATATATATATATATATATACAGATAGGATAAGGAACACATGGTAAAAGTTTATAAATTAAACATATATCGTTTTCATTTAATCTTCAACAAAAGAAGTAATTCATATTTTATTTTCTCATGGAATATGCTTTCTTCATCAGAAATATGGTATATTTATATTCCATATTTTCGATGAAGTTTAAATATTCTACATTTCATTTTCTGCTGAAGCTTAAATAAATGACAGACATGTTAAGTTTCCTCTTTAGTGCTTATTCATGATAATATATATATAAAAGTACTTATCTGAAATCAGTAAGATGATAGATAAGTAATAATTATGGAAAATTAAACAAAATATAGAAATGAAAAAATTACTGCCGAAATTCAAGCAATATATCGGTTTGTCAGATAAATTCTTTTTTTTTTCCAGTGTTCTCTGAATTAATAGGCAAAATATTTTTTTGCCATAGTATTTTATGGCTTTTTGAAATGGAAACGAAAAGACACTTTTACATAACATCAGTAAGAGTTTGTTGAAAGTTCAAGGGCACATAATAATGAAAGTGTCCTTGAATATTTGGCATTCACAGGAATTGATTGAAATCATTAGGGAGAGAGGGAAAAACACATAAACAACCTAAGAAATTTGTGTAGAACCGTTTTGATGGGAGATAATTTTTATTCCCCTCAAAGCGCTTCTAACTTTACTAAAAGACACAAACGAGGGAAAGTACTGGAGAGCCATAATCGTCAACGTTCCGAAAGAACACAGAATATAGAAGAGATTCTTTCATTGCAAATTTCTGTTATTTATATTTGTTAAAAATATGATAAATAATAGGACTAAAATAAACAACAACAAAATAACACAACTGACAAACTAATATATATATATATATATATATATATATATATATATATACACATACATACATATATACATATATATATATATACATATATATATATATATATACATACATATACATATATATATATATATATATATATATATATATATATATATATATATATATATATATATATATGGCGACGGTGGGCACACTTTTTTATGAGCCGAATACAGTGAACTTGTGCGCAATTTGCCACAAGGCCCCCAAACAAATCTCTGCAGGTTTTGAATTCGGGGGTTGTCCTTCTAGACCGGTTTCCACCCAAGTATATAGAACTCGGTTTGTCCTGATATTCAACTTTCCCAATGGTATTAGCATGTAAGTGAATGCAATGGCTTGTTCAATCCGAACCGCTATCCATTACTCCACCCTGTATCTCTCTCTCGCTCTCTCTCTCGCTCTCTCTCTCTCTCTCTCTCTCCAGATATATATATATATATATATATATATATATATATATCTTATAAAAATATATTTTATTGTTGGTAAAACAATGTTAACGATCTTTTTATAATCATGCTGGTTGTTTTTATACGCCTTTTAAGAAAAGTGTATTCTTCAGAAGGCTAGACGGTTAGTGAGTTAAATTTTGTATATTTCCTATGGATTTTTAGTTTGAAGTGGTGAACCCCAAATATTGTTTGAAGAGTTTCGGATTTATGTTTTGAATACTTGTGAGGATACATATATATATATATATATATATATATATATATATATATATATATATATATATATATATATATAGGCTAAGGAGAAAAAACTTTGCTGGCCATTGTCAAATTTTGGTTGGAGCCTATATCGGGGTAACTCTTTCAATACAAAGGTGCAGCTATCAGCGATCTATGAGCAGAGAACTGAGGCAAATTGGGAAGAAGATAGAAAACAAGGATGTGTCGTTGACAAGCACGGACTTAACATAGCTCTCCGCACTTCAAAGATACAAGGCAGTTTCTTACGACTGTTGATTTCACACCCAAATACAGACAAGTGAACTTTATAATGCAAAACCCCTTCGAGCTGAGACACTCTGTTTCTGCATACTGTTGAGAACAGATTTCGGTTCTATTTGAAAGATTTTGCCATGTACCATTTTGTTAAATTCTTTCGCCAAGATTTTTTCCAGTTTTTCCCTATTTTTGAAGGGATTAATTATTGTACATGTACCCGTTTCTTAAACGAATTGTGGCATATTTTTCGTATGCGACCCGTTTCTTATCAAACAAATTTTAAAATATTCTTTTTTTTTTGTTTCTGTGGGCAATATCTTTTTTTTTTTACCTCAGGAAAGCTTTACCCTGCCCAAAAACGGGCACAAAAGGAATTTTTTATGCAACCCTTGTTTTGTAATTTTCAAATTTGTAATTGTAAATAAATGTGTAGTTCCTTTGAAATTTTACGTTGTGGTCGTCTTGTCTAAGATTCGCCTATTTACGAGTGTTGTAGCTTCTACCAACTAAGTTTTGTATTTGGCACAAGAACTTGTAATTGGTAGGTAAGCAACATTTTTATATCTTGCACAAAAAGGATATATATTGTTGATTCTTGAATGCAAAGAACAAAATGTCTGTTAGTATTTACAAGACTCTGCTGCGTGAATTTCTACCGTCTGGCTGCGTGAATTTTTACCGTCTGGCTGGGTAAATTTTCACGTGCATGATAGAACTAGAAATAGATTATCAGACTAAACTTAGAAAAACTTTCAGTTAACTCTGATTCAAAAATTCTGTTTTTAATTTTTTCGGAGAATTGCAAAGATCAAATTTCGCCGTTTATTTATATATATATATATATATATATATATATATATATATATATATATATATATATATATAAGCAAATATATGGATATAGATCCGACAGTATAAAGAAAAATATACGGGAAAAAACAAACAAAAATCCTTATATGCAATAATGCTGTTTTAATGTTAATAAAATATGAATATGTCCTGAAGATGGTTTATTGACCGAAACGTCCGACGTCGACATATTAACATTAAAACAACATTATTGCATATAAGGATTTTTGCTTGTTTTTTCCCGTATGTTTTTCTTCATATATATATATATATATATATGAAGAAAAATATACGGAAAAAACAAACAAAAATCCTAAAATATAATTAACATTATCAATTCAACATGACAACGTTAATGTTAATTATATTTTATGAATATGTCCTGAAGATGGTTTATTAGACCGAAACGTCCGACGTTGACATTATATTAACATTAAAACTGCATAATTGCATATAACGATTTTTGTTTGATTTTTCCGTATATTTTTCTTCATACTGTCGGATCTATATCCATATATTTGCTTACGCACACACACACACACACACACACACACACACACACACACACACATATGAGAAACTACACATTATTAAGCTCCTAAACAATAAAAACCTATTAAACAACCGGCAAGAATTAACGGTTTTCTGCCGACACAACCGAACTTACGCCCATATACATAGTTTTAATTACCTACAACAATTGATAACCCTTTATGAAGTCGTCAAATAACAAAAGTTACGGCCTTTTCATATACACTAATCCCTTTCATAAAGAGATATAATAAAAGAATAAAATAAAAATAAATAAATAAATCTCCGTAGACGCTCAAGTCAGACTATGCGAAAACTTCGTCGTAAATTTAGCCACCCCCACCTTACCGTGACCAGACTGCTATGAAAGTAACTCTATACTGATACAAATTATTAACACCCCACCCCTGCCGATTCTAAACAATCCGCCCTTGATGTTACCATGGAAAATTTTGATTTCAATTCTGCCCATACTATTAAAACTCGTAAACTTCAGAAATAAGTCATTCCCAAAAAATTTCGCTTGAAGATGGAACAGAGCCTACTTTAACTCAAGTTAATTCAAATATTATTTTGAAGTTTTCGGCTCTTGTTTTGAAACATGAGACCTCTTATGTAGCGTGTTGGAATCATATTTTTAAATAAATAATTATATATATATATATATATATATATATATATATATATATATATATATATATATGTATTCATTCGGTATTGTAACTGAACTGAACCAAGTGTTTTAACTGTTCGTTAAGTTTTCTACAAAACTATATAGAATTTATGCGTAGATCCTCTATTTTATTTTTAACATTAAAATAGACTGGAAGGTCTTACGCTTGAAATGTTCCTATTTTATTCATTAAAAAACAGTATTTACTGAATCAACAAAAATTCTATTTTTATAGATAAGAAAGCAATTTTCCTTAACTATAAATATCTTTGGAAGATAATATAAAAAATAGAGGACATTTCTCAACTATTAAAAAAAAGACGTGTTTTCAAAGAAAGGATTGAGAGGTCTATAAACTCCTTGAAGGCCAAGGAAAATATTTCAAAAGTCCATTACTCTGCTCAGAAGCAAGCGATTGATAGGTGCTTGAATAAAATGGAGACTATTACTGACGAAATAGATTATGTTTACATTGTTAGCGATATTGAAGAATCCAAGAATGATGATTATACTTATGAAGAATTCCGATATGTTGATTTGGAAGAATTAGCCAAGATAGGTGAACAAATTGATGAATTATCTAGTGTCTTTGTTGATAACGATAATTCTGAAGTTTTTGATACTGTGGAATATTCTGACAATGATAAGTTGTCTGGTATATTCTTTGAAATTGATGTTTCGGAAATTTCTGACACTTATGAATTATGTAGTGTCTTTGTTGGTCTTTGCTGGTCACGATAAATGTGATGTTTCTGATACTGTTAAAACTTCTGACAATGATGAGATGCCTGGTATCCTCTTTGAAATCGAAGATTCAGAAATGTCTGACACTGATGAAATTTCTAGTTTCTTTGATAACGCTAATTATGAAGTTTTTGAAACTGGAAAACTCTGGTAATGATCAGTTGTCTTATATATACTCTTTGAAATTGGGAATATCTGAAAATAGTGAGTTATCAAAGTATGTTTGTTAATAACGATAATTATGAAATTTCTCATACTGTTAAAAATTCTGACAATGATGATATGTCTGGCACCCTCATTGAAATTGAGGATTTCGAAATTTCTGATACAGTTAACATATCTAGTGTATTTGTTAATAACAGCAATTGTGGAGTCTTTTATTCTGTTAGCAATTCTAACAATGATAAGTCGTCTGTTATACTCTTTTAAATTGAAAATTCGGATACTTTTGACAGTGATAAAAATTGTGATATTCTTGAACGTAATGAACATTTTGATATTTCTGACGCTGATATCTACTGATGCTATTATAAATGAAAGATCTAAGGAACATGATGACAAATTGTATGTAAAATTGCCTTGGGAGGAGAAAAACATTAAATCTGTCCCTTCGAATTATGCTGTAGACATTCATGGCTAGAATGATGTTTCTCCTGATAGATGTTCAAATCTGATGACCAAATAACTTCAAAAATAATTTTAAATTGCTCACATAACTTAAATGAGGTCCATTCACAAAACAAAGCGGTCCGTGGTGGCATAAACCTAACCGAAAAGATGTTGAAATTATTATTATTCCATGTGAAACAAAAATGTATTTCTATCAGACATTAAGGTTTTTCTAATCATAACACTTATGGTTGAAGAATATAAGGTTAGATTTGGTTTGCTTTGTTATTTTTGCACTACCGTAATTTGTGGCTTTGTTGCCAGTTTATTTATATTAAATTGTGTGATTAAACATATTGTCAATGAATTTTACTTAATATCTATTTTTTTATGAAGAATCACGGGAAACCAAATATTACGACTTATTACTGTCTATGGATGTTTGTCTTGGGGTTCTATTCCTTAGCAGCCACCGACAGCCACTCCTTGCCTCTTTGTTGTTCGAAGAATTTGCTACCGATGACTGCAATAAATCCCCAAGGGCGTCTTTATCTTACTCTAACTAATCAACTCACTACAAAACAAATGTGACTTTTACTATCGAAATGATGTTTTCTTTTTTCTGGAGTTCTTAGCCGTCGCAAGAAAATATCGCAATTGACTCCGATTTTACCAGAATAGACTTTTCTGTCTGTCTCCACATCGTCGGCATTGACGCTAAAAGGACAATCACTCATCACCACCAGAGAAAATTAGAAAGCTCAATTAAAAAAGCCAAAACAAAACAAAAGAAAACATTATTCTGTAAAATGCTCGTCGCTCATGTTTGTTAAACTTGAGTATGTCGATGTGTCGAGAAGATCACTTTTGATGTTTATCGTGGTTATCTTAGAGAGCTGTTATCACAATGTACAAAATAATATATATATATG
>OZ010573.1:96762188-96834688 GCA_963932145.1 Acanthosepion lycidas | reverse complement strand
TATACTTAATACTAACGGTCCTCTCACCCCCAAAATACAGAAACAAATCATTAAGGCATTCAAATTTTTGGGATTTACAATTGACATAATATCTAACTTAAAGATCTTTAATTTCCCAGATGTTACGTTTAACCTCTACATCTACAAATCCTTCGGTAAAGAAAACCAAACCCCATATACATAAATATAATCTCGAACCACCCCAAAGCAATTATAAACCAATTTCCCAACACAACCAACGACGGAATAAGCAAACTGTCTTCTAGCTGTAAAAATTTTAAGGAAAGCAAATTTAGATAAAATCAAGCCCTCATAACGATTAATTTCCAACAGACATTAGCTTATCTATAAAAAACAACGAACAACGCGTCCAATATATCCAAGAATAGAAAAAGGAAGGTTACATGGTTCAACCCTCCATTCTGCAAATTATCCAAAATTAATATAGGAAAGTACTTCTTAACTTTAATAGATAATAGATTGCTATGCCACTAAACAGATACAATCAATCTTAGCATCCGTATTCAACTTGTAAGAATTAAGTTCCAATCATAGAGATTATTCTCACGATGAGCTGTATTGTGGATTAGATCACCGATTGGGTAGTTCCCCGACCATTACAATGTAAATCCCAGAGTTAAGTGTTACCTATTATACATATGCACATAATCTACAGTTCTTAAGTTTTATAGAAAGTGTAGAAGTCAAGTGACTTACCTGCCAACATGGCTGCCTCCTTCTATTTCCTTGTAAAGGCAAGCCAGCTGATTTTACCTTATTTTAGGAGAGCGCCTAATACACCAGTTGGGTTGGTCCATTTTGCTAGAATGGACCTTCCCAATACATTTGCATGAGGGGTCTTTATTCAGCTATATATTTCTCCATAAATGACTCAAGTCAGTTTTGGCTTTGGCTACATTTGCCTGCTTGTATGCTAAACCACTGGCAAACTAGCTAATATTCAACAGAAAGCAACTTAATTCTGTAAATCTCTTACTTGAATGGCTCTTAGGCCTTGTATTGATTGAAAAATGAGACAAATTTTTTTCTGACAACATGAGCTTTGTCGACAAAAGCACAATATGAGGCGTCGAGTGAGGATTGAAATCGCGACTCAGTAATAACAGCCACGCGACAAACATTAACAAACATTGGTCCACATCGAAGTGCCCTTTCTACTAAGATTAACTTAGTTTTTCGTAAGTTCAAAAATATGGGTTTACAAGTGAGGATTAGACATACGATTCAGGCTAAACTAATTAACTCTACACTGAGGTGCCATGAAACGCTAAAGTTAACATAACTGAGTCACATCGCTGGAGAAATGGAAAAACCGGTAATCCAGTTTAGCACTTTGCAACAATAATCTAAAGAATACTGTCATTTGATTTTCACAATAACTTGTATGATACTTTTTCCATATCCTATTAAAAATATTCTGGTAGTCTAAACATTTATGGTAGCTTTATTGACAGTTCCATAAACTACTTGGCTTCTGATTTGCTCTATCTTTGCAAGAGTGAAATCAGACCAAAATAGGGGAATTGCTGCCAGATTTAGAGATGCCGGGTCCCCGCTTACCAGTCTTGATAGAGTTCAATTTTGTTTACGTGGCGTTGTGGGTGAGGAATTATTTTCACATGCTACAACTCCTTTCTCCCGTTACTAAACATTCGCTAATCTCCATAGTCAATTAGAACATTAAGAAATTATCAATTTTCCCTAGCAAATGTTTTGATAAGCTACATTCATTAATTGCAGCAGTTCAAAACTTCACAGTCAAGACCCGCCATGATACGCACACTTTCACGAATCATCCTCATGTCATACTGTTGTGTAGAAAGACGATCTACACTAATTGTCGAACATCCATTCACTATGATTAGCATGCCTGCTCATATAAATAGGGGTTGCAAAGTGAGTAGAAAGGCATAGCGTTTAGTCGTAAGCATTGCCGAACTGAACTGCGATATTCGTTATAATTGTATTATTAATACATGTCTCTCGTGTGAGTAAACCTTTTGTTCAATAATCTTTGTTTATTTACAGTATTATTAAACGGAAACGACGTGATTATCCGCGCATTATAACACCTTCATATTCGTTTAGTGAGAAGTAAATTACATTTGGACAGCTGCTTGCTGAGAATGTTTATGTTGAGGAACAAATCATCGACAGAATGCTTTCCCGATCGGTAAGATCTTAGTATTTTGAAGTCTCCTGTCAAACGTTATGTTTCCTGAAGATCTTCATAATCTGAATTTCCTCAATTAGTGGTTCTTTAAGTGGTTCCTGGTCCTTTTATTGGTTGTAAAATATCATAACGTCGTGATAATACTTTTTAAAGATAATCCGAAATCATTGCGTTTTCCAGGGATCGATATTATACCTCTGGCACCCCCACCCAAAAAAAAAATCAGCAACATTGGTGGCAAGCCGTACGGCTCAATGCTACGCCTTGCGACCCAATTTGCGACCCTTGTTTCTATGAACATACGTCTTACTCGAAGTGAATGAACGAGTCAATAACGTTCAACAATTAGTGTACAGAAGGTCGTTCGTCTTTCTACACAAAATTCATTTGGCCAGCAAACAAAGTCTTATCTTCTTTGAGAACACGTTTACAATTATGACGAGTAGACACAAAGACGCTTCTCTGATGATCAGAACTATAATGCTGCTACAGACGAAAAAATTGCTTCCTGTGGACTATAGCGGCTAAAGAAGCCGGTGTGAACCAAGTAGAAGATTTGGGTTTTACGTCGTATTTACCAGGAGGTACAAAAGCATCTAGATTTAACTTAAGAAGAAATCACTGGCAGAATTCTCAATAGAACTGTTTATAATATTAATGCAGGAATGAAATGAATCCTAATCACGGTAAGAAAAAGTAGTCTTACAAATAGGAGTTACCTGTCTAATAGTGGACTCTATAGAAATATCAGAGACTACAGCGTGATCCGAATTGCCAAGAGGGCAGTGTAAGGAAGTAATAAAGTAAATAAACAGAAAATATTAGGTTGGTGCAAAAATAATGGCGTAATAATGTCGTTTTTTGACGTTAAAAAATACGTCAAAAACGACATTATTACGTCATTATTTTTGCAGCAACCTAATATTATTAAAATGGATACAGTTTAAACATCTCTATTAAAATTTAATTATAAGTTTTAATTAAGTTATGTATATAATACTGTCAAAAATATATTTAATTAAATATTCTCTATTTTTTGATACACGCACTTTATCTTTTTTCAACATAGCTTATTTCTTTCTATTTTCTTATCACAATATTTGCACTTTATTAAAATATATCACATGTACAACTCTCATGTTCACCAATATGTGTTCTTAGAATTTATTAAGTCTTTAATTTTTCAAATCAACCACAGCATTTCTAAGCGGCTGGGTTACCATGGTAACAATTTTATCCTTAGAATTTCTGCGATTGTTTTGGGAATTCTTGTAGAGCACGAAACTTATGCGATTTTTTTTTTTTTTGGATTAAGCTTTCAACTGTTTTTCCCGAATTACATTCCACGCACAAACATACATACACGCACAAACATACATACACGCACGCACGTGGACACACTCGTGCGTGCGCGCACGGACACAAACACACAAACACACATATATATATATATATACATATATTAGGTTGGTGCAAAAATAATGTCGTTTTCTCACATAGTAACATATGTGAGAAAATGACATTATTTTTGCACCAACCTAATATATACGGGTTTATTAAGACGCCAATTTTTCATTGATCTGATGCACGTTTGATTAAAACCATCGATTGTTCCTTGGGGATTATTTTTTTATGTATTTCGAAATAGTTTAATAATTCTTTCTGTTTACGCTTCGCTCGGTATTGCTAAATACCAATCCCTACTAGAAACCAAAATAGTATATATATATATATATATATATATATATATATATATATATATATATATATATATATATGTGTGTGTGTGTGAAAATATTGTAGAAAATAGGAAAGAAACTGGTTTGGTAAATAATCCAAAGTTCCTTAGTATTTTTGTAATTATTTTTAAAAAATAGTGCTCGATACGAAAGTAGAGCATAAATATAATTATTTATTTAAAAATATGATTCCAACACGCTACATAAGAGGTCTCATGTTTCAAAACAAGAGCCGAAAACTTCAAAATAATATTTGAATTAACTTGAGTTAAAATAGGCTCTGTTCCATCTTCAAGCGAAATTTTTTGGGAATGACTTATTTCTGAAATTTACGAGTTTTAATAGTATGGTCAGAATTGAAATCAAAAATTTCCATGGTAGCATCAAGGGCGGATTGTTTAGAATCGGCAGGGGTGGGGTGTTAATAATTTGTATCAGTATAGAGTTACTTTCATAGATGTCGGGTCACTGTAAGGTGGGGTGGCTAAATTTACGACGGAGGAAGTTTTCGCATAGTCTGGCTTGAGCGTCTACGGAGATTTATTTATTTATTTTAATTTTATTCTTTTATTATATCTCTTTATGAAAGGGATTTGTGTATATGAAAAGGCCGTAACGTTTGTTGTTTGACGACTTCATAAAGGGTTATCAATTTTTGTAGGTAATTAAAACTATGTATATGGGCTATGGATTTTGAAATTTATTTTATTTTTTTTTTTGTATGCGTGTTTTAGGCTAGTTATTCAGAGTGTAAGTTCGGTTGTGTCGGCAGAAAACCGTTAATTCTTGCCGGTTGTTTAATAGGTTTTTATTGTTTAGGAGCTTAATAATGTGTAGTTTCTCATGGAGGCACAAAGGGCATGGGTCATCCAAAGTTTTGCAAGTTCTAGTCCTGTTAATGATTTTCCATTTTACTTTAGGTGTCCTATTTTTTTCTTTCAGGTGCCAAAAATATTTAGATAGAGAGGTCTGATGTCTAAAGTTTATGTTGTTGAAGGAGCATTTATGCTGCCTCCATCTGGTTTTAAATTTCAGAAATAAGTTCATTCCCAAAAAATTTCGCTTGAAGATGGAACAGAGCCTACTTTAACTCAAGTTAATTCAAATATTATTTTGAAGTTTTCGGCTCTTGTTTTGAAACATGAGACCTCTTATGTAGCGTGTTGGAATCATATTTTTAAATAAATTTATATATATATTTATATATAAAGAAAGAGGTTGTAGTGGTCCCAACGAGAGAGAAAAGTATGTATATTAAAAAGAAGAGAAGAGAGGTGCCGTAAACATTTCTGGTTGTAATGTGGATTTATTTAGAAAAAATATTATGTTTTGTTTTACATAATTTTACTACACGTGTTTCTGGTCTCGTGACCGTCTTCAGGTAAAAGCGGAGATTTCCACATATTATTAAAAATAATTAATTTTTTCTTTTGTTTTTCAATGTTAAATATTCTCGATATGAGACATTTTCTGTGTTAGTAATCCGAATTTCTTTCTTCAATTGGCAATGAAGAGTTCTGCGCGAAGGGTCATAAAACAATTAAGGTTGGTCCAAGCGAAATGATGAATTACTTATCAGCATTTTATCTTTTAATGTTTTACTGACCCCTATGTGTTCTTGGATCTGTTTCTATTTTTGTGTGTTTCTCTCAGCATGCGTGTATATATGCGTGCGTATATTCCCCCTCCATACATATACTGTCTTACTATGAGGAATTAGTAAACTCATTTGTACATATACATACGCACATACACACCATCCCACCACAAGAAATCAGTACAAACACACACACACACACACACATATACACACATACTTCCCAAGCTACATGGAACCAGTATACACATTCACAAATACACATACATACACACATACGTACCTACACACACACGTACTTCCTAAATTGTGTGGGGTTCGGGTGAGTAGTTCCCCTGTTTTGTCAACATGCGTCTATATATATATATATATATATATATATATATATATATATATATATATATATATATAAATGTGTGCATACATATATATACCCTCGTGTCTCCCGTATATGAGCGTGCGTTCATGTGTATGTGAGTAATTTGATCATTGTGTTTGGTCACCTTGTGTGCATGTTGTGTGTTTTTGTGTGGAGGGTTATGATCTATTTAGTTCGGGTTTAAATTTGTTTATAAAGTTTTTATCCTGTATTTGTAGGTACGAGTAATTGTCTGTTTGATATATCGGCATGATATTAAACTTACCCTGGTTACATTTGAAAATGTGTTGTGATACAAAAAGTTTTCTGTTGTTTGTCAATTTTATATTGCTTTTCTGTAGGGAGACCCTGTTGTTCAGTTGTTGGCTGATGCCTATATATGACTTCTTACATTTTGTGCATTTAAGTACGTAAATTACATTTATGGAGTTGCAGTTTAAGTTTTTATTTATTGTGAATGTTTTTTTTGGGGTTTTAAAAAGTGTAGGAGTTTCCTTCTATAATGATGTCACAAACCCCACATCTTTTTTTGTTGCATTTTGTGACTCCCTGTATTGTGTGTTGGTTAAATTTAGATGAGGTTAATATGTGTTGTAGGTTTCTAGATTGGCGTTTGCTCTTAATTAATTGGGTTGTTTTTAGTATATTATTCAGTTTATTGTTCTTGCTAAGTAAGTCTAGATTTTTTTTAAATTTCTGTCAATATTTCCGGGTTGTTTTTGTTGTATGTTGAGACATATGTTAGGGTATATATATATATATATATATATATATATATATATATATATATATATATATATATATATATATATATATAAAAGAAAGAGGTTGTGGTGGTTCCAACGAGAGAAAAGTATGTATATTAAAAAGAAGAGAAGAGAGGTGCCGCAAATGTTTTTAGTTGTAATGTGTATTTTTTTAGAAAAAAATATTATGTTTTATTTTCCATAATTTTATTACGTGTTTCTGGTCTCGCGACCGTCTTCAGGTAAAAGTAGGAGATTTCCACATATTATTATGGTCGCGAGACCAGAAACACATGTAGTAAATTTATGGAAAATAAAACACAATATTTTTTTCTAAAAATGTCCACATTACAACCATAAACGTTTGTGGCACCTCTCTTCTCTTCTTTTTAATATATATATATATATATATATATATATATATATATGTATATATATATATATATAGGTATGAAGAAATACAGTCTTAAGGTGTGCCATATTTATGGGATAAAGTGCTCAATATCTGAGATAGAGCGGTTGTAAATATAAAACATAGAAGTCAACAGTTAGAACTGACGATTGCGTCTAGCATGAAACAAACAGTAAACTCTAAGTGTTGACTTCTATGTTCACTTTTATATGCACCTCTTCTTTTTAATATACACACTTTTCTCTCATTGGAACCACTATAACCACTTTCTTATATATATATATATATATATATATATATATATATATATATATCGAGAGAGAGAGAGAGAGAGAGAGGTAAGTTATGAAGAACTTGGTAATCTGTATGGGTAATGCCGAGGAGGATGAAATCCTGAGAGCTCAATGTATTAGGTTGGTGCAAAAATAATGTCGTTTTCTCACAATATGTGAGAAAACGACATTATTTTTGCACCAACATAATAAATCCAGAGCTAATATTTTAAAGAAAAGCAGGCCACTATCATCAGATAGCACTTGCAAAAATTTTGGAAGTGCTATTTGATGATACGGTGTCTTTTAAACGGCCTCTGGTGAAATATATTATTATAATGGTACCTTGAAGTGGTCTGTTTTTCTTTAATATATACACACACACACACACACACATATATATATATATATATATATATATATATATATATATATATATATATATATATATATATATGATTTGTTTGCTTGCTTGCTTTTTTTTATATGTACCAGTTCTCAGTGATCTAAATGTACCAGTGTTTCTTTTCTCCTTTTGCAAGTTTCCATTGAAAGTTCGAGTTATAATATATGAATTCATCATTTATTTCCTTGTATTAGCTTTCACAAACCCCATTAAAATATATTTCAATGAATATAATTGATTTCTAAATGCTCTCATAGAAATAGATTTAAACTACTATAAAATATTTTCGATCTCGCACTATCCGTTATCCCCTTACACCTATACTATTATTTCTACTCCTTAACATTTCTACTTCTTCTTCTTCTTCTTCTTCTTCTTCTTCTTCTTCTTCTTCTTCTTCTTCTTCTTCTTTTGTTTCTTCATCTTCTGTTCGCTCGTTCTTGTTCTTGTTCTTGTTCTTTTTCTTTTTTTCTTCTTTTTCTTCTTCTGTTCCTTCTTCTTCTTCTTCTGTTCCTTCTTCTTCTGTTCTTTCTTCTTCTTCTGTTCCTTCTTCTTCTGTTGTTTCTTCTTCTTCTGTTCTTTCTTCTTCTTCTTCTTCTTCTTCTTCTTCTTATTATTATTATTATTATTATTATTATTATTACTATTATTATTAATAAAAATAATATTATATATTTCGCTGTTGTAATTATTATTATTATCTTTACTATTACTACTAATATTATTATTACTCCTTTTAATTTTTTTCTATACTATATGTATTGGTTTATTCCTTAAAAACAATTTAATATTCATTTTAATAAACTTTTGTAATAAGACATTTTTTAATATTTAATTTCTATAATTTATTTTAATATTTAATTTTTTTATAGGTTATTTTATTTTATATTTTAATTTAGTTAATATTTAATACTCATATTTACCATTAAATCACTTTTTAATAGCTGTTTTTTGTCAGATTCGTTTTTTGTTAGCAGTTAATTTTAATTGATATTTCTCTCTTTGAAGGGTTTTTAATTTTAATTTTTAATTAATAATTTATTTATATTTCGCTTATATTTTACTTTAGTTTGAATACTTTATTATTTATTCTTATTAGCATAAAAATTTTAGCTATTATTTATATCTTACATTTAATATTAATATTTCCTTTTAAATTTTAATAAATATTTTCCTTATTATTTCATAAAAAAATTAATTACCTTATTATCTAATATTGTTGTCTTAGAAATCATGTTTTTACCCATCTATATATTTTTATAAAACAATCATAAAACCCTTCTTTAAGGTTTAAAAATTGAATTTCCTTATGTAATTTTCCCTATTGAGACGGGATATTAATATTTTAAAATATAGGTCAACGTTATTTTTACTGGTGTGAAATTTCCAGCTGTGTTTAAACTTTTGTCTAGACGGATTCCTGCATCTCTAGTGTATTTTATTTCCTGGCCTTTCTTTTTCTCCCCTCTGTATTTTTTCTCTTTTTTCTCTTTCTTCCTCTTTTATTTTTTCTCTTACTTTGTAGTTTTACACTTCCTCTTCCATACTGTCTCTTTAAAGTTTAAAACACTTTAAGCTGATGATTAATTTCTTGCGGCTTAAAATGGCCATATATATAGGGTATCTTTGAATTTCATATATATATATATATATATATACATATATGTACACACACTTAAGATGTGCTATATTTATGGGATAAAGTGCTCAATATCAGAGATAGAGCGCGAGTAAATGTAAAAGAGAATATTGAAGTCAACACTTAGAGGCGACAGGCTGTTTCAGGCTAGACGCAATTGTCAGGCCACCAACTATTTTGTCTAGCATGAAACAGCCTGTCGTCTCTAAGAGTTGACTCCAATGTTGACTTTTATATATATATATATATATATATATATATATATATATATATGTGTGTGTGTGTGTGTGTGTGTGTTTGTGTTTGTTTGTATATATATATATATGTATATATGTGTGTATGTATATATATATATATATATATATATATATATATATATATATATATATATGTACACATTATGTATATATATATATATATATATTATATATATAGACAGAGAGAGAGAGTGAGAGAGGTAGAGAAAGAGAGAGAGACAGACAGATAGGCTGATAGAAACAGTGAGGTAGACACAGAAAAAAGAGATGCAAAATCCAGTAATTATAGCTGCGTAAACATAAAATACGACCTCGCCTAAGTTTCCCATCAACTAGAAATTATCACCCCCATTGCATTCCTATTCTCCATATCGTCGGTCTATATAATACAATCCCTTTTTTCTCAAGGACGTGCAACCATACAATTTGCGCCCTATCTCTCGTATATATATTCACCTTGGGATGAATGCGGGGTCAGATTGGCCGCATACATTTTTAAATTGGCCAAGGAGTTGGTTCCATTTAGGCCGTCGATCGTCTAGAGTCACTGGTAGTGTTGTGTTTCTTCCCGACAAAAAAAGTGGGGTTGCCATTCCTCTTCATATAGTAAGCCGCGGTATTTTCTTCGTCGATCCGGCTGAAGAAGATAAAGTCGTACTCTGGTCTGAAAAAGGGGATAGTCTGATCTTGTTGAAAATGACAGTTTTTATAATAGTAAATAAAGATAGAATATTTACAAACGTTTGATATAGCTTAACACCTATGTAGGGGGTTGCGACTTGGAAACCAATTATGTATTCGCACATATTTACAAGAGAATCGAACATTGAGTTAATTTCAGGCGGATGTGAATTGCATGTGTCTTGATCAACCAATCTTCGATGTATCTCTTCTCTCAATTCTTGCGGCTCTCTTTGTCACATTCGTAAAAAATACTCTGTATATGAGGACTTATTCACTCACGGGTTTTCTCACAAATCTCCGATCACAAGAGGGGTCAAAAAGGGTCATTTTTCATTTTTTTTTTTTTTTTTTTTTTTTACTTATCCAGACTTTAAATATCGACCTCCTTGAAGGCCATTTGCATTCAAAATAAAAACCTTACATATTCGTCTCATAAGTCTCTTGGAGAACAGAGGCAAAACAATGTTGTCACCGGTCAAAATCTTTTACAATCAAATTTTCTGATTTGATTTCACCCAAAGATCCAAACATACTATTTTCTGTTCCAATTCACTGCCAGCAGAGACCAGAACTAGAAAATACATTTCCCTAACAAACAAGTTACTTTGTTACAGTAAAAGCTGGGAAAGGGTTTGCTGCATGCTCACAAGGTGGCATGATGAAAGACAAATTACAGCATGTGAAATAAATACCCGAACTCCGTTTCGAATATTACATGTAGATGGCTTATAAAAAAATTAAAATCGTTTTTAGCATTTAATTGGAAAAAAATTGAACACTGGGAAATTAAGCTAAATACTAGCTGGTCAAAAGTTCAAGGCCATAACTAAAAGAAGTCCCAAATAGATTCGGAAATTTCCAATAAACCTCTCAGCGCGACCATCATTATGAAGAATATTAACGATTCGCTTTAGCATGGTCGATATAAGCGTCTCTAGAATGCTGACAATAATAATATTCCAAATGGTGGAGATGGATTCACGATAATCATGAACTGTTTGGAATTGATGTTCATTTTATAGACATCCCTTTATCAACCTCTAAACATTTTAATGGGTTTCAGTTTGGGCGAACACGATGGATGGTCTAAAAAATAACATTATGCTCATTGAAAATATCAAACCGGAATTATGGAGTACAGCATTGTCCTGCTGAAAAATCCAGTCATTTCCACAAAAGGGAAAACTTTCAGTCAACGAGGATGCTCTCTGTAGCATGCAAATGTAAAACGCCGCGGTTTGACGTCACTGTATGACCGGAAGCTCCATTGTTCCTTGGAAGGAGACAGTACCCCGAATCATGATGGAATCTCCTCCTTTCTGACAGATAGGAAATGTCTCTGGCGGGATATCTTTATTATGTCAGTAACCTTGGAAATTTTCCCGACCATCCAGGTGAATTTTATTCTCATCAGATAAAAATATTCCTTCACTCTTCTATGTCCCATGTCTGTCGCTTCTCAGTAAAGTTTTACCGATCTGTTTTGTGGTGTGGAAGGTGTTGTTTACGGGATTTATATCCTTTCTCACGGAGATATCGCCTTATTGTTATTGTGCTGCCTTCTGGATATTAATCTGGTTCAATGACCGGCTGGCATCTTGACGAACAACCCGTCCAATCATCTTGCTCCACACTGACTAAATTATCTTTGGCCAACCAGTTGAAATTCTCGTTCAGTATTACTACGAACAATCTCACCAGCGCATTGAGATAGACCTTGCTTTTGCAGCTCGACAATTCTGACATCTTCAAATTCTGTCAAGTCTTTAGCTTGTATCATGTTTTTACCTAATTTAACGTAGGTGATACCAGTGGGAAATGTTCAGTGTGCTAATGCTTAAATACAAATGACTAAATTTCGTTACGTGTTTACCAATTAAATATGGTCTTAAACTTTTGATCAGCTAATATTTAGCCTAAGTATTCAAATTTATTTTAGTAAATGCTAAATAAGTTTTTCATTTTTATTTTTTTCATTTGCCGATCTTCATTTTTTGAAGCTCTACGCAAATATATGGCTGCGTCTAACAAGGCGAAGTTATATATTTTCTTTATTTTTATTCCTCTTAAGAGTTTGGCCGGCAGTGTATCTGACAACAATGGTTGCAGATTTATTTTCGAATTCCTTAATGAAGACTTTTGGGTATTGATTATTTTCTATTCCTGGAGACTGAGAATAACAACTGCAATACACACAACGATTCTTGCAATATTTTAATGATTCTCTTGTCTCGGTTTCGTATGAAGATCAGATATTCCTGCACATCAGATTATGTCAAATTCATATGAATCGAAAGATCTTCTATCCTCCTTTGTAATTGTACATGTTGTAATTTTCGTTTCTGAAAGAACTGTACAAAGCCACCCATTTTTTTTATTTCTTTAAATGACTTTCAATAACTCATGTATATATGTAGAGATGGCCACACACTCGTATTCGAGGATATCCATATAAGGGCGGCTAGCCAATACCTATCGCACAGGCTTGATCAGGCATTTGTGTTTATTCAAAACCCACAGAACCCAACTGTGGTTTATACTGCAACTATACTGTGCAGACCTTAGTTACATGTTCTGTGTAAAAGCGTGTTATTTAGCGTGATTCAACAATTTGAACAAAGCCAGCACGTTCAAGCGCTCGGCCTCGATGACTTGTGACTTCGACTTAGCACACCTATCGACGGCCCACGAGGTTTCCGTCTACCCAATATCACTCACAAGGCTTGAGTCAACCCGTGTTATGATTTTCAGACACTTTCCAAAGGTGCCTCACACTGGGATCGAACACTCCACACCCTCCAGTTATATTGAGCATGGTGAGATTTGAATCTGGATCACATGAAAGTTCTAACCACTCGACAAAGTGCCCATATTCTCAGCCACATGCTCCTATAATAACTGATGTAACGTAAGTTTAAATGCATGTATCACAATATCAGGTCAATTCGATGGCTGTTGTGTTGTTAAGATGTTTTACTTGATCACGCTGCAGGATATATTGCTCATCAAAGTGATAACTAAATCGTAATCTAACTAATTGCAACAGTACCATAGTGTCACAATCTCTTTTATTAAGACGGCGTTGAAATGATTTTAATTCTTGCGACACCTTCTACATTAGCTAAAATATCAAAATGCTTTTAATATTGTCCCTCTTCCAGATGACCTTGTTGAAATTTGGCCTCGTTTATTATCTTAAACTCTGGACGAAATTAAGTATCTAACGTCATTACTTAAATACGTCTCCCGCATGGACGTTAGATGCAAGCCTGTCTCAGATTTTTTTCGGAAATCTGCATATTTATAGAATATACAAGGTTTGATAAAAAATAGCGTGATTGCTGTTATAGTAACTGATCTAATGTATATACATTGAAGCCACTTGGCACAAATTAACCTTGAACTTTCTCGCGCATGCACACTAAGTTGTATTTCTAATTCCCTTCCGTTGTTTATCGCAATGCTGGAAGGGGACTATTTCGAGTCGATTAAAGTCTGAGTTTATATGTGCTTTAGTTTTTTTTTTTTTTTTTTTTTAAAGCACCAGTCACAATAGTTTTTTTTCCCTGATATTCAAGAGAGAAATGTCATTTAATTTCCCCGTATATCGTATTTTTTTAAGTATAAAATGAAATAAAATCGCGTTTATTGGGCAGGGTAATGACAAATAAAAATAGAGCTTTAAATAATTTAAAAGAAAATTTTATATTTTCTATGCAAAAAGAGAATGGATAATGAGACTGTAAATAAAGTCTTTTTATCCGGACGTCAAATTTCTATTGTAATAATCATTTTTAGAATATAAAATTATAAGAAAAAATATATCCTATAAGTTTTTATGAAAAAAAAAAAATTGTTAAAACTAAATAGAAATGTAAACATTGATTTCTATTTTAACTTTTCTCAACAGCGGATTAATTTTTAAAAGTCAAGACGAGATATGTTAGTATAAATAAAAATCATCCATTTTGCCTTCAAACAACTGACTGAATTGCTTTCACTCACTAAAGAAATAATTCCTTATCCCATTCACTAAATCATTCTGTCTTTTCATGATCACAAAATGTTGCTTCTATTTCCTCACGAAATAACTCTATATAACCAATGTACAAAAGGTTAGTGCAACATTAACGAGACGCAGTTTTAATCTATTTTCCCCATTTTGTTAATGCATTTCACATGGTCTTTTCCAAAGTAATTTGTAGGTTATGTCAGTAATATGACCATGCACTTTCACAAATATCCACTGGAATAATAGAAATTGGATAGACATACGTATATATATTTATGTATATACTGAAGCAGCTATATATAAAATCAGCTGCTACAACTGTTTCTTACTATATAATTGATGAAATTACAGAAATTTAACAAAAATCTATCTATGAACACAAAATATACTATATATAACAATTTATCAATTGCATTAGTCATTCACTGAAGTAATTTCATCCATAAATTGGATAAGAAAATGCAACATTAATAAAAAAAATTATAACATAAACGGAAAGTTTTTTATAAATGCCGCTATCGAATCTTGCGAAAGTTTTAACTAACGTCCCGAATTCTTTCAAATATCTGCTTTCCTAAAAGAAATACATCTTTCCCAAGTGAACATTAGCCACTTCAAAGCTAAAAGAAAAGGGTTAAATTAAAACTATCTACTGTTTAAAATAAATAATTAAAAAAGGGTTAAATTAAAACTCTATTATTTAAAATAAATAAATACATAAATAATTTATGAAAGTAAAATAGCATAATAAATGAAAAAATGATATAATATATGAAAAAATACAGTAATAAAAAAATAATCTTTTTCACACAAACAATATGGCTTTCGTTTCTCTAGGTCAACTGCTGATGTGCTAACGGTTATGGTTGAAAGAGTCTATCAAGTTTTAGAGAAGAATACTGAACATTGACCTGTTACACTGGACATCTCGAAAACGTTTGATAGGTTTTGGCATAGACATCTTCTTTAGATGTTGAAAGGTTATGTCATCTCCGTGGGAATTTTTGTACTGATTCAGTGTTTCTTATCATATCGGGAAATAAAAGTTGTCCTGAACAGCCATTGCTTTAGTTCTTTTAGTGCTAATCTAGATCTCTCTCAGGGCTCAGCTCTTGGATCGTCTTTGTTCTTAATTTTCATCAGTGACATTCATGGTGGCATTGCTTCTCGATGCTGATGACACAACGATTTAATTCTGTATCGATAATAAGTCTAATCAGTTGGAAAAATTCCACTTGACAGGTGTTCTCAAGAATGAAATACGGTCTGTTAACTGGATCAAAGAATGACTTTTTAGTTTTAGCGAAAGATTCACTCACCTGAAAAAGACCTTCCTTTCTCCAATCAGAATGGCTAATACTAGCATTCATAAGAGTGAATTGTGGCGCCTTTTAGGGCTAACATTCTTGGTTGACATGAACTTAAAAAGTATATTGAATCCATTTCTAGGTTTGCTGCTTAGAAAATTAGTTCAATGTTCTGCGAATCAATTTTCGTCTCTCCTGAATCTATCTTAGATATTTATAAGTCTACCATTTAAACAGGTTTTGCATATTGCTGTCACGTATGGTCTGGAGCCCTTGTTGTATATCTAGAGATTCTTGATAAAATCCAATGGAGACTCAGCAATAGAATTTTTGCTGAACTGGGGCCTGCATTATAATTTTCCCGTGTTTATTCTCTAAATATTTTCATAGTAATTGTTTGGATGAACTCTTCGCTATGGTACATAGAGTTTATGAATTTAAGCGCACTGATGTTGTCGCAGAAATTATCTGGCAGCGATAACTGTGTCCTCTTGCTTGTGCAGGATGATGCAGGGTCCTGTTACCAGATGAAGTGTCATCCAGAAGCCACTCTCTTAACCTAGCCCAGCACTACCTCCTCAGGGCCCATGACGTAGGCTTCTGTGTTGACTCTGAGTTCCTCACCATTAAATTCAAAAGTTCTTTTCTTGTCAGAACGATCAGAGTGTGTTTTCCGATCAACCATACCTTCGAAATCACAATTATAATCATAGAATCCTCCGCACTGTCCTCAGATTGACAGACAAACGCTTTGAAATATTTGTTTTGGAGCTTCCGGCTCGAATGCCAAGCAGTATAGTATGGCGTTTCCAAATTTCTTGTGAATTGAGTCATCGTGGTCTTTCTTTGACAGACGATTCCCAACTGATCTTATTGTACATTCGAAAAAATCAAAAAAACAAACAATGCACTTGCAGAATTAAAAATATAACATGGCGACAATTTACACATCGTACCATATATATATATATATATATATATATATATATATATATATATATATATATATATATATATATATAATACAAAAATATTTTAACTTATTCCAAATTTAAATGACGATTGTTCTGTACAGTATAAATATGATATCTGGTAATAATTTTAATAGATACATTTAACCTGATATATGAATGCAAAAGGTGCAGGGGAAGGCAGTAGGTCACCTACCTGACGAGCTTGTGCGAATGGATGCCGGAATTAGTCTGTGAGACTTGACAAAAGTACAATCGTATGAGCTTAAAAGGATAAGATGTTGTGGAGAACCATGATCGCCCACGTTCTGAAAAGGCACAGCGCATAGAAGAAGATCCTGATGATCACCTATCAAAGTAAGCATCCGTCAATTTAATTTTATTTATTCTTAGTTGGCGTGATTCGTGCTGAAGGAGTTGTAAATTGCTTCTGTCTTTTATAATTGAATGGTTTTGAGACGGGAATCCAGTAAACGACAAACTGCCGATTATTAATGAAGAAAATCGAGCGAACCACACGGCATTGTGTAATTCCGTTTCTTTTTAATTTGATCTCATTCCGTTTAGAGCATGACCGACAGGGTGTAAAGTCCAATTGAACGGAATTGGGTCATTTGGTCGGTTGAAAACTGTCGCTGACCACCTCATTTAACCTTTGCTTTTACGTGGACACAGCTCGTTAAGTCTCGCATTTCTCTTATTTATGATCGATGTTGGTCGATGCAGTCACCAGTTGAAGAATCAAAGGGTCACCAAAACTATCTGATGTGTCCAACTGTTAAGTCAATGGTTTCAATGACCACCATCTTAAAAAAAAAATATTGCTAAATACTTTGCTAGGTTTTACGGTGTTCAAAGTGAATGTCGGCTACACAGTGACTGTTTTCTGCGCATGCGTCTATATATACATTAAAACGCACGTGAGAACTACGTATTGATTAAAGAAATGATTGGTTTAAATAATATAATTATTGTCTTATAGGCATTTCGACGTGGTGTCATGGTTAGCAAGCTTGTCTCGCTTGATCGATTACAACTGAATATTGTGCTGGATTCTCATTTATGCCACACCTAAGCTACGATTAGAATATCCCCATAAGTATTATTTTAATTATTAAATGTACCGCTGTACTGAAATTAAGTATATTTGCGTGTATAAAATGGTAAAAGCATGAAACAATGGGTTTTGTATGAAATCAGTAAAAGAAAAAAATAACGGTTATCAGGAAATAAAAATCCGTGACTGTACCAAAACCAGGAATACATTCATAGAAGATTTCGTTTTGAGTTTACTGGAAGATAACATGTATTGTATTAGGTTGGTGCAAAAATAATGACATAATAATGTCGTTTTTTGACGTATTTTTTAACGTTAAAAACGACATTATTGCGTCATTATTTTTGCACCAACCTAATACATTAGAAGCTACTGGAACATTGAAAGAACATCACTGCATACGTTTATTCCCGACAACGGGATCGAGTAAACGAAGGATTATCTCGAAAATGTTCTAGGAATTTTCTCGAACATTTGGTTAACAGAGTAAATGTGGTATCTTCTAGCATTTCAATGAAAGAACACAATCTTTCAAAAAATAAAAAAAAAGAAAAAAAAGAAAAGAAAACAGCCAAAAAAAAAAAAAAAAAAAAAACGCAACATAATTTACTTTATTCTACCAGAAACAGATAATAAAGCCACTAAGAACCAAGGAGTTACTAAGCTAGAAAAATATAAGAAAAAAATAACATGTATAAAGTGAGTGAACAATAAAATAACAGTAATTAAGAAGGTAGGAGATAACGATTGGAAATGCATTTACATTTTTGATTGTCAAATTTGAATAGAAAGCAAGAAGCAAACCAGAAGGGAGCCTCGCAAGCAGGAAGTGCGAAGGAAGAAACTACTAGCATAGAAATTACGGTTGGATCTAGCCATTTCAAAAGTAAAATGATGAAACCAAACTGTCAATTTAGTACCGCACTGAAATTAGTAAAGTCAAGGTAACAAAAAGGAAAAGTCCTCAAAAACAATTAATATGGGTATATTTATAAAAGTGGAGCTTCATTACGACGGTACGAATGGGACTGTAGCTGAGATGCCAGTTTAGGATTGATAATATTACATATTCTTCATTGGATTTTATCAAGAGTCACAATTAGATATCAGAAGCACCAAACGAAATGTGCTAGCAATATTTAATACGTGAGCTAATAGTAGACCAGGTTCTATAGCCTTGGATAGAAACTGGTCTAACGCAGAAAGAAATGGCAACCTACTAGTCAGTCATGTATCGAACGATACATGATCGCTTAAACGTGTATCACGCATGGCACATAACTGACGGAGAGAGTTCGATCTGCACTTAGGGTCCAAAATTTTGCACTTGTGCAAAATCTAAGCATAGAAAATCATCGGCACCTCGACGTGGTGTAATGGTTAGCAAGCTTGTCTCACTAGAACAGTTATAGTATTTCTGCTGTTTTTACATATTTCTATGTAAGAGAGATTCATTGAGAAAAAATTGCTTAGCACGATAGAGTAAAAAAAAAAGAAACCCTTCCTAGCAGTAGATATGACAATTGAGTCAATATGATTTTCCTTTCATACGAGCGGAAATAAGGTCAGCCAATGAAAGGTCAATGCATGTCTACAGCCACTAAACTTACTTCACTTTTACATTTATTTCGAATACTAGTCATAAATTGCAGAATATTCAGAAGCAAAGAATAAATTCGAAAGAGTCCTCCAAGTATTTTTCGGTGTTAAACGCGTATTTCTATAAAAGACGAATTGAAAATGTGTCTTCCCTTTCAGCTGTAGTCGTTTAACATGAAGGTGATTACATAATCAATCGATAAATAATATTTAAATTATATTTAACTTACATTTGTTTTATATATCTTACTGGTAATAAGTTATATATATATATATATATATATATATATATATATATATATATATATATATATATATATATATATATATTAACTTTGGAATGGGCTGGGTGGATAGTATGTTATAAGCGAAGAAAAAGAATCAATGGACTGAGCAATCTTGGAATAACATTAAGAATTTCATCCCGCGCCATTAAAGTATTAGGTGCGTACAGGACTTCACAATGCCATCTTTTTTTTTGTCACCACAGATTAAATCTAGCTCAGAAAATCGCTTTTTAAAATATCACGAAAATACTGGAAACTTTTATGCAGACCAAGCAGAAATGAAATCGAATTTTTAAATATCAGCGTGTTCGAGTTTATATAACGCAAATTTATGCGTAAAATGTATATTCAAAACTATGCTTTGTATCAGTGAAAACACGAAAAGATTTTCAAAAGCCAAGAGAAGCAAAGGAAAAGTAGAAACAACGTCTTTGACATGTTTGAGCAAATGGATGACTGAGCAACAACCACAACAGAAAAAAAAAGATTTGGTAAGAGGATGATACTTACTGAGAGTAACAAAAGCTGTGAAGAGAAATGATTAGCCATATCCTGAAAGTATATAATTAAAGCACGCAAATAGCCAAGCGGCTCCAAGAAGAACACATTTGAAAAGATACAAGAAAAAACAGAGCTCAATGTCGTAATGGTAGAACAAATTATGGAAAACATAATTTCCTGCTTCAGCTCAGACCCCCAGCTGGAAATATATATATATATATATATATATATATGTGTGTGTGTGTGTGTGTGTGTGTGTGTGTGTGTATATATATGCGTACATATTCAAACAATAACAAAAATGCATTTATAAAGCTAACCTTCCATAATTAATATCCTAATGCTTAAGGTAACACCAAGCTAGGTAAAAAATATTAACTACTGAATAAGAAAATTCAAATAATGAGTAAGGGAAAACATGCAAACAAATACTTACATTGCTATTCAAGCAGACATTAAAGACATATTATTATTTAAACTATAAAGAAACACGTCCTGGATAAGACGTTAAACTACATCCAGCTGGCCTTATACGTTTTTGAAACACTAATGTTGCCAGTTATACGTTTTTAAAACACTTATGTTGCCAGGTATGTGTTTTTGAAACAATAATGTTGCCAGCTATAAATTTTTGAAACAATAATGTTGCCAGGTATGCGTTTTTGAAACAATAATGTTGCCAGCTATACGTTTTTTGGAAAAATAATGTTGCCAGCTATGTGTTTTTGAAATAATTATGTTGCCAGCTATACGTTTTTTGAAACAATAATTTTGCCAGCTATACGTTTTTTGGAAAGAATAATGTTGCCAGCTATACGCTTTTGAAAAAATAATGTTGTCAGCTATGTGTTTTTGAAACAATGTTGCCAGCTATGCATTTTTGAAAAAATAATGTTGGCAGCTATATGTTTAATAGTACTGTATATTTAATATATGTGTAGGTATATGTATATATATATATATATATATATATATATATATATATATATATATGTATATGTATATATATCTTAATTTGGCAATAAATGCCTCAGTGGTTGATATGCCATAAAACCCAACCAACCAACCAACCAACCTATAAAGAAACAAATAAATATAAACTGGATATACCAATATATTCCCAAATTAAGAAAACCCCAGAACATTCGAACGGGTTTAAGTAACCAAATATTTCTCTATGTGATGCCGAGAATGTCACAGTTACATTTATTTTACACTCAAAGCCGAAAGAGAAAAAAAGGAAGGAAAAGAAAGAGAAAGAATGTATTATATATATATATATATATATATATATATATATATATATATATATATATTATAAGTTAATAGACTTAAAATATGGTTTTTCGCTACACAGTTCTAACCATGTTTCAAAAATGGAAGCTAAAAGCCCCTAATTTAATTTTGTACTTAAATTAAAGACATCACTTTCATTTCATCCTCAAGCTTGAGGATGAAATGAAAGTGATGTCTTTAATTAACTTATAATATTAATGCTCTGTAAATTTACATTGAGCACTATTTTGTAAAAATAAAAATATCTATAAGAACACCGGATTATATATCTTACTGTTCTTTCTTTTTATTAATATACATATATATATATATATATATATATATATATATATATATATATATATATATATATATATATATATATGTACAGGTAATAGAAATCGATCCTAATAATAGAAAATATTAAAACTGATATATTTATTACAGAGCATATAAATGAATTACAAAAAAATGAAATACTATTACCCCATTCAGATGGCCATTTCACCACAGGGGTCTACCAGGGGGAATATGGAGTTTCATTTATATGGAATTCATATATCTATCTATCTATCTATCTATATATATATATATATATATATATATATATATATATATGCGTGTGTGTGTTTGTGTGTAAAGAAATTGAAGTAATATATAATGGTTTCATTTAATTTCTCTTTTTTTCTTTTAATAATCCTCATTAAAAATTGCTACATATCTGGACATACGTAGAAAGCTGATACCTCGCATAAAATTTCTTTTTTTCTTCAGATGATATTGTGCAAACATTGGCAGGTTTTGATTGAATTTTTATAAAATAAAAAAAAAAACAGTCCCACTGAAGGAAACAGTGACAACTAAAGTAAAAGAGGGTCGCTTTATTATCAAGTCACGCATTGGCAGAACAAATTTAGAATGCGAAGATATTGTCTTTATTTTGACTTAATTTATCTACGTGCATTCTTTTGTGAATAGGAAGAAATGAATCCCGTTGGTAAACAAAATGCTTAATTCAACCCTGTAATCCAAGATGTCCTATTCACGTGGATCCAGTACGAGCCGATATACAGACGCATTGAGACACGGTAAATACACAATGCAAGATCAGCATCACAATAAACAACTGGTAAGTAGTAGAGAAAATAAAGTTCCATAATCTTCAAGTTCCTGGAGAACCTATATAAGTTACTGAATTAACGCCCCCTGATTAACAAAATCTCACAGCTCAAGATTTTGGAGTTATCACCCCCTGATGATTTACAGGCATCGTGAAAATTGCAAGACTCTATCTTTTTCTCGGTGATCTTTCATAGTGAAAAGACGTATTATTTTCGCTTCAGCAACATATGAGTGATCAACTGCTGATAGTTAAATTTTCTTTGAACTTTTCACATTTAATTTCTCATCTTTTCTTTCGAAAAAATGTACTGATAATATATTTTTTAATATTTCTTTGTTCAAATTCTGTGTTTCATTATTCCTTTGGAAAAATTGTTACCTGGTGAAATGTACAAGGAGCGTGTAACTTCTCATCAAAATAATAGATACCCGCTACAAAGTATAGAAAGAAAACTGTAGTGGTTTGCCATGTTTTGTGTTCTTATATTCTTTTATTTAATTTCCAAAATGCTTTCCCTATATATTTCGTGTGATGTTTTTAAAGACTATATTTTAAATCCCTTCTTCAAGTTTTAAGCTTTTATTAAATTGTTTTGTATTAATCTATTATTGTTTTCGAAGTACTTGTAATATATATATATATATATATATATATATATATATATACATACATATATATACATACTTAGTTAAGTCGGACAAATCCGGCAACTTCCACAAATTGGCTGTTGATGACTACAAAAACTTAATTAAAAAAAAAATTAACAAGGACTTATAAAAAAGCTTGCAACAACAACATAAACATGGTTGACAGCATAAAGAGAACAAGTAAAAAATTAACTGATAAATTTAAAGTTAGCGATGGAGTAGGCAAACTTGCTGAAAAGGAATGTTACGTAACCCTTAAGGACCATAAGCCTGACTTTCTGGAAAACCCGACCACTAGGATAATTAACCCTACCCGACCCGATATAGGAAAGATCAGCAAAGGGATCCTGGAAAAAATTACTTACCAAATAATAAAAACAACTGAAATTAAAATTATGGATCAATACTAAATATGTCATCAATTGGTTGAACAATATTGATGATAAAACAAATTGCACCTTACTACAGTTCGATATCGTGGACTACTACCCATCAATTTCGAAGGATCTTTTTACGACTTGCCCTGGACTTTGGTGCTGTATATTCTAACCTGACAAAGGAAGAAACCGACATAATCCTCAGCGCAAAAAATACGTCCTCATCCATAATGGGGAGCAATGGATAAAAAACAATAAAGACCTGTTTGACATCACAATGGGATCACTAGACTCTGCAGAGTCTTCTGACTTGGTTGGTCTTTTAATATTGTACAACCTAACGGCACACCGCGAGATTTATATCCAGGACATCGGACTGTATAGAGATGACGGGCTCATGGTGGTGAAGAGTTCCACTAGCTTTAAGATAGAGAAGATCCGTAAAATTATGTTTAGTGAATTTGAAAAACTTAACTTAAAGATAACAGTCTCTCCTAAATTGAAAAAGGTAAACTTCCTCGACGTAACCCTAGACTTACCGAGCAACACGTACCAAACTTATAGAAAACCAAATGCTAACCCCTTATATATACACCCGAAGTCCTACCACCCTCCATCCACAATTAAACATATACCCTCATCAATAGAAAATAGAATTAGCAGTAACTCCGCTAACAAAGTAATATTCCACCAACATAATGACTTCTACAACACTGTCCTAAAAAGTAGTGGTTATAAAAATGCTAACATTAAATATAGGGACAATTGCAATAACCAAAAGAAAAAAAAAAACAGAAAAAAAAACATCATTTGGTATACACCTCCGTTCAACCAAATGGTTAATATTAAATGAGGACAGAAGTTCTTAACTCTAATAGATAAACACTTTCCCACCAAAAGTAGGCTTAGTATTATATTCAATAAGAACACACTAAAATTGAGTTATTGCTGCACTGAAAATCTAGAAGGTATAATAAGAAGACACAATAATAATATCCTGAAAAAAACCCCTTACCTGAATAGTTATAACTCTACACTTAAATCAGATAATGATAGGGAAAAACTATGCGATTGTAGAAACCCGGTAGACTGCCCATTAGAAAATAAGTGCTGCATCAAATCTGTGGTATACCAATGCACTATATCATCCACGGAGAACCCTAACAATAATATGATATACATTGGGTCCACGAAAAATGCCTTTAAAACCAGATGGAGGCAGCATAAATGCTCCTTCAACAACATAAACTTTAGACATCAGACCTCTCTATCTAAATATTTTTGGCACCTGAAAGAAAAAAATAGGAAACCTAAAGTAAAATGGAAAATCATTAACAGGACTAGAACTTGCAAAACTTGGGATGACCCATGCCCTTTGTGCCTCCATGAGAAACTACACATTATTAAGCTTCTAAACAATAAAAACCTATTAAACAACCGGCAAGAATTAACGGTTTTCTGCCGATACGACCGAACTTACGCTCTGAATAACTAGCTAAAAACACGCATACAAAAAAAATAAATTTTAAAATCCATAGCCCATATACATAGTTTTAATAACCTACAAAATTTGATAACCCTTTATGAAGTCGTCAAATAACAAACGTTACGGCCTTTTCATATACACAAATCCCTTTCATAAAGAGATATAATAAAAGAATAAAATAAAAATAAATAAATAAATCTCCGTAGACGTTCAAGCCAGACTATGCGTAAACTTCCTCCGTCGTAAATTTAGCCACCCCCACCTTACCATGACCCGGCATCTATGAAAGTAACTCTATACTGATACAAATTATTAACACCCCACCCCTGCTGATTCTAAACAATCCGCCCTTGATGTTACCATGGAAATTTTTCTTTTCAATTCTGACCATACTATTAAAACTCGTAAATTTCAGAAATAAGTTCATTCCCAAAAAAATTCGCTTGAAGATGGAACAGAGCCTACTTTAACTCAAGTTAATTCAAATATTATTTTGAAGTTTTCGGCTCTTGTTTTGAAACATGAGACCTCTTATGTAGCGAGTTGGAATCATATTTTTAAATAAATAATTATATTTATGCTCTACTTTCGTATCGAGCACTATTTTTTAAAAATAATTAAAAAATAATAAGGAACTTTGGATCATTTACCAAACCAGTTTCTTTCCTATTTTCTACAATATTTTCACACACACACACACACACACACACACACACATACATATATATATATATATATATATATATATATATATATATATATATATATATATATTAGTAAAAAGAGCAGTGACGCTTGCTTTGAAGTTTGAAATGTAGCATGAAACTGACATTCACTATGACACCTTTATTCCTATATGTGTATATATATCTATATACAGACACACATACAGACACATATATAGATATCTATAGATATGATCTAAATTTATGTTAATGCAGATTTGACATGTATTTGAGTACAGAAAATATTTTAGGTTAATAAAGTTTAAAAGGATAAATGTCTCTTACTGACAAGTATGTATTTTCTTGCATATTTCTACAGAAGAATTATTTTTTTCATTTGATGACACAAGCATTCACACACACAGAACCCCACCTCCAGGCACTGGTACACACAGACAGACAGACGCACAGACAGACACACATACACATATGAACACACATATACACACACACACATATATATATATATATATATATATATATATATATATATATATATATATATATGTATATATATTTATATATACATGAAGATTTTAAATAATATGTATATATTAATTATATTATTTATATTCATAGATACCATAGTATAAACACGGACACGCACACAGATACACACACACAAATACACGCAAACGCACACCCAGATATATATATATATATATATATATATATATATATATATATATATATATATATATATATATATATATGTGTGTGTGTGTGTGTGTGTGTGAAAAGTGTGTGTATATAAATATAAATAAATATATATATATTTGTATAATTATTTATATATTATATGCGTGGTACTTATTAGAAAGCGCTCAATATCAGTGATAGATCTAACATATATGGTTGGATAGATGTGAGCTTGTGACTCTGGGTTTCACGCTTCTGGCGATCGCTAAAGCGTGAAACCCAGGGTCACAAGCTCACATCTATCCAACCATATATATATATATATATATATATATATATATATATATATATATATATATATATATATATATATATATATCACAGCGATAAATATATACGTAAATCTGTCTTAAATAACATATCGAGTTAACGTAATGCTTCCAGTTAAGGAACATATGTGTGTGTGTGTGTGTGTGTGTGTGTGTGTGTGCATGTGTCAATGTGTAAATCTGTCTTAAATAACATATCAATCAGTGTTACGGCATGGATTCCAGTCAAGAAATATAAATCATGTTTCGGTGTTTTCCATTGTACAATTGTTAATTATTTATGCTTCTGTATTAAGGCTTTAATCTCATGTCTTTCACCTATTCAATATACGTGCATTCACGTAAGCCTGAAAGAACATTAACAATATGTGATAGATGTTGCATTACCGATAAGTGACAAATCTAAAACATTTAAATTTGTATTTATTTGGTTGTCAAAAATTTAAAAAAAATGTTTCATTTTGTGTAAAGCGTAAAAGTGAAATAATTCTTAATTCATCTTTGCAAATATAATGATTTCGTATTGATATTTAATCCATATAAAAAAAAAATTCATGGAAAATCTTACAGAAGTAAAAGGAATTTAGAAAATTAAAATACGTGTAAGAAATAAATATTTCACTTTTAACATTATTATTAAAGTTTATCGAGTTAACATTTCGTTTTATTTCTGGTCCTTTTTAAAGATTATAAATAGATATTTTATTTTCTACTTTCTAAGAATAAAGATAAATAAAATGAATTTCATTAGATTTGAATTCACACCTGATAACACTATGCATCTGTCGTATAGAAACGACGGCCTACTGACATGTTTTATGCACCCACTGCTTTCTGGCAAACATTGCTTTTTGTGACGTTATGTCGCTTGTTGGTGTAAGTGACCATTTACCATTCATCTTTGTCGTTATATTGTTATATATTGTCGCAAATCCCAGTTTGAATGACTGAATGAATGATCTTACGAAACCAACCAGCAGGCGTCATTGAAATTTTATGATATTGCTGTATTCTTCACTTTCGAGTTGTTATCTACGCTCAGTTTCGATGTTAGTTGACGAAGAGACAGTAGCAATATGTTGATCGAATATCTTATGAGAGTATTGCCATTTTTAATAATTCATTCTTTCTCATCGTTCCTGTTTTGTGTTTCATAGCAGTTATCAATTAAACACTCATCTATGTATTTTTGGAGACCATGTTTCTCCATTTAAATATATTATCTGGTAAAATTTGTAGCGAAAACACTTAACAGTTATATGTTTTAGAAATAAATGATATCCACTGGCGAATATCTAATGAGATTATGCAAATGAAGCCATTTTTTATTATGTTGGTGCAAAAATAATGACGTAATAATGTCGTTTGGTGACGTTAAAAGAATACGTCAGAAAACGACATTATTACGTCATTATTTTTGCACCAACCTAATATTAGTAAATATTAAAAAATGTTTGCCACATGACTGATCTAAAAGGAGTATCTTCTGGTTTAAAGGCGATTTTCAAAGCGTCGCTTAGATGTGGCATGGGTCCAAAACTATGGGGAACCAATGCTTGCTAACTAGATGTTACAGGGCACGCATACTGAAATGCAGATTCTTTTATAAATATCCAGAAACAATTGACCATCTTATATCAGGCTGCGTGGTATTGGCACCCACTGAAAAAAAAAAAAAAGAAAAAAAAACAGCACGGCAGAGTGGGAAAAAATCTTCACAGGAAAATCTTCAATACTTAAGGAAAGGAATCTGCAAGAATTGGTATGAACACCACCCATTCCCATTTACATAGATAGGACCTGTAATAATTTTATGGGAATTTACAATGCACACAGACAGATCAATCAAAGGTAATCGCCCTGAGATCGTATTTGAGACTGCAAAGACAAAGCTTGTCACCTTATTGATATGAAGTCTCTGCAGATTGCAATGAATCTTTGAAAATCTTAAAAAAAAACTATCAAAATACAAGGACTATGAATTCGAAATCGCAAAAATGTGGCGCATGAGGACATTGACAATTCCATTTGCAGATGGAGCCCTCGGATTGATTGGAAAAGATTCCAATATGCTCATTGAAGGTCTCCTTGGTAGTCCATGCCTTAAAGAAATATAAAAAAAATTGTACTCACAAGTACAGCGTACATTTCAGGAAGGGCTTTATCTATGTAAAATATAAGTGAATTTATTTTAAAATATCTCAGTGAAAAATGTTATGATGGCATTTCTGATCTTAAGTATCTGATCCGAACTCGGAATGAAACGAGTATATACCAGAAACTAAAGGAAATAATAATAATTATTATTATTAGGCTAATAGATAAAAAGAAACATGACAAGAAAAATGTTACCAATCGGAATTTTCGCATATGCTTATGTCCTGTTTCAATATAAATTCGATTCTTAACAATTTTTCCCATCATGCTTCTATTTTATCTGTTGGTCTAATAATATACTGGATACGGTCGGTAAATTGACGCCATTTTATATTTTTCATTTCGCGTATGCACGTTATTTTTATTTTTTTGATTTTGTCGACGGCCCAGTAGAGTAGAGTCAGATGGACACGATCTGTAAGAAAAAGTGCACCATGATGCAATTCACTCCACCGGAAATTCGGAAAAAGCATGCTATACTGCTTGGCATTCGCACCAGAAGCTCCAATACGAATATTTTAATATTTCAGAGGGATTGGGTGTAAATCTGAAGACAGTGCAGAGAATTCGGAAAGCGGTTTATAAGTCTAATGGTGATTACAAAGGTGTTTGGTGTGATCACTAGTGATGGCGATGTTATGACCCCATTCATCTTCCCAAGATCGAGAGAGGCTGCTGAAAGATCAATACCTGGCCGCAGGACCCTGCACTATGCCCCCAGAAGGCAGTCATGGCTGTCAGACAATTTCTGTCACCGTATCACCCCTCACATCAGGTCACCTAACTCACCAGACTGCAACCGCCTTTATTATTATGCGTGGGGCGCATTTGAGCGAGCGTCCAACAATATTGAATAAATTTTCCTTTATTATTTCAAGATATTTTTGTGTAGTTTTGGTAAATATATCTGTTAAAATTATATATCAATATTATTTACATTTAAGCGTAACTTAGACGACAATTTATCCATCGCACCCTGTATAATATATTTATTTATTATTACTAATATTCTGATGTGGCACATTGACGTAGTCAGTGAAAATTCTGTTCTTGAAGTATAGATTAAACAATGCTCCTTAAAAATCGAAAAATTTCTGTAAATCCTAGCGTGGTATGACATTTTCTATGGAGAAGGTTTAGTTTCCCTGTCATAACTGATTTGGCTGTTTTTGAAAATTTTTGTCCCGCTGATTTGCACCAGGTCTTCAACTGTAGAATCTGAAGAACTAACATCTTCGAGATACACTCAAGAATCAATTTGGAAATAGATCTTCTGATATGGCCCGTACTTCAATCACTTTTATCACTTCTGAATAACATTCCCAAATCAAAATGCAGACCACCACCAAACATGGATAAAAATGCCTACCACATACACACACAACGAACATACACACACGCATACACAAACTAAGACACGCATCTACACAAAAAAATACACATTACCATTCGAATCCTGCATCAAATAATAGAATTACGATACGCATAAAGACATGAGAAATACACACGAACGCTAATTAACAAGACTGATGCACGCGAGGTCTACTTAACCAATAGCAAAAGCAACGCAAAATTTATTAGGTTGGTGCAAAAATAATGTCGTAATAATGTCGTTTTTTGACGTATTTTTTAACGTCAAAAACGACATTATTACGTCATTATTTTTGCACCAACCTAATAAAATTACCCCAATTTTTTTTGCTACTCCATATTTCGTTTTCTGATAAAGCTATAATAAAAGCGAATTATGTTAAATTTATAAAAGTTTACACTCTGTTTTTTTTTATTATTCTATCAGACACGGAATTTGTAAACATTCATTTAAACTTGCGTTACTCATTTAAATACTGGTGAAATTATTCCAAAGAACCTAAGATAACTGCAATTTATACTGAGACCACGATAAAAGCACGGATAAATCTAACTTTTAGGTGTTCTAATCGACCTGAACCTAAATGATCTAAAATGACCTTAACATCCACCCCTCATGGCCATAGTATCACTAATTGAGTAGGATTCTGAGTCACTTGCATCAATCAAACTCAAAACTTTATGCTTCAATCTGAGCTAACCTCTCTGATTCAGTATGACTCTAACACTTATACTCCAACCTGACCCTAACATTCATAATCCTAAATGATCTTATATTTCATTTTCCAATTGGATTTAAATAGCTTCTCGGCTTATTTTCAAGGTTTGTTTTTTTCCAATCTTGCTCTGGTTTGTTTTAAATAATCATATATGCTTAATGATTTATAATTGAATTAGGAACAGATCAGACAATCTTTATAAAATTAAGCTGTATCAGTTTTTATTTAGCTTTGACATACATTTTGATAATGAAATACTGGGTAGTTATACTTCAATTTTTCATATCTACGTTGTTTTGTTTGCAGCGATTCTGTAGATATTAGTTTTATATTGCAAGGCGTTAGTGTTTATGTCTAACGGCAAGATGACGCGAGGGTGACCCCATCTTCACTTCAAGGACGCCTGTAAAAAGAACATGGACGTCGAGTGGTGGGTAGACGTTGAGAGGTGGGAAGATATTTACCAGTGATCTCTCACGCTGGAGACGCGATTTAAAGCAACGGCTGTAGTAAAGAAACGGAGGCTGGACGCCGATAGAAAGCGTACTCGATGGAAAGAAAACAATGCGGTGAAATCGGGGGAGAGCGTCTTTACATTCGTTTCAGTCGAGACTGTCATTCCCGTGTGGGCCTCTACAGTCATAACAGATGCTGCAGATTCATGGTCTCTCAAGGCCGAGGAATGCCACACAAGAGTGTTGATGTATGCATCAATTTTTAACTTGTATATTTTATTCTCATTGTTTTTTGTGGCCGTCTGGCTTATACATATAAGTGTTTGTGTTTATTTCTATATCTGTAAATGCTAAGCTAATTTAATTTCTTAGTAACACAATGGTATATCCCTTTCTTAGATGCCCTGTGTGGTACACTCTTGGGTGATCATGTCACATTTCATTACATCATTGACTGCCGCAGTAGGCGATCGTTGGTTTCTGTGGTAGCATGGTTATTCTGCAATTTAACCGAAGGGTGAAGGATGAAATGATAACAGAGGTGCTTGTACGAAAGTGAATGCAACAATCTCGACTGGAATTCGACCTCGGTTCTCTGATCCATTACTCCATCCGCACATCCACGTTTACAGAAACTGATATTTCCAAGCAGTCACCCATCTAGGTACTGACCAGATCTGAAGTTGCTTAACTTCGGTGAGCGGACGGGAACCATAGTTTGAACGTGATGTGACCATAAGCTTTATGGTATGCTATTTTATACTATTTGTATGATAAGTATGCCGAATTTTGGAAGTAAATATGCAATACTTGGTGACATCAAGAACAACTATTTGAAGGTTTTAGTCTTTAAATGTCGGTTTTACAAATATTGCTAATATGAATAAGTGCGTCTGATGGATATTTTTTACTCATGATAAGTTATTAGTTTTTTTCTAAATATTTTATCCCTAATAGTTCCCCCACTTTTTTTTTTGAAAAACTGAAGCCGTACTTTTTATAATGGAAATTAAGGCATCTTTGGTTTCTATATAATACTAAGTTTATATTAGGTTGGCGCAAAAATAATCTCGTTTTTTGACGTTCAACTCCAAAAGATCATAACTCCTTTCATAATAAACTTTATTAATCGAAATAAGAACCATTAGAATCGACACATTTTTGCCAACGAGAAACAAGTTTATTTATCCCATTAGCATAGAAATCCGGAGTTCTGGAAACGATGAAGTCATTGAAGGCCGATTCGGCATCATCTCGGCTTTTGAAACATTTTTCGCGCATGAAGTTGTCGAGATGCTTGAAAAAGTGATAATCGGTGGGCGAGAGGTCCGGTGAATATGGCGGATGAGGCAGAGTCTCTTAGCCCAATTCGTTCAGCTTCTGCAGGGTCAGTTGAGCAACATGCGGGCGAGCGTTGTCATGGAGGAGAATTGGTCCCTACATATTGACCAATCTCGGGCACATACGTTGGAGCTTCTGGTGCATTTCGTCAATTTGTCGGCAGTACTTCTCCGCCGTAATCGTTTCGCCCGGATTCAAGAAGCTGTGATGGATGAGACCGGCCGCAGACCACCAAACAGTCACCATAACCTTTTTTTGGTGCAATTTCGGCTTCAGGAAGTGTTGTGGAGCTTCTCCGGCATCCAACCACTGTGCCGAACGTCGCCGGTTGTCGTAGAGGATCCACTTCTCATCACACGTCACAATACGCTCGAGAAATGGGTCGTTTTTGTTGCGCAGAAGGAGCGTAGAAGACACCTCAAAACGACGATTTTTTGATTATCGTACAATTCATGCGGCGTCCATTTATCCAACTTTTTTGACTTCCCTATTTGCTTTAAATGGCGAATGACTGTTGAGTGATCGACCTCGAGTTCAACAGCAACTTCTCGTGTGGTTTTGCAAGGATCGGCTTCAATTAAGGCATTCAAATGTTCGTTATCAACCGCAGTCGGCCGGCCGCGACCGTCTTCCTCTTCGAGGGTCTCGTCACCATTGTTAAATTTCTTGAACCACTGTTGTGCCACACGTTCGTTAGTGGTTCCTGGGCCAAACGCATCATTGATATCACGAGCTGTTTTGGCAGCTTTTCGGCCTAGTTTGAACTGGAACAAGAAAATCGTGCGGATTTGAATTTTGTCCATGCTGTCGAAAAGCCTGCAAAAAAAATGAATGAAGAGATTGAGAACGGTAACGAATAACACTATTCGATAGAGCGTAAAAACGCGCTTCAAAATGACATATAACATGGCTATATATATCAATGAATTAATTCAGAAATCATATATAAAAGTAACATATGTGAGAAAACGACATTATTTTTGCACCAACCTAATACCAAGGGAGGTAATTTCTATGGCCATAAATGCTAAGCTTTATATTGGAATTGCAGGTTGGCTATCTTATTTTTACAAGCTTCCGAGGCATTGTTGATCTCATATTTTTGCTGATGAAATCTTTGATTTTTTGGGGACTTTACAGAATTATATTTGTTTACTCCACGTCAGCTAACACTGTCAACTCGCTTAGCTTTCCGGGATAAAGACGTGGAGTTATAATACACAATGCCTGTAACCAAGATTTAATAGAAAAAAAAAAGAAAGAAAAGAAAATGAAATGGATATAAAGGTTTCATAAATAGAAAATTCTTAAAATCGTAAAATTCGAATTCAATTATTCAAGAGTGTTTGCTGTAATAAACTTAGCAAAAAATCTGTGGTTTAGAAATGAATGCGTTGTGATTTTTTTTCTGACTTTGAAATTATCTAAAAAAAAAGCTGCTAACAAGGGGGTAAAATTATAATAAATAATAGAATAACTGTTGTCGAAATTTCTATTTCATTTTATTTGCTTGTCAGTTGCAATAATCACAAAACTTCATCAAAATTAGTTTGTATTTCAACAGGAAAGTGGAAATGTTTTTTTATTAATCTATTTTAAATTATAATTTTTAGAAAATGATTTACAATGTTATGCTTAAATTTTTTGTATTTTCTTTACGTTTTTCGTGAATTATTTGGATTTTTTTTAGTTAGGGTGGATTTAATTTAATTTTTTTTAGTTTCTTTCTTCTTTCTCTTCGTCTTATTATTATGATTATGCCTGCAAGTTTTAGGTTAGTTTTAAGCGTCTATTGTCAATAACATCAGTATTTTGTTTTTTCCTCTATTCCAAGATTATAATGTTTATCCCTTTTGGGCTGCAGACTAATAATGTGCACGTCAAAATCAACAAAAAGCCTTCGCAGGTTTGTGTATTTTCCATTTTAGTTTTATAATTCGAATTCTTCACATCTTTCTCCTTTTTAAACATTAAAAAAATATCATTTCGTCTCACTAATATTTTTTGTCGTCTGTTTTCTGGATTCTGTTTCCAATCCAGGGATTATGTTACACTTCTTTGAGTGAAGCTTTTTTTCCTTCTTTTTGACTGAAAGAATAGGCAACAAAAAAAAAGGTAAAAATAATTGAGAAAAAAGTGAATTTGAGATACAAAAAGGAAAAAAAATATATAGAAACACATTGAGAAGAAAGGAAAATGAAAGCGTTAGTTATTATTTCTTCATCTTTTAAATACGCCTTGCCATTAATTTTCAAAATGTCACCCTTAGCAGTCTCTGCTCGATCCCAAGTAACTTTCTATGTATAGAATTTACATTATCGGCATGTTGAAATATCAGGTTGGTGCAAAAATAATGACGTAATAATGTCGTTTTTTTACGTTAAAAATATGTCAAAAAACGACATTATTACGTCATTATTTTTGCACCAACCTAATACTTGTTTTCAATAACCTTTCTTCGACTTTTTTTTCTTCTTCGTCTTTTTTTTCTTCTTCGTTTTCTTCTTCTTTTTCTTGTTGTTGTTGTTGTTGTTCTTCTTCTTCTTCTTCTTCTTCTTCTTCTTCTTTTTCTTCTTCTTCTTCTTATTATTATTATTATTCTTTCATCTTTCTTTCTTCTTATTATTATTATTCTTTCTTCTTCTTCTTCTTCGTATTATTATTATTATTGTTATTATTATTATTATTATTATTATTCTTTCTTCTTCTTCTTCTTCTTCATCTTATAATTATTATTATTATTATAAAAATATTTTCATTAATATGCCGGTAGACGTAATATAGTGAAAAGATGTAAAAAATATGACTCCATAATTAGCAGTTAATAAGGGAAATGCCACCGGATTCACAGCAATTTTAATTAAGTATAAACTCACCAAAAAATTATTTTAGGGAATATTCCTGCAGATAGTCTGGTGAGTTTATGTTTAATTAAAATTACTGATCATCCAGTCAAGTTGTTGTTTTCAGTCAATTGTTCTGGTTGATGTTCATACTAATTATTTATTCTTCGTAAGGGAGTCCCACTTTCAAAGGTTCAATGTAGATATTTATCTCCTAATAAAATCTTCATTATTTTCGAAATTTATTCAAACGGAGCAATCAGAAAGAAAATGAGCAAATATTTCCACATGCTATTTACTCTATTTACATTGTTCGGACTCTAGCCTTCATATTTATAGTCATATTCACGATGTTTCATCCGCTGTACGCTCCGGCCGTCTTCAGGTGGTATAATTGGAATTTAGGACCAAACCCTTTATTTCGTCAACCGGCCCAGCAGAAAAAAGTATTGGTTGAAGTAATCCAGTGACTTGAGCCAAAGAGTTTTGAGTTCAATACCTGGCTATAGCAGAGGTAAACAAAAGAAAAACTTGGAAAGTTGACTTACCAAAGGAAAATTACTGTAACTGTGACATCCAGAAAGGGGATACCACGTAGAACTAGATCAATATACTCTAGTAGATGAAATAAAGGGTCCGGTTCGAAATTCCAACATATAACACCTGAAGAAAGCCGGAACATATAATGGTCGAAACGTCGTGGATATGGGAATAATGATAAAGACAACAGTTAAAACGATATAAATAGTGTAAATAGATCGTTAAGCAACATAATTTTAGAAATATAGATAGATTTTCACATGCATGCTGCAAAAGCTGGAGTAGTATCATTTTTAAAAAAATCATTTTCTTGGTTATTGCGAGTGAATAAAACTTCAGTAGAAATTTGTGGCAACATAATATTTTCCTAATGTTTGTATGCGATTTTCTCATTTTATTCAACGCCTAACTGCATTCAAATTGCAAATTTAATCAGTTATCATTATTATTATTATTATTATTATTATTATTATTAGTAGTAGTAGTAGTAGTAGTAGTAATAGCATTTCCTATGTGTAGGAGGCGTTGTCTCCATGCATCAACCAGAGACTTCAAAAGACAAGTTTCTTTTTATGACAGAAGATGCTGACAGACGAACCGCCATTCAATCAGAGAGGTCGACACATTATGATGACTATATAGAAATATATCTACGCAAGATTTGAGAATTACCCATGAATATGATTTTACGCTATTATCATTAATGTCATAATAATAATGATAATAATAAAAATAATAATAATTGTTGTTCTTCTTCTGCTTTTCTTATTATTAATTAAAGAAAAGGATTGACGTAACACTTCTAGTGAGTACGATATAAGAAAAGAAAAAAAAAACATTTTGCGACATATTGTTAACATTGTGGAATACTTTGTTTTTTTTCTTTTCTTAAGTGTATTATTATTATTATTATTATTATTATTATTATTATTAAGCGATAGATCAGAAAGCCAACAAAATGACTCCAGGTTACATATATACAAAATATAAAACTATCATAACATGTCTGATAGGTCTATACTAAGCACATGCATCACAGATAAATGTGCGCGAAATAGTGAAGGGTTTTGATAAAAGCAGCACTTAACTAAGAGAGGGTTCAGTTATAAGTACTATAATTTCGGGTAACTCAATTTGAAGAGACGAACACTGACAAACAACACACAAGCCGTGCAGCCATAATGCTCGCCCACTACCCTAGCTCAGAGATGCTCAAGGTATCAGTCCCTTTCAAGACAGACAAATTGGTTTAGCATCAGGCAACTGTACAGGATATTACTTATAGCCCATCTTCATTCTCGATATAAAAAACATGTAGCGTTATGATCTTTCTTCTTCTTCTTCTTCTTCTTCTTCTTCTTCTTCTTCTTCTTCTTCTTCTTCTTATTATTATTATTATTATTATTATTATTATTATTATTATTCTCTGTTTCCTGCGTTGTATCTTGTAGAATTACCAATGGTCCCTTGGCCCTATAGGAGAATTGTTATTTGATTGATACCACTTTTCTTAGAATATGTGATATTCCATGTTAGGTGATCTTGCAAACATATATATTGAGTTACCTTGGGCACTGTTAGTAAAATTGTCCATTCCTTTTCTCACAAGAAATATGATTAGTGTTAGTACAGTCTAAGTCATCATTCCCCACATCCTGTTAATCCAGGTCATTTGCTCAATTTCTCGATCATTTTCAAGGTGTTTCTCTCAGATGGTACGGTTAAGTCAATAAGCATACACTTCCTTAATTTCTTGTCTTTTATGATAATATCAGGTCTGTTGGCTTTTATATCTCTGTCGGTTTGAATTGGCATGTCCCAAGGGATGGTTAAATCGTTATTTTGGGTAACTGTGTCTGGTTGGCGCTCAGTGGTTTTGATTTTGTGCTCCTTTTATATCTTTCAGTGCACATATGTCGCTATCGTGTTATATCTGTTGATATATTAATTTTTGACGAGTTCCGGACATGCCTAGTTGATGTGGTCGACAATTTCATCATATTCTCCGCTGTTTATGCATTTCCGGTTAGTTTCATCCTTAATTATGTGAGTGATAGGATCTGGTTCCGTGGCTTTGATCATGAGCTGCTATAATTAGGCTTTCTGTATCAGCTTTCAACCCGATGCTTCTCGGCCATCGACGTGTTTTCTGTTGTTCCACATCTGCTTCTTTAGTTCTTTTTAGGTATTGCCATGCAAAGCTCTGTATTCCGATTTTTTATTTTTTTATTTTATTTTATTTTTTTAAATTTCAGTTGGACAAATTATTTTGCTTTCTGTTTCACTCATTTGGCGTAGATGATATTCGCTTCCTTTTTCGTTGGTCTGTTTTCAGGTATATTAGGCGTTTATTGAAGAGTGTTGCTTCTTAGTTCATGGAGTGGATTTAGTGTCTATTTGTAAGCGAGGGGTATTGGTTTTAGTGAGGTATGCTTCTCATTTGATTGTAGTAGTTTTTGGAGTTAGTTCAAGATCTGATTTCCAGTCGTGTATCCTCATTTGTGTAAGCATTTTTCTGGTCTTGGTGTCCAATCTTTTAATGTCATTCAACTTCCATTTAATAATTTGATAATGTGTTGATAGCCTTCATTTTTATTGGTCCCATTAAGTTCCCTTTCTAGTATCAAACGCACTCTCCTATAATATTCTTTTCAGATCTTTCTCTTCATAACTGAATGTGGTATTCAGTCTCCTTCATTAATTTCTAAGTATTTGTATGTACCATCTTGATCAAGCTCTTTAATCTTGGCGATATCAAGGTCTAAATCGCTGAAGTATTTGAAAATGTTGAGTAGGTTTTTGTCCTGGTTTTCATTCATGGTAAACGTTTTAAGATCATCACCATAGAAAAGATATTTCAGTTTGCAATTCTGTGACTGGCATCCGTAGCTATTGTTATTTAGAGATAAGATGTCCTGATATTATCGTCATAATCAAGACGAGAACTATGTTTGTAAAAGGGCGCTGATTACTGATACCATTATTTTCTGTGATTGTCAAATGTTCTGAAACCTTTTGCATCAAAATAATATCACTAAGCTTATCTTATTCCGTCTTAAAGTACTTTTTGAGAGAGAAGACCTAGCCATTTGGCACTACTTAAGTTTACCAGGTTAACCGATTTATTTCGTCTCAAACTTCGAGAGTATTTATCCTCAAGCACATTTTTCTGTTATTGATATTTTCTTAGTGTAGCATAGTAAAGTTATATTTGAGTAATAGTGGTGAAAGATATTTCGCTGAATTTTTAAGAGGAGTGTGTCGGTATGTTTTGACAAATATCGATCGAAATCGTAACTTTTAATTAGGCTCCAAACCCAATTAGTGGTACCAATGGGAAACCTATCGTTCTATACCAGTAATTTGTGCTTATTAGTAAATAGTATTTGAATAATTACATAATTTCGGACATGGTTATCAGTAGAGACATAGATCAAATCTTCATCACCAGGGATCTACAAAGTGGCAGATTTTGGTCGTCTAAAATCGGAGATAGCAAAATCCAACGGGCACAAACATTTAAGGATCTGGAAATAGTTCCAAAAAAGGAGCGAATATGAGACGCTGAAAGTCAAAGAGACACTGGGATAGCTAAAGATGTAGTCCAAAAGCTAAGCAGAATTTTAAGAGAGAAAGACAACTTAGAAACAAGACTAGAGTACTGAATTGTTACATGATATCTGTAACAGCATTCACAGCATTGTCAAACATTCACAGCCATTTATGACAGTGAATACTGGATAATCTCCTCAAAGATGATGAACAGACTTAGGGCAACAGAATGTGTTTTTACAGAAGGATTCTTAGGATACCATGGATCTAACCTGTGAGCAACGACAAGATTTTACAGAAAATGGGAACAAAAACTAAATTAACATCAGGAAGAGAGAGTTTAAATTTCTGGGGCACGTAATGATGAAGGATAGCTTGGAAACTGTGATACTCAAAGGATAGACTGAGGGCAAGAGGTCCAGAGTAAAACAGCTCAGCATGACATACTTGATGATCTTAAGTAAATGGATGGCGGAACAGCGTTTAGAAGAAATAACGAAAAGACAATATTTTGTAAGAACTACAAAGAACAGGAAATTGTGGAGAGCCATGTTCGACAATGTCCTGAGGAAACACGGCGCTTAAGCAAGAAAAATTCTGATTCTTATTTTTGTATCCTTTTCTTCTTTCTCTTCCTACTCTTCTTCTTCTTCTTCTTCTTCTTCTTCTTCTTCTTCTTCTTCTTCTTCTTCTTCTTATTATTATTATTATTATTATTATTATTATTATTATTATATAGTATTCATACAAACAATATGTTTATCGGCGTGGAACGGGATTCAGGTTCAGATTCAGTTCAAATTCTGGTCAAATCTGTTGCATTCACTTTTACACAAATTCATTTGAAAAAATTATCCATACCTTTTCCACACATTTATACTTCAAATCACATGAAAGGCGGACCTCTATGCCCTTGATTTGCAGCCAGTCTAATTCTAAGACTTCTCTGAATTTCGGACCGTGTAGAAAGCATCAGCAAACCGCTTCACTATCATTCTAGAAAGTCAATATAACTTCCGCCTAATGAAGAAAAGCAGTCTGTGACGAGGTATGATCGTCTACGTCCTGAAAATAAATGATAGTCTTCAGTTTTCATTTTCAAGTTTCCTCAGTACTCAAGCACACGTGTTAATTATTACGAGAAATTATAGCCTTTTCTTCTATAATTTTTGTCTTGTGATTAGAGTAGAATTCAAATTAAAACCTAAGCTTTTTTTTTTATTTTGAGAATGTAAACTTTGCTACAAATACAACTTGTCTAAATTAATCTGTGAACTTTATCTCGTTTTTCAGAGTTAGACTCTTCTCTGCTGTGCTGTTGCTACCATAACCTCAGCTAGCATCACACTATTATGAATACCACTGGCAGAATAATAATTTCAGTATTTCTATGCAGATTGATGATCGCCGAGTTTCCCTCTCTTGCGATGTTACACTTGGGAGGTATGGCTTTCTCCAGGATATGTTTCACCTTTCCCCTCTCCTCAACAGCGTGAATAATCAAAGCTGTCATTTCATTACGTCCTATGGGACCGAAGAAATGGAATCGCTAAATAATAGTTGCGAATGTGAAACTTTTGACCTGCTCTGTTTTCTCAGAGTTACTCACATACCATTTCCTCATGTTAACTTTTTCGCAGACAGATTGCTGATTTTGTTGTATCTCATGTTTTCATTTTCTAACTGCTGTAGTTTTTTTTTTTATTTTTTGCTTATTGCACAGAGTCACAAGTGTTTTAAATGCTCCTGAGAAATATCGCTGATTCTAGAACATTTCGAGGTGTATGCATAATTTTAGGTGGATTGCGACGTCTCTGTCGCACAAGATGTTCAGATCTGTTTAAGTTTTATCTTTTCTTGAATTTCATGTTACACTCTGGTCTAGTGGAACAAGTGATATCATCATTCTTAAAATCTGGAAATCTTAGAGATTTCTATGATTTTAGCGTTATATAAATAAACAAAGGGTGTTTCATCAGAAATTAAATCAGTGTTATTGGTGAGAATTTATTTATTTCGCTGTTTGATCATGGGAAATAGGCGTGAAAAATAATATCGCCCAAATACCCGCCAATGCTTCGGCGGCACACCTCCACTCGATGATCAAAATTTTTGATGACGTCTCTGTATAGTTGCTCTTTGATCTCACCAATATGCCTTATAATCTCATTCTTCGGCTGTTGAAACGTTGTTGGATTGTTAGCATTGACCTTACTTTTGAGGTGACCCCAAAGGCAGTAATCTAAGGGCGTCAAAGCTCACGATCTTGGTAGCCAATTGACTTCGCTGTTTGAGAGATGATGCTACCTGAGATATTCTCATTCCATAAAGCCATTGTTGCATTGGCTTCGATAACTTTAACTCGCTGTTTAATTGTTAATCTTTCAATGATTGAAATTGACAAGTTGTTAAATCTAAAAGACAAAGAAAGAAATTATTAGACGTTTAAACTTAATTCACATTTTAAATCGGCTGAAGTTTTAGGAACACCCTTTATATCTATCGTCCTAATATATATTTGGATGTTCCGGGTTTTAATGGATATCATCTTGGAACATGGCACCATGTTCGAATTCCTGTCAAGTTCAGTAAATTCACTTAAGTTATATATCCCTTGGGTAAGGTATCACTACATATATTCTTCCTCCAGCTATGAGTTAAAGAGGCATCTGGAAAAAATCATTCTCCCCCGCAAAAAATTATAGTTTGTACAATATTAATTCGCATATAATATTCTTCTTAAAATCGAAAATATGTTTCGGCTTTAAATCTCTTGCAAAGTGTTTATAACACGTAAAAACAAGATTATAATATAATTTAGAGGGGGGGTCTACTTGTTTTAACTAGAACCTTATATTTGGGTAAATTTTAGCGAGCGTGGTTGACCATTAGTACTGATTACACAACACGAACCTTACTTTGTAATCCATAAAATATCATAATTAAATAACCCAAGGATCTACCTTTTTAACACGAGTTTACACTGTATATATGTATAGCCATTTGACTAAAGTATAATACAAATATATCTCTACCTTTCTTTGACTGTTATATAAACCCGACATGTTTACCTTTTATTATTTCTAGGGCGTACCTTTTTAATTTTTGAATCTAGAATGTACCATTTCGATTCAAATATATATCGTTTTAACACTATTGTACACTGGAGTTGTGCCTTTTGGACTCGTGAAATCCTTATATATATCTAATTGTATTTGACTACTAGATTGCTCTAACTTCTTAGTTGGAGAAAAACATGCTGGTTTACATTTAGTACCTTGAAAACCAAATTAGAGTCATTCCATCATCGCGGATTTGACCCTTAGCTTCCACCAGCCACGATAGATGGATGCCTCCTCGCGGAGGCTATACGCCTTGAGAGACTATTGGGTTTTAAACTCACCCCTAAGTGGTACATACGATCCATCGCTTAGGAAAAATGGTCGATTCCTTGTAACGTTCCTCGTGCTATCCTCTACATTTCCAAGAGCTGAGGCCTGAGATGGAATGCAGTTGCCATATTTGGTTGGAAAATACCCAGTCCCCATTTTCCAATCTCGATAGAGTGCAAAAGAGTCTAAGAGTTCTTGTGGTTGACAAATTATTTTTCACCCTCCAACGTCTCTCTCTCTCTCTCTCTCTCACAGGCGTGATGTGGCAAGCCTCTCACTGCTCTAGCGCTACTTCCATGGAAAGTGTTCGGACATTATTTTTCCCGCTAGTTGTAACCTTTACGGTAATGACCTACCATGCCACTGAGATTGTAGAAGATCACCATCATTCCTTCCGTCTTCGAGTGATGAGAAGTAAATTGAACTCAAATACCTTTTTCCCAGGAACCGACTTGTAAGCAGATGTTTTTCCCAATCACTACGATCTTAACAGGTTCATGTCTAGGGTTAACCGTTATCTTCCCGTCCTATCCACATAAATTACCTCTTACTGCAACCTTCTACCTTGAGCGAACCTCACTATAAAAAAATACGAGACAACGTATAAACTGGTTGGGCTAATTTTAAAAGTAGTTCATGATAAAAACGAAATGGTAACTGGATTATCAATTTCATAATTAATTACACATATTTTAATTAGTATTTTCAATATAAGTTATGCTAATAGTTACTATTACTTACATTATAGTACCGTATAATGTGTGTATTAATAACTATTATACTTGGAAAAAACAATAAGAAATTAATAAATAAAAAAGTTTACAGAATTTATGAAATTTGCAATTCCTGATACAAAGGATAAAAGAAAAAAAAATGAGAAAACTTTCAACATATAAAAGTTGTGAATATGATATCACTGAAATAAATTTAATAGTTTATATATTCTTATTGAAATTCCGCTGGAAATTCAATGATAGACGTTAAAATATCACACAACAGCCTTTGAGAACGAAGAATAAATTAACTATACCAGAACGACATAGGAGACATATCGTTGATCCAGGAATATGAGCTTTGAATCAACTTTTTAATCCCAACATTGCCACATAAGAATTTTTTTTTTTTACTTTTTAGAATAGAACTACAAACTGATATCACACTAAAGGCATTTCCATTCAAGTAGCAGTAGCTCAGGGGCGGCAATTTATACCGTCTTATCATAATTTTTTAAGGTGAAGGTCATTAAAAAAAAAAAAAAAAAAAACTGCAATCGTCTGCTTAGGTAGATTCATATTTATTGAAATCAAATAAAGTATGGATGCTGCATTTTTGTGCAATTTGTCCATTTTTTCTACATAGTTTTTTTCAAAATTATATTTTTTTGTTATATTAGGTTGGTGCAAAAATAATGACGTAATAATGTCGTTTTTTGAGGTATTTTTAATGTCAAAAAACGACATTATTACGTCATTATTTTTGCACCAACCTAATACATACTTATTTCTTCCTCATATTTATTAGGTTGGTGCAAAAGAAAAACTTCAAAAGAAAAATGACATTATTTTTGCACCAACATAATATTTCAAAATATCCAAGGGCGGCAAATCAGCGTACTTCTATTTTTTATTAACCATCAAGTCATGTGACAAAATTTTCTAACCATACAGATTGTTTTACAATGACACGCCTACATAGCGTCTTCACTTTCAAATACTTGTCAAACATCTTAAATATTCTAAAAAAAAGTTATTAGTTTGGTGCAAAAATAATGACGTCATCATGTCGTTTTTTGACGTATTTTTTAACGTCAAAAACGACACTATTACGTCATTATTTTTGCACCAACCTAACATAATGTAATGTAGTGAATTGTATCAATAATTTAAATATATTTAATAATGTTGTTATAATGTCTGATGCATGTTTATTACATTTAACACGTTGGAATATAATATGCATGAGTTTGTTTATATACGCAGATTGATATAAGAATATGTATTGAAATCTAATGCTCAAAAGAAAAACGGCTCGAGCTGAAGTACCCATAGTCTATTTTTAATGAAATTTGGCACTACCCTCGGTGTTGGTTCATAGCACGACATCCTCCTAAATTAGTTGGGGCATTATGCATCGTTTAAGCCGTATGTCGGGAACATACATTTTATTTAAATAATTACGCCCCAACCGATGTGAGGATGCCACTAGTACACATGGGGTTACAGTGAAGGTGTAAGAAAGGACTGGATATCGGGGGAGGTGAGGAAAGAATAAAAGTTGAACGGGATTCAAGAAGATAGAAGATTATGAGGTGGCATTTAAATTTTTGAAGGTTGCAGTTTTCAGGGAAACAGGTAAACGGAAGTGAGTTCCAGAGACGAGAAATACGAGATAAGGAACTGTTGAAGAAGAGGAGGGGTTTACATTTAACTATTTCAACACTAAAAGGGTGGGACCTAGATACCAATTTAGAAGCGCGATTATATTAACTTTGGAGAATCAAAGAAAATAGCCCGTCAGAACAGTTGCCATGAAAATATTTAAAGAAAATAGAGACGGAAGTCATGTCACTTCAGTGAGAAAGTGACCGAAGTCGAGATATCAAGCCAGGATTGATTGGATATTGTCAAGAAACACGAGATGAATAGCTAGAGCAACATAACAGATATGTCAACAGTATCAAATGCAGGGACGAATGGTAGATTTGTAAATGTGCAAGATGGACTCTGACGAGAAAAACCTTCTGTCACGACACATTGACCCAACTTTCCTTGGAGTATTGTTTCGATATAGTCGTCCCACATCAAGTCAGTTGAAATCCAAGAAGACGCAGTGTGTTGTTTCCAGAAGTCTAGCATGATCCATGCTGATGGCTGATAGAAAAGGTTTTCTATGGTGGTTAAATAAAAGCAGTTTCGTTTTGAAGGTATTAAAATTTGTAAGTCATCTCCTGTCCCAGTTAAACACTAATTGAAGATCCTTTTCAAGAGCAGCATCAAGGTTAACTTTGTCAGCTCTGACGGATTTGCTATTGAGACAGGTGTAAATGGTAGTGTCATCTGCATAAATGCCAACTTCGGAACAGATGACACCAGAAAGATCATTGATCAAGATCAGAAATAGCGTAGGACCCGGGACACCTGCGTTCGTATGAAAGGATCTGGAAACGAGTCCGTTCAAAACGATCTTCATTTCACGATTTGATATGAACGATGGATTATATCAAACAATCGTCCTGTAAAACCATATAAGACCAGAGTGTTAAACCCCGTCAAACGCCTTCGGGATAACTAGAGCAACAGCTCCAGATTTACTCTTGTTATTAAAAACTTTGTATATATATTCAATTAGGGCCTGTATTACATCAGCGATAAACCTGGCAAAAGGGAAGCCATTGTTGTCGGAGAGTAGTTCGTAGGGGGTAAGCTGCTTAACCACTTCATCATCGATGAAAGCCTTGAATACTTTGGCGAAATGCGACAGGAGAGTAATAGATTGATAGAGCGACCAGAAGGTTATACAGAGTTTAAAAAAAAATGAAATACCGAAGAGGACTTCCAACAAGCCGGAAAGCAGGAGGCAGAAAGGCACTATTTGAAGAATTTGGAGAGAACTGAAGCCAGCTGGGGAGCACATTTCTTTACAACGACGGCTGAGATCCCGTTACGTGCTTATGGGTCTTATAGGAGTCTAATTTAGAAATAGTGCCTGAGACCAGTGACAGTGATATGAACATATCAGTGAGTAAAGCCTTTGTTCTAGTGGCGAAATCGGGTGTGGTTACACTAAGTGTGTCGAGTGTTGAGTTGGAAGAGATACAAGATTAGATTTTTAGTATTATATATATATAGAGTGTGTAAACGCGGACTGATGTTTACATTTCTAATTATAGATCAAAGCGGAAATAGGTCTACTTTTTTTATTTAAATGTAATACTGAATTATATATATATATATATATATATATATATATATATATATATATATATATATATATATATATATATATATATATATATATATCTTTTTTATCTCTCGTGTTATACTGACCTATGTCTACTTATTTACGAATTGTGATTTTTTTATGGTCACTTGTCATTAAATAATCCAACAATAGTTGATACGAGGTTAAATAAACCAAGCTAACCTAACCCTTTTCTTTCACTTCCGGTCTTATGCTCCTTACTTCGCCTTCATAGAATTTCTGGAATTCCTTCGCCTACCACATTTAAACGGATATTTCTTGTTTCCCTGGACCTGACTCTATTCGCTTTACTTTGATTCCGTATTTGTAATAATCATATTATTCGTTTCTTTTTGCACGTCTCACCATCGATTCTGCGTAATTTGCCAATACACACACACAGAGACGCACACACACACATACTCACACGCACCGACACACACACACATATATATATATATATATGTATTTGCATTAACATTCCTACTCCGTCATTACCATTCTCCTTTTCACCAGAGTCTCACCTTCATCCCTGTCTTCATCTTTTCTCTCCCGTTTATTGTACTTCTGTTTCATTGCGTCTTTTGTGTGTTGTCCACCATCTTCGTTTATCTCTCTCTCTCTCTCTCTCTCTCTAACACAAGATTCTGTTTATGAAACAAGCCCACTTTAATCCTCGCTTTTTCGTATTTATTCTATTTTTGCTTACTTTTCGCCATTCAAATACGGCATAACGTGTCTGCTGATAATTTTCTCAATTCGAATTTTCCCCAATCATGCAAGTTGGGACTGTCAGCCTTTCAACCAATTCTAACCATTAATGACTATTTAGAAAGGACACATTTTGGGCACGAGCACAACTTTCACTGATTCGTCGCAATAAAACATAAAATGAAGAATAATGCACTGTTACAGAAAGAAAAAAAGTAACTAAAAAGAACTATTTTAAAAAGAGAAACAAAAACATGAAAAGAAAAAGAAGACTAAAAGTTAAAAAAAATCTCAGTGCGAGAAAAAAGGACGAGGTTAAGGAGAGAAAATAAAAGCAGCAAACAAACGTCAAAATGGTAATCTGTTGCAATTGAAATGATAAAATAAACTGCAGTCTTTGCAAGTTAACAATGTTTTGCTTAAAGGTTAGATTGAAAAGCAATAATTTCACCCTTTGAAGATTTTTCCTCTTATGCCTAAGTGTTAGTACTTTATTCCAACACGTATTCAGTTGACTCGACATTCAATTTCGCCTTATTCTTCCCGAATCTTTCTCTCGTTCCAATTTCTTTATTTTCTCTGTATTACTTCGACATCTTTATTTCTCACTTTTACGATTCATCTGAACATTTCTTTTGCAATCTTAAATTCTAGTTTTTTTTTTTTCAGCTCGCACTTTTTCCTTTTGTCTTATATTTAGACAACATTTATTTTTTGCCAATTATTTTTCCATTCATTTTTTGTTTTAGTCGAGAATATTCTCGCTTCTTAATTTACTTTCAGATCTTATATTGTATTTGGAATATTTTCTTACTCTATCTTTTGTATACTCGTCTTATTTAAAGCACTGAAAATACAGTTGATAAGAGCCAACGAACGTAATTGCTTTCACTTGTCTGAAGTAATGTATGTTCTATCCAGTGAATTAAATCCTCCGTTTTGGTTAACGGATTCCCAAATCACTGTCTTGACATAACAGCATGAAACGTAAAGTAAGAGGTATAGAATTTCATTATGATATATATATATATATATATATATATATGTGTGTGTGTGTGTGTGTTCGTGTGTGTGTGCGTGTATGTATATATATGTACGTATATATATATGTATATATATATATATATGTGTGTGTATATATGTACGCATATATATATATATATGTGTTTGTGTGTATGTGTGTGCGTATATATATATATATATATATATATATATATGTATGTGTATATATATATATATATCAGCGTTTGTGTGTATGCATATAATATCCATATATTACATACATATATATATATAAAATATATATGTGTGTGTGTGTGTATGATTATATATGTACGTATATATATATGTGTGTGTGTGTGTGTGAGTATATATATATATATATATATATATATATATATATATATATATATATATATATATATCAGCATTTGTGGGTATGCATATAATATCCATATATTACATATATATATATATATATATATATATATATATATATATATATATATATATATATGTGTGTGTGTGTGTGTCTGTGTTGTTATGGGTCTAAGATGTCTGACGAAGTGCAAAATATTTTCATGGGAGCCGAATCCATTACATTCACTTACGTGCTAATGGTATGGATCCTCTTCTTCTTCCCCCAGCTATGGGTAAATAGCAGGACAAACCGGGTTTTATAGCCTTGAATGGCAACTGGTTCACCGCAGAAAGAATTTGCAATGTACTGCGGGGAAAATCTGCCTCGTCAAATATTTCATCGTCTACGCGTGTATCACGCATGGCACATAACTGACTTACATAGAATATAAGAATCGTTATGTTATATACATAATATGACTGAATTTTTTATATACCGAAAATAATACTGAGATTTTTTGCAACATTATTTTTTTTTTAATTTCAACATTTTTTTTTTTTTTTTTAATCTGGTTTATTTTAAAGAAAAAAAAATTGACACAAATTTTAAAATCAGTACAAACTCGACGTAATAAGCCAGTGGAATCGATTTCAAACATTTGCTACTAAAAAAAGAAAAACACTTGCTTGAATCATTTCAGATTCCTCTGTAGATGTAGAGATTTGCAAGTTATTTCGACTGGATTATCTCTTCAGATATCTCTTCATTCCAGAAGGTCACGAACGATTGCAGAAAGAGTGGAACATGCTGTCTGTAGGGAAAGAATTCATCCTTGACGCAGTAACGAACATCACTTCGAAAACGAAAAATCTGACCAAATGGATTCTCACATAGAAATTAAATTCGGCGAGACCTGGAAAAGTAGCCAAAGCAAGAATTTTGAAAGATTAAGAATGTTAAATGAATAAATTACAGCGGTTGAAAGATCACAATACAGGATGCAGCAAAATCAACACCAACCCTTTAAAAATAGCTGTTAACTTAAGGAAACGGTAGCTGAGTAATTCTGAGAAATCAGTACTGAACAAAGACCTCATACTCCGAACTGCTTTCTTAGGGATCGTAGTACACCAATTTCCAGTTTGATGATACTTTATGGACAGGATAACGAATTGAGATATAAAGGGAAACAAGTCCTAGAGAATGCCATGCCCCTTACCAAGAGAAGCTTCTCAAAGTGAGAAAAAACAGCGATCAAAACACTGCATTATCATTCTCTTAGTAGATATCTTGCGTCTACCGCCAATTGGATCCTATAACTTTAATCCGGCATTACGTCGACCGGTGAGACTATCTGACGAACGTAGTACCAGCACACACCCAAATGCGTGCACTCACCCAAGAGATTATTTTCGCTCCGATCTCATTTGGACAGACCCTTTATTATAATCGCCTTACTATCCATAGATGGCCCTTCCCTAGATAATCCCTAATATTCGCTCTTTTCATGTTCTGGTTTCTCTGACCAACCTTGGCGTTTCAAAATCTCATTCTCAAAGGCAACTCTTCTTACTTTGCAGAGATCAGACTTTCACTTCTCCTTTTTCAATTCTGCCATATCGCATTCTTCCGAATCTCGGAATATCTTAATTATCATTCTGGCAGCTAACACGTTGAAAGCAACTTTGGCCGTGGATAAGCTGGTTGGGGTATTCAGAAACCTTGGCAAGCCTAGTTAGAGATTTTAATTGGAACAAGAACAAGAATGATTAGATTATAAAGAGTGAGAAAAGACGCAAAGTTCCTTTCCTTCAACAAGGATTGCTTCTATGAAAAGGAATATTCTTTTTGCGAATAATAAAGTATCTGGTGAAAGAGTAAAATTCTCGAAATCGTAAAACAACAAAACTGACCAAATGTTAGATTAAGTTTTGAACTGTTGTATATTAGAAATGAATAAAGACATTTTACTGGAGTTCTCTGGGGCTTTTATAACACTATTGGTCTCTATTTTGAACAATAAGAATGTATTTAAATCATTTAAGTTGAAATGATGACACCATTTCCTGTTGTAATCACCCGATCCAATTTTCCTCTCTACTGTTCCCTCTTTTTTAAACTTATTCAACGTTCCTCTTGATAGTTCTTGAAAGGAATTTGAAGATAGAAGCCAGAGTATGAATATTGGTATCATTACTGAAGGCCTGAGTGATCATTTTCCTCTCACCATTGTTCATTTGGGAAGATACAGTGGGGCTGACACAAAATGATTTTAACCTGTTCTCTTTCTAGCTGAACACCTCCAAAGGGTTTTTCTGTGATTATAACGAAAAATGCAAATAAGACGACTAAACGTTTTATCGGAAAACCTGGTTAAAAAAAAAGTCAATTAGTGTTGTGTATTCCGAGATGAATTCGGTCTCCAAGGAATGACAAACGCAATAATTAAATATAAGAAATAAAATGTATTTACACAATCATACAAAGAGTAATATTGTTAGTAAGTCCAGGAACGTGATTAGTAGCAAATACAGATAGATATATACAGTCTTGAAGTAGGACTTCCTTAGAGTCTACGTGCTTGTAACTGACGTCTAACAAGAGGTTACCTCACACCATCTCCGTTCGTATATTCTCTCACTCTCCGTATATCCTCTCTCTATCCGACTACCGACTGCTGACTGTAACTCTGGGTATTTAACGGCAGCAGTCCAGGTACACTTGGTAGAGTCCATTTATATGAAAAAGGGGTGGACCCCATAACAATTAGGTTTGTCGCTTTTTAGATGTTAAACATTTTGTGGGATGGACAATTATCCCATGTTGCTACATGACTTGAACAATTTTTCTGCTATACCCGGGTTTTTTAAAGCATTTCACCCATAGCAAGGCGGGAAGCCACTAGCACACAAGGGGTTGCAGAGGATTTGGAGCAAGAGCAGATAGGAATGATAGAGGAGTCGATGAGGAGAAGGATAGTGGAGATGTCGAAATATTACATTTGAATAGTTGGAGATTAAAGCAATCAGGGAAACAGGAGTAGGGAAGGGAGTTCCAAAGCCGAGAGGTGCGAGACATGAAGCTATTGGAGTAGAAGAGACGGCTACATTTAACAGTTTCAACAGTGAAAGGGTGAGAACGAGATGCCAGACTCGTAGGACGCTTGAATTCGCGAAGTCTTGGAAACAGTGAAAGCAGCTCATCGGAGCAATTGCCATGAAGGTATTTGTAAAAAAGAGATAGAGAGAGGCGACGGAACGACTGTGAGAGAGCGACTGTAGACGAGATGCCAGATCAGGGCCAATTACATCCGTCTCTGGATCTTACCAAGAACCCCGAGTCAAACAGAAGGGGATCCAGACCATCTATGGCAGCAATACTCCAACCAAGAGCGAAGGGTTGATTTGTAGATTTGAAGGATCGATTCCGGGGAGAAAAAATTCGGCACAGTGAGCTATAACCTTAAATTAATTCCACTTTAATTATAACCGACAAAAAGCATAGGCAGACCCATGAGATCTAGGTATCCTATCGGGATTTATTATTTGAGGACACAATCTTAACAATGCAAGATTCGCAGCTGACACTCTGTCAATAGCAGACAAAAAAAGTAAACTTTGGCATGTTAGTTAAAAAAAAAAAATGAGAATAAATGAAATGAAATGAAAAACAAAAAAAAAAAAAAGAATACAAAATGTGTGGTTGTTAGAACCGGATACGGGCTATGAAGTGGAAGTGACAAATTAAAGCAATAACTAAATTCAAATATCGGGAAGATATTTTAACAGAGGATGTAAACAGTGACACAAATATCAGAAGCCACTGTCATATAGGGAAAGATAACTTTCAAAATCCAAGCTATGTCTTACAAACAGTAAGAAATATCAAACCTAACATATTTCAATGCATGCTGGACAATTTCTTAGCTACTGAAGAACAAATCTGAGGCAACAGAGATGTGGTTCTACAGAAGAATGCTGATAATTCAATTGATGGAATATGAGATAAAAAAGAACGCATATATAGAATGAAAAAAAAAAACAGTTGTCATTTCCATGAAACAATGAGAAAAGAGGACTTGGAGAATTTGATACTCACTGTATTTGTTGACGACATAATGAAAATAAGAAAGCAGTAACCTACCAAAGAAACTTGCGTAAATGGGTGGCAAAACGAAGATTGAGAGTGATAGGGCCAAGACAAGCATAAGAGATAGGCATTTGTGGTGAGCCATGATATCCCACAACCAGAAGGAAGATGCATATGAAAGAAGAATGAAACGGTAACTTTTTATTGAGCATGCGTAAATGGATGGCAGTGCAGGGAGTTTAAGGGATTGTAAAAAGAGAAGTCTTGCTAAAAATTACAAAGGATAGGAAGTTGTGGAGAGCAATGATCGGCCGCGTCCAGAAGGAAGAAAAAACCTAAACAAATATGACAATATATTTTTATATCGAAATTAAATTCTATAAAAATTAACGGACAGATATCATTTACTTGTTGACTATATCGCCGAAATGACATTTTTGATAATGAAGTTCATCTTTTTTTCAGTGTGCCTACAATTATCTTTTCTTTAGAATTTTGTAGATACAGCTGGTCCAAACTATGATTTAATGGTCCAGTAACCTATCAGTCTTATCAGTGGGAACAATTTCAACACTATAAGATGCGCAGATGTCACAGTGGCGATGGCAGACACAGAAAGAAATGTACAGGGCCATCTAGACAAACAATAGAGGAAAACGGGGAAAAAATAACAATCAGTAGTAAAAATACAAAATACCTGGTTGTCAGCAAGAGAAATAAAAATAAAAAAAAAAACTAAAAAAAACTAGATGAGTGCTGTAAATGGGATATGTCAAAATCTAACAAGTACAGAAGTTTAAATTTGAAAATATAAACATCTGTACTAACAGATAACGGGGAAAAAACAAAAACAAAAAAAAAAAATAGACCTCAAAATCTGTTTCGACATTCCAAACGAAAATTTTCGGCGTCATTTTCTATTCCATTGCATTGAAGACGCATTGGAATAGAAAATGACGCCGAAAGAAATAATTAAAAAAAAGAAAAAAAAAATATTTAAAAGCAAAGATAGAAGTACCGAAGCATTCTATATGGCAAGGGTGATTCTGGACAACTTTCTCAAAGAGGAAGAGGAGACTTGAGACAACAGAAATGATGTTCTACAAAAGGATGCTGAGAATAATATGGGCATAACATGTGAGCAAAGAGGAAGTTGTAAATGAAATGGAAACAAAGAAGACGGATATACTTAGAATAAGAAAGCGACAGTTGAAATTTCTAGGAAATAATAAGGAAATAAGGCTTCGAGTATTTGAAAGACACAGGACATATTTTGGCGAGAGGAAAACAGCGTGTAACATAACTTGTAAATGGTTTGCAGATGAATGACTCAGAGTTAGATAAATAACAAAAATTGCTAAGAGGCACAAATGATAGGATGTGGTTGAGAGCTATGATAACCCATATTATGAAAGGACACAGCTAAAGAAGAAGAAGAAAAAGAAGGTTATTATGAAAGTAACAATATGTTAAGGGTGATACCAAAAGAGGATATGTGTAAATGGGGATGGCAGAATAGGGATAAGACGATCCAGTATATTTTCTGTTATAGGAAATAAAGCCACTAAGACACATGGGGTGACTGGGTGCGAGAGAATATGAGAAAAATAAGACATTGTTAATGATAGAGCAAAATAAATGAACATGAATTAAGAAAACAGAAGATAACGAAAGGTAACTCAAAAGCAATAATGTGTAAGAGAGTGCGATAATGTGACGGAGAAGAAACTATCAGCATAGAAATTACGGTTATATCTAGTGATTTCAACAGTAAAATGATGTAGCCAATCTAGTACTGCGTTTACATTCATAAAATCTGCGTACCATTCAGCAAAGTTCAGCAGAATAATTACCATGGATGTATTTATAGAAAAGACACAGAGAAACAACGTTACGGCGGTGGGAACGTGACTGAAGCCAAGATGCCAGGTCAAGACCAATAACATTGCAAATTTTTCTTCGTATTTTATTAAGAATCACTGAATACGTAGCAGAGAGAAAAACCAAATACGATATGGATATTGAATTCATATAAATTATACCTATTTTTTCTATTTATTCCCAGCAACGTATTGTATTCTCGTATATATTCCAGTATATATTATTAACTCTCTTCCTCTGCTGCCGTGTATATTTATGATGTTGGTGACCATGACTATCTAGTAGTAGCCCTTAATAAAACTTCTCTTTTTGTCCTCTCTCCTAAAACCCGTTCAACTATCGATTCACTCAGGTTCGCACAGTAGTTTACGCGCTGTTTTCCTCTTTCTCTCTTGCCATCAGTCTGTCCTGTGAGTATCAAATTTCCCAAGCCCTCTTTCCTGATCATGTGCCATAGAAATTTCAACTGTTGCTTTTTCATGTTAACTATAAATGAAGCCTGGCGGACGCCTGCGTTTACCTCTAGTTCTTCAGAGAACTGGGCATTGATAATTTCATTCAAAGAGCTACCTGTTAGGAAGGATATAATGATCGAGAAGGACCTTTCCACCTAATAATTGTATAACTGAAAACTTGTTTAGTAATCCTTTCTGCCACATCTTGTCGAAGGTGGTTGGAATGTCGACATGAACTCTTTATTTCGATCACAGGGGTAGACTGTTCTAATTCCACGCGCCATGTCTAATGGATGTCAGTTATCAGTTGTCTCCTGTAAATCCCCCTCTCCATGTTCTCTACCACCTTAACCAGCTATTGAACTTCGTGTCCTGTCACTGGATCTAACTTACGCCTTTAACCATTGTGCCATGTGTCCTTCGTAAATATAGACAGAATTTCAATCAATAGCAACAGAAAGTTTTCGGTCAATGGACGTTGAAAGTTTCATGAATGGAAAAAAAAAAGCTGTTTTTTAACATTGTTCTAAACTTTTCTAAAATTTAAGCTCATTGAACAAGATCTAGTGGTGGTGATTTTTTTGGCAATTAAATAAAAAGAAATGAACAATTGTCCATGGATCTAAACTGAAGGAATTAGGATTAATAACTGAGCCTTTACGAAATAGGAATCAGAATGGGAAGTGGCTAATTTCCGGCCAAAACCAGAGCGGAACTTTTCAGTAGCAATCTCGCGCAGTAACTCCAAATATTCGACTAATATTTATATATTTCTACATTTGCATATTTCCAGCTAAATTTGATAACATTGTCTTTGAGACATTTCAAGAAACAATATATTATGTTGGTGCAAAAATAATTTCGTTTTCTAACATATGTTACTATAAGAGAAAACGAAATTATTTTTGCACCAACCTAATAGTTTGCTTTCTCAAAAAATCTCTGGATTATTTCACCAAATATTCTACATTACTAACACTTCAAAAATGTTACTTTCGATTGAATCCAAATTTTGTACTTGCAGATATTATTATCATCATTATATTACGATTTCTGCTATGGTCTCACTACCGACCAAGTCTTCGAGGAGACCTAAGGCAGGTAGTGGTCTGTTGATAAGGCTATATTTTATGATTTGTTTTTCTAACTCCAATACTATCACTAGCGTTACATGGACAAAGTTCTTCTTAGTGTGCGGGATGAACTTATCATGACATTGTTTGCATTTCTCTTAAGCTGGGATATGCAGGGATTTTTCCAATGTGTTGCTGTGTTCCTTTTTTATTCCAAGCGCACCTACTATGACTGGTACTATACCTGTTTTCAATTTCCACATTTTTTCTATTTCAATTTCCAGGTCTTTATACATCGATAGTTTTTCAAATTCCTTGGTTGCTATGTTACAGTTAGCAGAATAAGGAATATCAATTAGTAGGCAAGGCTTTTGAGTTGCGTATTGTTGTTCGGAGTTTTCTGTGTCCTATAAAGGTTGCCAAGAGACAGAAGAGATTAGAATTTTAAAAAAAGGTGCCAGAAAAAGCCATTGGAAAATAAATTAACTGATTTTAAAAATTGTTTTTCGCTACACAGTAATAACCATGTTTCAAAAATGGAAGCTAAAAGCTTCAAATTTAATTTTGTAATAAAATTAAAAACATTAGTTTCATTTCATCCTTAAGCGAATTTTGGAGTAACTTATTTTTTAAATTTACAGAGTTTTAAAGGCAACGAAAAAATTCATAATTCACTGTTTCCAAGGATACAGAGAGATCCAGTCATTCAAACAACGTTATTTTTATTAACTTTTGTTGTATCAGGTATTAGCTACGTTCAAAAAAGAGGTTATGTTTAGGTCGAGTAGGGATGTATTTTTCAACGAATTCTGACACCCGTTAAATGCATTAATTACAGTATATAAAATTGTTTTCTCATATCAAGTAAAAGTAAGTATATTACCAGGTCACATTTTTTTTTATTTCATTTTCAAATATCATTTAAGGAAAATTTTTGACAATGACGTTTTTTGACAATTTGTACGCCCCCATACAACCAAATGGTAAAGAACAAATTCGGACAAAAATTCCTCGCATTAATAGTCAAGCATTTTCCTAGTGAAAATAAACTAAGTACTATTTTCAATAAAAATACACGAAAATTAAGTTACAGCTGTATTAAGGAACATAATGCTAATATCTTAAATAAACACTTATGCCAGAACCAAAAAAAAAAATTAGACAATAGAAAAATAAAAATAAAAATAGATGAAGATAAACAAAAATTATATGACTGTATAAACCCTCACAACTGTCCTCTACAAAATAAATGTCGCACAGAATCATTAGTATACCAATGCAATATCTATTCTATTGAAAATCCTAAAAACATAAAAGTTTATATAGTTTGAACAAGCCATGAGTTCAAAAAACGGTTCAACCAACATCAAAGATCATTTAGGATTATAAATATAGAAATCAAACATCTCTCTCGAAGTGCTTCTGGCACCTTAAAGAATCCAATAAAACCCCTACAGTAAAATGGAAGTTTATAATCAAAGCTAGAATATGTAGGTGATTAAATGACCCATGTCCTTTGTGCATACATGAGAAACTATATATTACTAAGTTTATAAAAAATAAAAAAATACTGAATCAGAGAAATGAAATAGCTATTTTTTTCGTCATTGTCATAAATTTTCCTTAAATAATATTTAAAAAGAAAATTAAAGGTAGTTATCTTATGGCTACATTTCATGATTTGTTTTTCCAAATTCCATAACGTCACTAGCGTTCTTCTTAGAGTGGGGGCTGTACTTAAGTAATTTTTGCATTTATCTTAAGCTGGGGTTTCCAGGGATTTTTTCATCATGTTGTTGATTTCCTTTTTTATAATTCCACCTACTATGATTGGTACTATTCTTGTTTCCAATTTCCACATTTTTTCTATTTCGATTTACAGGTGTTTATACTTCGATATTTTTTTTCAAATTCTTTGTTTGCTATATTACAGTCTGCTGGGAAAAACATATCAATTAGTATTTAAGTATTTCTCTTTTCGGGTTTTTGACAATTATGTCTAGCATATTTGATCCATCTTCCTCTCTGTAAAGCTAGTGTAAGCCCACAGAATTGTGATGTCTTCGATTTCTGTAGCCGGTGCTGGGTGATGTTCATACCAGTGTTTATTAGCATCTTTTGCAAAGTGTTTACACATTGTCCAGTGTAAGTATTACCCCACTCTATCGTGAAGATATTTATATTCATTAGTTGCAAATATGGATTCCTGATATTCGTCATAGAACAAGCATTTTAAATCGACGCCATTATATATGTTACTAGCAGCATGGCCCGGCGTTGCCCGTGCTTGATTAAAAAATCGTACGACTCGTACAGCAATCGCTATCACTTGACTTAAAATATTTTTGCCCTTCCTTACCTTTAAAGGAGTGCCCTTTGCCGTGCTGATGTTGCTACATGCCTTGCTTCTTGCTTATCTCACACTGCGAATTTTTTCTAAGCTCTATACTAAACATTAAATCTGTTACGAAAAAAGAACTAAACAAAATGAACACAAAACGATCAGCGTTAAAAAAGGACTCGTAACTGGAAAAGCCGAATGAAAAAAAGAATGTTAACAACCAATACTTTTTCACACCCAACACAGTTCTGCGGAATCAGAATCAACGTTGAGTTTAAGCAAGCGAACGAGCCAATTGGAGTACAGTGCCATGCAGATTTAAATTTTTCTCTCTCACCCGGGTCGATAGAATCTTCCAGGCTATTCGTGGCAGCCAGCTATTGGCTCTCACACTGGCCAGTACAAATGGCCGCAAACTACATGAAAACTGCCGTTGAAGCATGAAAAAATCGATTGTTTCCACTATCGACGGGAGTTGGGAAATGTGAAGTCGGTCTTGGCCTTACCGCTAACTTGGAGTGCGTGCATGTAAATTTTGGTGCTAATCCGTCAAAAATTGCAGCCGTTTTACACACACACACACAAACACACATCCTGCATTTTATAGATAGAGATTAGTTACCTGAACGTTTCTAGTGAAAAGACTGATTTTGCTCTACAAGAATAAACCATTCCATTTCGCCTTTTAATCCATATGAAGGTAACAATCGATGAGTTTTTTTTATTTATCAACGTCGGCTTTATTAGCATGTTCTAGATATTGGCAATGCAGAGCTTTGTCTTGTTAGCGTTGTTTCATCGGTGAATAGCTTTATACTTTGTTTTCTTTTTCATAATTTTTGCTGCAACTTGTGATTCTTGGGTTCTGTTTTGTTTTACTTATCCTCGTAAAATTGTGGCTTTAGCTCATTATCCAAACCGAGTTACGTTCCAATGTCATCACTGAAATATTTTACTGTTTTCAGGAGACCTTCCATATAACTATCATTCCTAGCATACAACTTAGTCATAGCTTGTCGTCCATATAAAATAGATGGCTTAGTTTCTTTTGCGATATCTTATAGCCATATTCCACCTTGTTAAATTCGCTGGTTAACGCTGTTAGGGATATAGGAAATATTAAGGGATTATTATTATTATTATTATTATTATTATTATTATTATCATTATTATTATTATTATTATACACCAAGCAAGGCGGTAAAGCCGCTAAGATGCTAGGGTTCACTTAGTGTAAAAGAATAAGAAAAATATTAAGTGGTGTGAATTATAAAAAAAAGTGGAATCGAGAAGTCAGCAGACAAAGATTTATATTTCATTTGAATTTTTTAAATTTTAAATATCATTTAAATTTTTGAGGATTAAAGTTGACTGGAAAGCCAATAGCCGAGAGTTCCATAAGCAAGAAGAAACTGTTAACGTAGAACTTTCGTTTAAACTTAGCCAATTTAGTTTTAAATTGAGGATATCTTGTTGCCAATCTAGTAGTGCATTATTATTATTATTATTATTAAATTTTATATGCATACCAGTTGCCCGTTGGACGTCGTTGAGGATTTACTGAAAGCAAATTTCTTCAAACCTGCACCACCTCCGATTCCTTGAAAACCCCAGCAATGTCGTTGCTTTTATAGTCTCAAAAATTGATCTGATTTCCAGCAAATTCATTGTCAATTCCAGCTTTTTGTGGTGGTTGGAAGGGTTGCAAATTTGCATACTCTTCTGGCCTTCAAAATCAATTCTCTTTCTTTACAAATTGCATTGTTTACGTTAGGGATACAAAACTGAGCAGATATGTCTATTCCAAAAGTCAGAGAAAAAATTTGTTTTTAAAGGCACTATTTAGCTTTGCTTGGTGACCGACGTACTCTTTAGCCGTGAGGTCAGATGTAATGACGAATGAAAATGCTGGTTCGAGTTTTGCCGGAGAGCGTGTATTTTTCTCTAAAATGATATCTCGAATAGTTGGGCTGGTAGAGGAAATTGATAAATAAACGGAGCGTCTACGCAAATACGTGTACTCATTGAAATAATATTTAACTAATGTACACACACACACACACACACACACACACACATATATATATATATATATATATATATATATATATATATATATATATATATGTATATATATATATATATAAATAACAAGGAAGATTTCATCCGTACTTTAATAATGCTTACTTTTTGTTTTGCAGGGATTTCATTATGGTAATACTGTATTTTGAGCAGTGTTGTAAATAAAATACTTTCCTGTATTGATATGTCCCGGAAAGGGATATATTTGAACGAAGTAGCTAAGTGGTTTTGGCTACTATAACCAAGCAGAATATGGTAGCAGTAATCGACTGATACGCGTCGTAGTCGCAGGTAAGAAGTGTAGATCAATGGCGTAGTCCAATGGGCGTTGTTATAGGCTTAGCACTCACACTAAGGCTCTTGACTCTCCTACACGTCCGTCGGTATTTATGATGGACACCAGTCAATCATATTCCAGTGAGGGGGAACACAGGTGTATGCATTCCATTATATAATGTATAACTCGCGTTTGGCATCAATTTCGTTGGGTTATTCTTGCCCTTTCATCCATTAGAATAATGTTTTAGTATATCAGTGAGACTCTTTCTTGACACTCCGTTAAATGAATTTATGGAATTCCTGCGAATTTTCTTAGTCGTAGTATTATATTAGGTTGGTGCAAAAATAATGACGTAATAATGTCGTTTTTTGACGTATTTTTTAACGTCAAAAATGACATTATTACGTCATTATTTTTGCACCAACCTAATATTATGCACGTTGTCCCCAAATGAAAAAATATGTTTTCAACGCTTTGATAAGACTGTAAAATATTGAATCTTTAAAAATCTGGATTGCTACTAGAATGTAATATATTGTACAGAAGCACACAATGTCGTTATTCACATTGTTTGTCGCATTACTAGCGTAAAGCCATACCGAGAATAATGCAGATAGTTCTGCAGCTTTAGAGTCTAAATAAAAAAAGTCGAATGTGTCATATCGATAACCAAATATATCATTTCCACACCTGTTGGCTGATTTCATCGAAAGTAAATATCTACATGTGCAGAGGCATACAAATATTGAAAAACTTGCAGCAGCTTTTAGACGAGTGATAGGGCAATTGTTGCTTTAAAAGCTGATTGAAATGACTGCTGGAAATATATTTACCTTACAATCCCAATATAATATTACTACACTCACAGTATAGCAAGCGTCCTGGGTATAACGATAAACCTCCAAAAACAAGGCTTCAGATAATGTTCTCGGAAAAATAATATTGCCAGCTATACGTTTTTGAAACAATAATGTTGCCAGCTATACGTTTTTGAAACAGTAATGTTCCCAGCTATACGTTTTTTTGGAAAAAATAATGTTGCCAGTTATACCTTTTTGAAACAATAATGTTGCCAGCTATACGCTTTTTGGTAAAAATAATGTTGCCAGCTATGCGTTTTTTAAACAACAATGTTGCCAGCTATGCGTTTTTAAAACAACAATGTTGCCAGCTATATGTTTTTGAAACAACAATGTTGCAAGCTGCACGTTTTTGAAACAATAATGTTGCCAGCTATACGTTTTTTGGTAAAAATAATGTTGCCAGCTATACGTTTTTTTGGTAAAAATAATGTTGCCAGCTATACGTTTTTGAAACAACAATGTTGCCAGCTATAGGTTTTTTGGAAACAATAATATTTGCCAGCTGTACGTTTTTGAAACAATAATGTTGCCAGCCATATGTTTAATAGTACTGTATATTTAATATATGTATAGGTATATGTATGTATGTATATATATATATATATATATATATATATATATATATATATATATATATATATGAGTGTGTGTGTGTATGTATGTATGTATATATAAATATATATATATATATATATATGAGTGTGTGTGTATGTATGTATGTATGTATGTATGTATATATATATATATATATATATATATATATATATATATATATATACCTTAATAATGCCCATTCATTTAACGCTTTTTCGATTAGTGCTTTAAAATTACTATATACCAAAATTTGATTAGCGCATACACAATAATGGATTAGTGCGGTAAACTATTGTTCAATTTAACAAAAGTAATTGAAAATGATTGATTTGTTTCAAAATTACCGATTAATTAAAAATTTTCTAAAAATGAAAAATGTGTACCTTTTTTTTGTCAAGTATTACGTTATCCAAGTAAGTACAGCAATGTTAAAAAATGAACATTTATAAATATATACATTTTATAATATAAGCCGATAATAAAAATACATATTTGAATATTTGTCTGTATTAAAATTTTCTGAATATTGGGAAACTTTTTACATGTCTATTTTGAAGTTCTAAAAAGGATGTTTTTTTATATCTTGTTAAAAATTGGAACGATTTAATTAGATTCAGAAATTTACATTTATTTAAAAATATCGAAATGTGAAAGATGTATGCATTTACGCTGGAAAGATTATAAATACAAATTTCAGGTTAAAATACTAATGATTATTATATGTTTGGAAAATTTCCAAAAATAGTAAAATATTTGCCTATATTTTAATGCAAAATGTACGAAAATTAGAAATTAATTGTAAATGAAATTTAAATTTGAGGTACAAATTACATATTTCATATAAGTTATTATATTCGATTGATGCATTTTCGATTACTGCGTATATTTTAATATACACATTAACTGTACAAATCGAGGGATTACTGTAGTTACAGAAGACGAAACTTAGACAATAATTTTGTAACGAATAGAGTATACATTATAATTCACAGAAAATAAAATAGAAATGTATTAATGATTTCCCTGTGTGACAGTAATGAACTATCCAATCCTACCCTTTTGAATCCTAACCTCTCTTTATACAAAAGGCTGTTATAACAATCGGTTTAACAGAATAAATGTTCTAAAATGAATATTCTGCATTTTCTATTCATAAAAAAATAATTCTGTTAAATTATCTGACTGTGTTGGACGTTTGTCGAACTCTCTGCTTTGGCAGGGAGGAACCCGGACGAAGCTTTTTCCGAAGGGCAAGGTTTCGTCCGGGCAGGTGGACAGGCCCTGAACCCGTTTAGGCGGGTTCAAAGGGTATATTTTTGGCCGAGCCTACAGGCTCGGGGAAACCCACTTTAAACTCGACCTTGTGCTACATATATTCCTCGTGGGTAGAAGATTAAATACCGACAGGGAGTATCGCCACTGCCGAAGTATATTTAACAATTTTCTTGAGGGCGGCCAGGCCGCTACTTGCAATAAACTATTAGGTGGGTGCAAAAATAATGACGTAATAATGTCGTTTTTTGACGTATTTTTTTTTGCGATTGACGTTGCATTTAAATTTTTGAAGTTCGTAGTTATCGGGGATGCAAGATATGGGTACGGTGTTCCACAGGTGAGAAGTGCGAGAAATTAAACTATTAGAATAGACATGTGGGTTGCATTCAGCTATATTCAGCTTTAAATTGGTGAGACCTTTGTGCTAATTACGCCTAAATTCATGTTGTCGAGGTACCGGAGAAAATTGTCCATTAGAAAATTTGCTATGGAAATATTTGTAGTAAATACAGAGGAGAAGCACGTCAGTGAAAAAAGAAAAAAAGAATGAAATCAAGATGCCTGGTCAGGATCGATTCAGTTACAGACCATTCTTGGAATTTTGTCAAGAATTTCGAGATGCAGAGAAGAAGCACCAGAACAGATATGGCAACAGTATTCAATGCACGGAAGAATGGTAGATTTAGAGATGTGCAATATGGATTGTGGCGGGAAAAATATTCTGACATGTCGCAGTCAACCATCTTTCTTTTCTGTAGACGTAGGAATTGATTTCATATACACAGTCTACTTCATGTCATTGGAAAACCATAGACCAAGAAGTCATAGATTGTTTCTTGTCTGGAGTTTGACATCAGCCATGCTAATGGCAGGCAGAAAAATTATTTTTGGTGATTAAATTAAAGCAGTTTTGATTTGAAGGTATTAAAATTTACAAGTGAATTCTGTAATTATTGTCTATGTTATAGTGGAACACACCTATTCTAAAGTTAATAGACTCTCCCACATATAATAAATAGGATTAGTAAGAGTAACAAGTCGCTCAGTGAGTTGGTCTGATTTCAGTCTGAAGTCGGACGACCGGCTGAACGGTTGAACTCTCTGCCTTCGGGTGGGGAGGAACCAGAACGAGGCTACGCTGAAGGGCGGAGTATCTTTCGGGCAGGTAAACCGACCCTGAACCCGTTTATACGGGTTTTAAAAGGGCATTTTTTGGAGATCCCACGTTAAACCGAGCTTGTGCCGCATGATGTCCTCGTGGGGTGGGGTGACTGAATATCGCTCAGTGAGTTGGTCTGATTTCATTCTAAAGTTGGACCACCGGCTGACCGATTGAACTCTCTCCCTTGGGCGGGGAGGAACCCGAAGGAGGCTACGCCGAAGGGCGGACTCTCTTTCGTGGAGGCAAACCGGCCCTGAACCCGTTTATACGGGTTCAATGGGCATATTTTTGGCCGAGCCCACGGGCTCGGAGATCTCACGTTAAACCGGTCTTGTGCCACATGATGCCCACATGGGGGGGGTGACTAAATACCGCTCAGTGAGTTGGTCAGTCAGTCGATGTCTGACGACAGTTATCGAATACTAAAGTATCAGCGACTACAACTAGATTACTCTGCGTAATACCTATTATATCAAGTTCCTAACGTTTTGTACGTCGAACCTATTTTAGGACCGACTTAGTACAAATACAAGCCTCCACTGTGAAACCACTCCATAACAGTACACCATTCCCTGATCACAATTTTTATCAAACCAAAGTATATCGATACAGGAAACAAAACTTCACCATAATCATTTAAATAGTATCTATAATTCTGGTGAAATAGACATCAACAGAGGAATATTTCAAGGTGACTATTTGTCTCCCTTACTATTTTATATATCACTAATAGCATTAACCAGCGAACTTAACAGGACGCAATATCGCTATATCTCAAAAGAAAGTAAGCCTTCTATTTTACATGGATGACTTAAAGTTTTATGCTAGGAATGACAATGAGCTGAAAGGTCTCCTGGAAACAGTAAAATGTTTTAGCGAAACCACTCTATAATAGTCTAGTCTTCTGAAAATATATAGCGCAAGTGATTTCTCAGGAATGTTTCTATCTGTGACCCTCTTTTTAAATGCCTATGCCCATAAATGTTATTATACTGTTGGTCTATTAATGCTATATTGGGATTGTAAGGTAATATATATTTCCTCCTGGGTTCTAGAGGAATTATCACCTTGATTGGGGTGAAAGGAAATAAAAAAAAAGAAGAAAAAAGACCATCCTCAAAAGAAATCGCTTCTTCTTATCGACAGACGTACAATATTTCACGTATTGTACGTCTGTACGTATATCGATTAGAAGATTCTTCGGCGGGATTTAGGCAGCTAACATTTCTTTCGCCTCATTTGAAAAACTTATGTAGATTAACTAAGTTTTACGTTAACAGTTATATAGGTTTCTGACGTATTATGCTACTTGTATCCAGTAACGCTATTTTGTAATCGATTATTTACATTATTCGGACTATTGCCCTCATCTTTTTCGTCCTATTTATTACAACATTTCGGTCGTTGTACGCTCCGGACTTCTTCAGGTGGTTGGAATGTCCACCTGAACCCTGAAGAAGGCCAGAGCGTACAGCGGGAGAAACGTTGTAATAAATATGGCGACAAAGATGAAGACAATAGTCCGAATAATGTAAATAATGTGCATAATACCTCATCTCAGAAATATAGACAGATACTGAAGGGCCGAAACGTTGTAATAAATTTGGCGACAAAGATGAGGACAATAGTCCGAATAATGTAAATAATCTGCATAATACTTCATCTCAGAAATATAGACAGATACTGAAGGGCCGAAACGTTGTAATAAATATGGCGACAAAGATGAGGACAATAGTCCGAATAATGTAAATAATCTACATAATACCTCATCTCAGAAATATAGACAGTTAATGAAGGGCCGAAACGTTGTAATAAATATGGCGACAAAGATGAGGACAATAGTCCGAATAATGTAAATAATCTACATAATATCTCATCTCAGAAATATAGACAGATACTGAAGGGCCGAAACGTTGTAATAAATATGGCGACAAAGATGAGGACAATAGTCCGAATAATATAAATAATCTACATAATACCTCATCTCAGAAATATAGACAGATACTGAAGGGCCGAAACGTTGTAATAAATATGGCGACAAAGATGAGGACAATAGTCCGAATAATGTAAATAATCTACATAATACCTCATCTCAGAAATATAGACAGTTACTGAAGGGCCGAAACGTTGTAATAAATATGGCGACAAAGATGAGGACAATAGTCCGAATAATATAAATAATCTACATAATACCTCATCTCAGAAATATAGACAGATACTGAAGGGCCGAAACGTTGTAATAAATATGGCGACAAAGATTAGGACAATAGTCCGAATAATGTAAATAATCTACATAATACCTCATCTCAGAAATATACAGATACTTGTAATCGATATACTTACAGACGTACAATACATGAAGACATTCCAAGATCATCGAATAAGTTGAACAAATATAAAGAGCAGTTATAAAAGCGGATATCATTAACCCGACAATCTATCTACTTTTTATGAATGTGCCTGGGTATGTCTCTCCAATACAGGCTTTTTTAACTACAAGAAGTGACCTATTGGTAGAAATTTCGCAAATTATGTTCAGTACCACTGAAAAAAAATTGAAGATGCATCAGAAAACATGCAGAAAGCCATCCAGTCTAAGATGACACATGAAAACCGATAAGCAAGCTGAACAGCGTTTACAAAACTGACCAGGCCCTGTATAGAACAAATTTGTCGATCTCACGAGAAACAATAAATAAAAGAATGATCAAAGCTGTCAGTGTATCGTAATCGTACAGCGAGTCAAAAGGTCATGCATGTATTTATATATGTCCTTAATTTTAATGGGGGTTTTGATTGACTTGTTTATATTTTGCAGGCTTATCAATATTTTGCAGCCAGTAAATATTTTTAGAACGTGACAAAATTTCAGGAGTAATAATGCTTCACTGATACAAATCTAACTAATTAACCCACAGTTTGGGAGAGAAAAGTTAGATTCATACCATTACAAATGGTATTTACAATTAAGGGAATATAATAATAGCCGACAGGAATTAAAAGTCAGTTGTCTGACTTCTTTAATACTCTTTCCGCTTTTCCGCTACTCGTGATGAAAGAAAAGAATGATTTATTATTTGGCCATACATACGAATATTCACATGCATATTTCTTTACTTCGATTTCTATTCTGATGAAGCCTAGAAAGGCGAAACGCGTAATCAAATCTAGTTTCAATTTGTCATATTTGTTAATATATATATATATATATATATATATATATATATATATATATTCTTCACGCCACTGTATTGAAAAGCCAAAAAGTAAGTCTTGTTGGTCGAAATAGCTATTCGAATGATATAATTTTGGATCTCCATTATATGTAATTAATATATATATATATATATATATATATATATATATATATATATATATATATATATGTGTGTGTGTGTGTGTGTGTGTGTGTGTGTGTTTGCATGTATGTATGTATATACATATATAGTGTCTCAAAAATAAGTGTCTTTAAATGAAAATAAAGGCAACATTTATTGCCTTGCAATCACGATTAAAGGTTAAGATATAAAAAAATATTAACGTTTATTGACTCACAAAGAAGAGTAACGCATTAAATTAAACCTTAAATAAAATGCATCTTTAACAAGGTTGATGTTGAAGTTAAAAATGCATGTTTCGAGTCGGACATCCTGTACTTTATGAATGTATTTTGTTAGCTCAGCTAAAGCTAATATAAACAGAAGATGAGTTTCACATCTTGGAATGCTGTGTTACACAAGATGTATTATACGTGTGCATGCTTTGAAATTTCAGCATTCGAAAACATGGGTTCGAATTCCGACCAATTCTTAGGCAGGATCTAGGCAGCTGTCATCTCGTTCGACTTATTTGAAAAGTTACGAAGAGTAACTAAGTTTTACGTTAACAGTTATATATCTTAGGCATTCTAAGAGGGTTACAGTTTTCGACGTGTTAGGCTACTTGTAGCCGGTAACGATATCTTGCTAATTAAAACCGACGGACGAGACATAATGGCCCTGTATATATTCAGAGGGCACAGAGCCCAAATTAGATATTGCCAGATAAGCTGACGTTCATTCCTACTGAGCTTTATACCCTGCCTGAAAAGTAAAGTTGCATTATTTAACTGGACAGAAATTCACACGTCGGCATCAACAAACTGATCCATATTTCCCTTCTTACACCAACATTTTAGCAAACCCAGATACCTTTGTAATAAGGGGTACCAACTTGCCATGGGAAAATTTATGAGTATTTGGATACTTTTACGTTTTTTATACATTGTGCTCACATTCGTCTTTACTATTTGGGCCAAAAAAAAAATACCTGTATATCAACTTAAAGTTCAAATAATTTGATTTATTCCTAAGCCGGTTATAAATAGAATTTAATCAGAGTACTTTTTCTCATGGTTGAACTGAAAGCACTCAAAATTTACAAAGTACATGTGTGTTAATGGTTCAAATAGCTATTAATGAATATAAAACATTATCCGCCCAGGGTCAAAAATTATCTACAATTTCGCCACTACATATATTAGTGCAAAAATAATGACGTAATAATGTCTTTTTCTGACGTATTTTTTAACGTCAAAAACGACATTATTACGTCATCATTTTTGCACCAACGTAATATTTAGACAAGAGTTTGGATAATTACTAACTTTCCCAGGTACATTAATAAATAATAATTGGGCCATGTTACCATTAGTTTAATTATGCAAACGTGTATTATTTTGAAATTTTCTTCCCTTAGTCTTTTAGGAATTTTTCTAAATTTAAACTTCTGTTTATTTCAGATTCAACGCGAATAATTGACAAAATATACAAGAGTTCTTGCTCAACTGACATCCTCAAATATGTATTGACATGTTCCAGTTTGGCAAAAAAACACCTTTCCCCTGAGGTAACAGAGAATTTGCTTGTCAATATTTTCTAAAGGAAAAAGAATATATTGGAAAATGCGGTAGACCAGTTGCTGTAAATGAGGAAGATATTTTCATGGATTTTTGAATCTCAGTTGAAAAAATTAGTTTCAATGTCTACATTTCCTCACGAAACACGTATCCACCTATATTAACTAATTTCATGGGTTTACCTTGCCCCTTTTCCTCTGCACACTTGATAACTGTCAGATATGCTGTAACATTTTCTTATGTTATCATTCGACGTGTCGTGAAAATTTTATAATGATCCAACTAGTTTTAGTTAAGAAGGGTAACGATCGAGCTGTTGCTTTGGATATCTCGAAGCCATTTGACTGGTTTTGGCATACTGGTGTTCTTCACAAGTTGATAGGAGACGTTATTTCTGGGCGAAAGGTTGTACTGATTCAGTCATACTTGTAAAATTCTGAAATGAAAAATTGTCTTGAATGGCAACACTTCTAAGTTTGTTTTTTTTAAGTAATGAAACTGTTCCCCGGGATTCTGTCTTTTCACCTACGTTGTTTTTAATTATCCCCAACGGTCTTCCTGATGTCATCAGTTCTCAACTCGATATCTATGCTGTTGATAAACTTTAATCGTCTGCGAGAAACATTCTTGCCGTTCGACAGTATGACTGATAAGAAAATCCAGGTGAGTTTCCCATTGTGTCTTCTCGGACTAATGTTATCTGCAGTAGAAAGATTGTATCGAATCAATTTTTCCATCTACTGCTAGAAAAGTTGATTCACTGTGGCGTGCAAGACATTTTTTCTCACCGGAATCTTATATATTAATTAAGTCTACCTTCCTGTTAATATTTCTGCCATATGTGGTCTGGTGCTTCTTATTTAGAGATTTTGAATAAAATTCAAAGAAGAATCTGCAATCTTATTGATCCTCGTCCGGCATCTCGGCTTCAGTTACCTTTCGCCGCTGCAACGTAGCTTCCATGTAAATACTGTAATACTAATTGCTTTTGATGAAATTTCCTCTGTCATACCTAGACTTTATAAATTCAATCCCGGTACTAGATTAGCGGCAATTTCTCATCATTTTGCACCTGACATGGCTATATTTAACCGTAAGTTCTATGTTAATATTGTCTTCTCTCACACTTATCACTTGAATTCTCTCCCGCCTTCTTGCTTCCCACTTTACTATGATCTTCAAAAAAATTAAATGGCTGTCTTCTTAATATCACTTTTTTTAATACTATCTCTATTTAGTAATGATTTTTGTCTCATATTATCTAACACTCAGTAATCCTCTGTGCATTAGTGGCTTTTTTTACTTTACTGGGTGTGACATGATAAAAAATATTTTGTGCTTCTTCAGTTTTTCAAAAATTCCCTCTGTGCCTGATCGAACTAGATGGTAAAACATTGCTTTCTGGAGACTGTTTTTGAATTTGAAAAGAGTCATCTGCGGCGTCATAATGATATAAGTTTCTTTACAGCTTTGCCTATTCCTAGTCTTAAATACTAGTTCAACATCTAGATGAGAAACCATCAACCCTTCAAGAAACTATTTTCACTTGGGTGCCAATTTCCCGTTAGAAAGCTTTTAGAATTAAAAAACAAACAAACAAAAAAAAAAACAAAAAAAAAAAAATTCAGTAAAACCATAACATCTATGGTATCCCTCTGAAGTTCCTTAAACTCAAAATTCGGTTCAAAGAGTAATGAGTGTCAGGAACCTTGTGTGACCAAAGAAATCCACAACTAATTCTCTTGAAATCTGAAATCCAAACAATAGATGCAAGAGAAAAACTTGTAGACATTTGTAAATTAGAATTGTGGATAAAACGCTTTTTACTGCTTCGGCGGGGATAACTTTTCTTCTTTGTTAAGATTTTGTTGTAAACGATTACTTTGTTATCATGGATGGTAAGAGCATGTTCTTTGAATGGAATTGAAACGAGTATTTATTCGCATACATTCTCTGGCATTTTATTTTACTCTCGTATTGAAAACACTAACGTTTCATAATCAGTAATGATCTTGTCAAACATTTCCGATTTACTGCGCTTTTGGTACCTCTACTTCCTGCAGTCAAAAGAAGGATTTTCTTGGCTGGGCCGGTTTTGGAAAAAATTATAGCATCATGTAAAGTCTCAATTCAACGATCGAAACTTAGATAAAATTGTTTAATGAAAATATTCTGGTGGTGGCGACTTATAGAAATGAGACGTGGGTGATCAACACAACCACTGCAGACACGTAAAATTGAGCGAATCCTACTAGACATCACATTACATAATAGGAAGAGAAACACCTGTATTCGTTCGCAAACTGGTATCAAGGACATAATCGAGACCGACAAAAAGGGTAAATATCGATGGATTATATGGGAAATGGACAGTGTATCGTCTCAGAGGCATCAGCTAAACTATTAGGGCGACGGAGAAAACACTAAATCAGTAGAAAATAATTAGC
>OZ010573.1:96702188-96754688 GCA_963932145.1 Acanthosepion lycidas | reverse complement strand
GGAAAGGATAGAGGCGTAACCTGTCGATAATACCGTTGTAAATGCTGCAGCTAATCGGTGATCTATACGCTGGACGTCTGCACACGAGTCGGTGGGTCTGGTCGGCAATTATGCATTTAGATATCACCACGGGCTTCTGATTCCAGCTCTTAAATGCAATGGAAAGAGATAATTACAGAACTGGCTGTCCCATTGACGTCGCTTACAGATATCACTTTGGTTTATGCCATCTCTTCCAGACTCGACCGCTCAGCAGTTTTACCTCTTGTCCCTCACACGGACAATTGTATGTAAATATATTCCGACATATAAATGTCTGTGTTATTAAGTGTTTTACTCTGCAGATTTGTTCTGCTTTTGGTTTCGGTAAATACAAACTATCGTACGTGTACAGATACGTCTGTAGCCGAATTATATAAACATAGATTTTCAGCAAACTGAAATAGCATAGCTACATAATCGTAGGAAATATTTAATACATAAGCAGCTGAAGGTTGAAAAATACGACAAATATATATGTATATAATTTTAAACACGCATATATATATATATATATATATATATATATATATATATATATATATATATATATATATATATATATATATGTGTACACACAATCTGGGAGACGTAGAAACAGTATGTCATTATATTAAATCAATATTTGCATAATAAAAACGGTAGTAAACAAAACAGTCGTTCTCAACATTTTTTTTTTACTCATGGAGCACTTTCACTCCTAATTTTCTTTGGTAGACCTCTGTAAACATTCAATGAAGAAAAAGCTTATATTATCTTTTTACTAATACATAAGGTTAGGAATTGTATTATAAACACATAATCTTCCTTTATATATAATCATAATATAATTTATATATTAAATTAATTTTATTATTAATATTTTTTTTTTTAAATATTTTATATTAATTAATTTATATGAATATATTAATATTTTATTTCATTAATATGTAAAATTAATATTATTATTTGATATTAATATGTAAAATTAATATTATTATTTAACATTAATATATTAAATTAATTTATATAACAAATTATAATAATTATATAATTCACATATATATACATATATATATATATATATATATATATATATATATATATATATATATATATATACGTATATATATCATACTTACTTTATATATATATATATATATATATATATATATATATATATATATATATATATATTATCCTTACTTTATATATATATATATATATATATATATATATATATATATATCCGTGTATTTTTTATTCAACTTTACAATCAAAACATTTGATAGAGTACAAACGACGCTAACTTACATTGCTTGATCTAATTTTCTGTTAACTTTAGAGTTGTTTCTAATATGGTGTAGATTACTGTAGGAATTCCAATTCTCAGCTGTAACAAGAAAGAGAGAAATTGCTTGTTGGACCAGTAAAATGTACCCTCAAGTTGCTATTTTTTGTGGACCCATAGTAATGCTACATAGGTCCCGTTTGAGAACCACTGATTTAGAGTATATATATATATATACATATATATATATATATATATATATATATATATATATATATATATATATATATATATATATATAGACAGACAGACAGACAGACAGACAGAGGAAATTGTAAGATAAAAAGTTTATTTGTGAAAAGATGTGCTTGTGATTCGTTTCATCCAGAAGAAACACATCATAAGCAAACCTTTTCTATTTTGTCTCACAATTTCCACAATACTGTTGTTGATATATAAAAAATATATGTTTATCTGATTATATATATATATATATATATATATATATATATATATATATATATATATATATATATATATATATATATATATATATATATAATGTGTGTGTATATACAGGAACCGATTCTATAAAGACGTGTAATCTTTAGAAAACTATTCTGCTTATTTTCTTTACAATATGAGAAGAAAACAAATCAGTTTTTCGCATCAAAAACAATTAAACTATTTTGGTAATTTTAATCAGAAACATTTATTAAGATATTCCCAGATTGAAATTCTGTTCTCATCACATTCCTTTTCAGGAATATGATGCTTTTTGACTCTCTACACACGAACAATATTTCTTCAGTTCCAAAATATGTCTTTCATTATTAAGACATACTAACAACATTTTGTTTTGCAAGTGTCTTTTTATATATTTTGCAAATGTCAGCTGAAATATGAATTCTTATGCATAAATAAATCCATAAATTTATGTCTGCTTTATAAAATACATTATTTACCTGAATAAAGAATGGTTCCATTATTTCAATACAAACTTTGCATTCCACGACATTGCCTAACCTTCCATTGACTTTCATCAATTGATTGTATTAACTTACTATCTATTTCAACTGTATTAGGATATTATTGGTTCACCAAAATGTTCTTTGCTTGAATATTGTTTTAATTTCCATGTTCTTCAATCAAAAAACACAGGTTTCTCTGAATTGGTTGGCTGAGGGGCGGGGATCATTCATCTCATTCGTTAACTTTGATTTATTTATTAATTTATTTATTTTTTACCAAGGGAGACAATGGGTAACTTCGCAGTATTGGAAGGTGTATATTCTTGGACAGATATATGATTTGGCATAACCTATTAATACCTGTCGTCTCATTTTTTAAGATTTAAATTATAGAATGGAGCAATAAGTTAGTGTAATTTTTTAAGTTATTATTAAGATGTATCTAATAGGTTCTAGTCCAAATGTTGTCAAGAAAATGGGTCCAATAGATTTTGTTCAGTACTGGAAAATGTTATGAATATAAGGGCAACAGATTTGGGTTCAATCTGGATGTGGCTATTTCCGTATATAAAAAAACGTCTTAAATTCGAAAACGGTAAGACAGAGGTTACATTTAAGATATAAAATGGGAAAATATATCCGTAAATGGCTAGATAATTTATATTACCGCATGATAAACAGTATTTTAATAATCTTTATTTTCGACAAGCCGTTTTATAAAATTCTTGCTGTAAGTGTAGCATAATATTAATTGGATTTACCGGTCGGAATGTCCGAGATAAATTTTTTTGTTTGTTTAAAAAAAATAATTTGATTTTGCTAACCAGACGCTTCCTCTGTAGCTAAATGGCATAGCACGTCAAGACAAATGAAATTTCCGTGTAGGATACAGGTTCGATTCCAGTCGGAGGGCACACACACACACACACACACACACACACATACATATATATATATATATATATATATATATATATATATATATAGTTTGTGTAATGATAGCGAAGATCGGAATAAAAATCGTAAGGCCCGGTTCAAATTTTAGTTCAATGAATTCACCCTCTCTTAGTCCTATCCTGTTTATGGATTAAATAGTAAGGTTGATGAAATTATTTAAACTTTATTAGCAATTAATCTAGGAGATTCATGTTATGGGTTCTCCGTAAGATCTCATTTGCAGATGCAGATATTGGTGTTATGCTCGTAGAGAAAGAATCGTTTCTTTCCATTGCCTGTCTTGATAGAGACAAAATCCTTTTCAGTGGCCTTGTAAGTAATGGTGTATTTTCACCCTACAACAATTTTTCCCAGAGACTAAACGCCGCAAGGTTCTGGCTACTCTATCGCTATTTTCATTGTAAAATGGTCTTATATTTACATTCCTTAGTTTCTCCAGTTGTAGCCTTCAAATCTATGAACCGCAATACCATTTAAACTAGGTGAAAGCATTATCATTCTCTTCGTATTTCATTAATAAGAATATAGTTTCATTTTAACTTCACAATCTAACTCAGTAGACTTAAGAAAGGGTTCGGTTCGAAATTTCGAAGTATATTACCTGAAAAATGGTATGTAAAGTTCATAAAAAAGAGTGTGTATCTATTTACAGATATCGTAGTAGATAGAATACAGGCAAATATATCAGGAAATGCGCAAAATAAACGTAAGTAACGTTTGCTCCACGGAAAGCAATACTATATATTTACACTTGGATGCAATCCGTTATTCTACTTTTCTCAACAAAGTAACCCCCTTAATATTAATATTCACAAAGGAACTGATATACACTATTTTCATTATTCAGACTATTGTCCTCATCTTTGTCGCCATATTTTTACAACGTTTCGGTGTGGAACTGAACCCGTTATTTCGTTCACTGGGGTAGAAAATGAAATGTAGGTAGCTTTCCTCGGATTATATTGACGTACAAGTTACATAAATCGAGAGATAATCTTAGAGGAATATTAATTGTCTTATAAATGTTTTTGTTGTTGATGCTGCTGCTTACGGGCACATCTCGTTCCGTATGATTGTCGAAGTACTCAGCCCCTTGATGACACGGCTTCATGTGCTGGTGGTGCAGTGGATAATGGCTATGCGTTCCAATTCTCGTTGTATTCGTTATGTTGTACGCGCAAATACCGGTGGGGAAGCCATGAATCCACTACTTCTCGACCCCTATCCATCTATACATTAATTAATAAGACTTAAATGTAAAATAGTTTCTGGCTTTAAATAACCTGCAAATGGCGATGAGCCGTAGAAAACGAATCAATCATTATCTTCTATGTGATGTACCACTTCAGAACGTGGACGAACGTAGCTTTCCTGAAATTCCTGTTGGTTATACGTTAATTATTTACATTGTTCGGACTATTGTCCTCTTCTTTTTCGCAATATTTATTACAGCGTTTCGGTCGTTGAAGCTCAGAGTCTTCTTCAGGTGGTTGGAATGACGAACTGAACCCTTTATTTCGCTCACTGGGGTAGACTGTTCTAATAGTTCCACGTGCCATGTTTAATGGATGTCAGTTGTCAGTTATCTCCTGTTAATTCCCCTCTCCAAATTCTCCACTGCCCTAACCGGGTGTTGATCTCACACTATCTGGGTTCTGTCACTGGATCTAAGTAACGCCTTTAACCACTGTGCCATGTGTATTTGAGGGGAATTAATAGGAGATAACTGATAACTGACGTCCATTAAACATGGCACGTGGAAATAGAACAGTCTACCCTAGTGAACGAAATAAAGGGTTCAGTTCGAAATTCCAACCACCTGAAGAAGGCCGGAGCGTACAACAGCCGAAACGTTGTAATAAATATGGCGACAAAGATGTGGACAATAGTCCGAATAATGTAAATAGTGTACATAATACCTCATCACAGAAATATAGACAGATACTGATGGACTAATATATTTATATCTGATAGATATTATTTAAGGACAGCTAGGACTCACTAAATTTGGTTGACAACCAGTGCAGGAGGATGAATCTCCGAAATTATTACAATAGAGAATGCAAGTGGAAAATAATCCACTATATTTCCAAAGAAGGAATGGCTATTCCGTGGAGAAGTCACTATCGTCTACATGTTGAAGGGGCATATAATTAAACAGTAAATATTAATATATAAATGTTAAACATTTCATTGAATCAAGTTAAGTGGACTTAAGTTAAAAGTAAAGATATAGTTCCCTTTACTCTAAATACCGATCTTTCTAGCCGTTATTAATCATTATTTACACTATTTACATTGTTCGGGTTATTGTTCTAATCTTTTTTGCTATATTCACGACGTTTCAGCCGATGTACGTTCTGGCCTTCTTCAAGTGATATTCTTTGGAATTTCGAAGCGAACTCTGGGTAGATTGATCTAATTCCACATGACATGCCTTTTTATGGATATCTAAGTTTCAGTTAATTCACTTTAGTAACTCAGCTCTGAAAATCTTTTGCTCTTTTTGCTGGGGCCAGGCATTGAACGCACAACACTCTAACGTATATCACCTGAAGCAAGCCGGAGCTTACACCAGCCGAAACATCATGAAATGGCAATAAAAATCAGGACAGCAGTCCGCAAGATGTAAATAGTGTAAATAATTACAATACCTCATCTCAGAAATATAGACAGAAGATTTTCGTTAATTAAAAAGATTGAATATTTGCCAAATCAGTTAATATGTTCCTGCAAGTTAATTATTTTATTGCGCTGTAATAAATGTATTTTCCGAATAATTATCTAAGAGTCTAAATTGTCAGGAATATAAATTTGTTGCATTTAACTTCGTAATATCTAGGTAAAATATTCAATAATACTGTCTATAAGCATAAGCTGAGAAGATGTTTATTATAAAACATTCAGTAATATTTGCTAATTTATATTTTACTTGTGTTTTCTAAATATATGTTGGTACAGTGTTCTAATTGTGTGCGTTCCAAGAAATAATAAAACAGGGTTATATCACTGTGAGGCTTTTTCCCTATAGTTTGACACAAAACAACGGGCAACAGAGAATGAGTGGAGACGCACTGACGGTTTTATTAATAGGCTATCGAAAAGAGATTCTTAACGCTTTAGCTAAAAACAAAGAGGTAATTTGTGATTTTAAAGAAAATGTTATAACTTTATATCTGAACAATTACATGTTCATAGCGTACTAAGAACTGTTTTTTCTCGTTTTGAATTTTAATATCCTGGAAAAAAAATGTATTAAAACAATCAGCGTTACTTGTTGACGAATGTCAAATTTGAGAACAAAAATCCGGTTTTCGATGTTATCATCTGTATATTAACAAGTCCTTTTAACTGGCAGAGAGACAAAATATTGCCAGTCACTGGAAAGTGCAAACCTTAATTACAAGAATTTTGGAATGATATAACTATAGAAGTAATACTGTCTTAATTATATATTTGTGTATCCATCCTAAATTGGATAATCTATCTATCTATCTATCTATCTATCTATCTATCTATCTATCTATCTATCTATCTAAGTATCTATCTATCTATATAAGTATCTATCTATCTATCTATATAAGTATTTATCTATCTATCTATATAAGTATCTATATAAAAATCTGATTAATGTATGCGGAATAAATTCCAATAACCAAAAAAATACTTTTCTTTAAAGAGTGCTCAATAGAGAGTAGAGCAATTAGATTATTTATTCAAAAATTATAACATAAATATGTTATGAAATCACTACAAAAATAGCCATTTTGTTTCAACACATCTGGTGTCTTATCAAGTAATGGTTCTAATGGCTTCAAAAACATTCAACACTATCAATGTTAAGTCAGAGGAAATAATTTAATTTAAAAACAAAAATAAAAAAACAGAGCATTTTAAGGCCTCATTAGTTATAATTTAAAGTAATATCAAACGGAAAAATCTGTGTTTATCTAAATTTCTAAATCTATACCACCCCTCTCGACTCTCAAATAAACTTACGTACATCTCTTATCTCTTTACTTCCCATTTTATTTTCATTTTTTTCTCTTTTTTTCCTTTTTCCTTTTTCCCATAACATTTCCGTTGGGTTGACTGATTAAATAGGTGAATGTCTGATCCTTACTCCCTCCTCCTCACTATTAATATTGTAATAAGAATAAAAGTAAATATAAATTTTAAAACTCTCTCTTCCCTCACTAAACTCGACCATGTCACTCACACTATTCCTCACCACCCTCTATGTCACCTTATATAAGCTTAATACTGCCCTCCAAAAGTGTAAATTAAATTTTTTTTTTTTTTAACCTTTGAAAGTTAAGTCTGAAGATCCAGAGAAAAATAAAATTCTATAATGAAATAAATTATAAGTAATGGAGCCTTAAATTGGTCTGTTTATATATATATATATATATATATATATATATATATATATATATATATATATATATATATATATATATATATATATATATATATATATATATGAAACAGACTGTTGCCTCTAATTTTTGACTTCAATGTTCACTTTTATATTTACACACACTCTATCTCTGATATTAACCACACCTTAAGACTATATTTCTTCATGTATACATACATACATACATATATATATATATATATATATATATATATATATATATATATATAGATAGATAGATAGATAGATAGATAGATAGATATGTCATGAATGTGAATTTGAGCAGCAACCATTCTTTAAAACAACTATTTGTTAAATATGGCTGACAACGAAAATTTAGTTAATTTTTTATTTATTTTTTCATCGTTTGTACGGTTTTCCGTTTGGTGGGAGTAAGGGAGTACCCAAAATTTTATATAATATCCACTGCCCCAAACGCTTTTGGCCTCTTCTTTAGCCAATTTCAAGGGGGTTTTGCTTTAGTTTTTGTTAGTTCTTGTTCATGTTTGACTTTTTAAAAGGTATTTTATTTTCGTGTTGTTTTGCTAGGATATAATGTGTTTTATATAGAGGGCCTCTCTTATAATGAGTTGTTTCCAGTAATTGGATTTATAGTGAATTTTAGTGTTTTCGATCAGAATTTTTCTTAAGGGTTCTTGTAAATTCTGGGTAGATAGTTATTTTTATAGCGCTTAGATCTGATCAATGATGCGTGAAGTGTCTACTCAAGGAGGTTGTATTATGCCCTCTATAGTTAATTAATAAATTAATTATTTAATTACTTTATTAATATAATGATGGTTTATATAACTAATTGAATTGCGACAAAAATAACATTCTTGAAATATATATATATATATATATATATTGATCAACGCTAGTTTAGATTTGACCGGATTATTTTGATTAGTGACAATAATGTTTGCCGTTCTCCATTTTTTGTAATATATTTTAAGTTTTACATCTTCGGTAATTACGGCAGAATTATAATGTTTAATGTTTCTTCGTATAGCGAATTCATCTTAATTATGATTATTGTGCATCTGGTTGTATTAAAATATTAGGTTGGTGCAAAAATAATGTCGTTTTCTCACATAGTAACATATGTGAGAAAACGACATTATTTTTGCACCAACCTAATATATTGATGCACTGATGTGTGGTAGTTTTATTATTAATGTCGTTTACTTTTTGTAAAAATATATTTATTTGTTTACCATTGATCTAGTCGGGAAAATTATCGGTGATTCATATTTGTGCTAAGTGTTTTAGTTCACTTAGAAATATTCTTTGGGAAGAAGAATTTAAGTGTGCTTTATTTAAGAAGTTTTTTTTTTTATCTCACTGCTATTTTATATCATTCCGGGCACTGGCTATCATAATTTAAAAGACAAGAGTTCGTACGGGTGAGTTTTATACGAGTAGGCGGTAAATACATTGGATTTTAGTTATATATCTAATATATATTGTGATATCTATGCATATTATCAGCAGTAGTGAAGTAAGCATTCCAACAAAAGCGTTCCATTAGAAAAGGAGAAAATCATCTGTCCCTGAGCGATTAGGACACCAACAAACTTGCAGTATTTGTGGAAAAGTTACCCTTCCGGCGGCTGGGGTTGATCAGTAGCGTGATAAAAGTCCGGAGAGGTCAGGTACAAACTTCTGTGAATGTAAACCCCCCAGAAAAACCTGAAGGTTACTTGTGCGACTTTTGTGATGAGGTTTGTAGTTCTGTTGCGTTACTCAAACATCACATATTATATACAAGGATAAGCAAGTTTTCAAATTAGGTAACACAGACAAATTTTATGTTTGGCCCGTGTACAAGAAACGTTACAAAAGTGTGTTGGCTTCGGTAAAAATAATGGAAATAATAAAATTTTGAATGGAAATTACAAGAAAATCCACCAAGTGAAGAGAGGGTTTTCTTCTGCAAAGAAGTGACAACCATTATATTTATATATATATATATATATATATATATATATATATATATATATATATATATATATATATATATATATATATATATAATAAAAACAAATAAATAAACAAATAAACAAAATAACGATAAAAATAAGGAAAATTAATTAATCAAAACAAATTACCAAATCACACCTGTTAGAATAGACGATATATAATAATAATAATAATAATAATAATAATAATAATAATAATAATAACAAAAAATAATAAAAAACGAACCCAAATAAATAAGTAATAAACAAAATAGCAAACCATTATGACCAAAATATTAGTTAGACTAAAGATATCAAACCTAAAAATCGGACGAAAAAAAAGAATACTTATAACTGTTATATAACGATAAAAATATAAATATAAAAAATAGAAATAAAAATAAAAAATAAATAAATATATTCTACGTTACTTAAAAATCAAAAACAGAAAAGAGAAAATATACAAGTAAAATAAGTTGACCTAAATTCATCCAAGTAAATAAATAAACAAACCAATCCCGATAAAGTTACCGTTAAAAAAAAAACAAATAAAGATAATCAACCCAAATAAACACAAATTAAAAACTGTTCCCGCCAAAATAATACTTAAAATAAACTACAACAATCAACCCCAAAATTCAACAAATAGCTTTAATTAAACAAAACTATTAAATAAGTGATATAAACAAATTTTTACTACGTTAAAAAAAATACCGATTAAAAAAAAATAAATAAATAAAATAAGAAACAAAAAATAAAAATAAAAACAAGCAATATAATTTAACACAAATAAATAAACAAACGACTTCCGGTAAAATAACCGTCATAATAGATTACCGACAATGCACCACTGACCCGTATATATATAAATAGCCGAGAAAAATAAAAGCACACGTGACCTGACGATTGCATATAGCATGAAACAGACTGTCGCCTCTCAGTGTTGACTAAATAGTTATAATACTTATTTCCTAAAAACTTTCGACACACCATACTTAGTTACTTCCCTTGAAACGATGTCAAACGATCAAGTATTGATTCAGCTTTCTTACTTTACAAGCAAAAACAATTTAACTTTCAGTTGATTACACCAATGTTGTCTTTGAAATGATGAACACTACAATAATCGTCTTGAAGTAAACACCACTTTGATGTTTACATTGTGTTATGTCAAAAGTACTCGGAATAAAATAATATGTATCACCACAGCGATTTTCTCCCTTCCCTTAATGACACCAAATACATCGTCCGTAAATATGAGAAGATCCAACAGAAAATAAGTAGACACAACCGTTTTGATTTACTGTTGTGGTTTCCCCTAGGAAAGGAAGTTGCATATCCGATTGACCTCATAACACATTTCCTTTACTAAAATTTCTCGAATGTGAGGGTCGATAGACGTAATGCTCACTGTTTAATAAGTGGAAATATCTGTTTAACAATGTTCTTTGCTAATGTGTAATTAGTTTTATTTGGATTTTTTTCAAACTTGGAAACATACTTTTTTTTTTTTTAAGCATTTCACCCCAAGCAAGGCGGGAAGCCACTAGGACGCAAGGGGTTACAGAAAATTTAGAGCAAGATCAGATAAGAGTGATAGAAGAAAGGATGAGGGTAGTGGATAGATCAAGGCAACTGGAGATGTCGATTGACATTACACTTGAATAGCTGGAGATTATAGCTCTCAAGGAAACAGGAATAGGGAAGGGAGTCCCACAGGTGAGAGGTGCGAGACATGAAGCTATTGGATTAGAAGAGACGGCTACATTTAGGAGTTTCGACAGTGAAGGGGTGAGAGCGGGATGCCAGCCTCGTAAGGCGCTGGAACTCATGACGTCTGGGAACCAGCTAATGCAGCTCCTCGGAGCAATTTCTATGAAAGTATTTGTAGAACAGACAGAGGGAGGCGACGGCGCGTCTGTGAGAAAGTGACTGTAGACGAGACGACAGAGCAGGGCCAACTACATTGCATATCCGCCTCTGGAGCCTATCAAGAACACCGAGGCAAACAGAAGGGGCACCAGACCATATATGGCAGCAATACTCCATGCAAGGGCGAATTGTTGATTTGTAGATCTGGAGAATCGACTCTGGGGAGAAAAACTTCCTGGCGCGGCTCAGGGAGCCAACTTTCCTTGCAGTGGTAGAGGCAATTGATTCAATGTCTTTATTCCATCTCAGGCCAGCAGTCACCGTGAGACCGAGAAGCCGCAGAGAGTTGCTCTCGAGAAGTTGAGCGTCAGGCATTCTAATGGAGGGAAGGGAAGGGTCTCTGTGGTGATTAATAGAGAGCAGTTTTGTCTTGGAAGCGTTGAAGTTGACCAGCCAATTCGTGCCCCAGTCCACAATCGATTGGATGTCCTTTTCGAGACGCACGGCCAGGCGAGTTTTGTCCGCGAGACTAGATTTGTTTTTGAGGCAGGAATAAATTGTGGTGTCATCCGCGTAGATGCCAACTTGGGAAGGTCATTTATGTAGATAAGGAATAGAGTGGGGCCTAGGATGGAGCCTTGAGGAACACCTGCGTTCGTGGGATAGGAACTGAAGGAGAATCCACTGAGAACGACCTTCAATTTACGGTTAGACAGGAATGATCGTATTATGTTATATAATCGACCCGTAATGCCATAACCCTGGAGCTTGCGAAGAAGGCCGGCATGCCAAACCCTATCAAATGCTTTGGAGATGTCTAGTGCCACGGCTCGGGCTTCCCCTTATTTTGAAGTGCTCGGTAGACTGTTTCAGTGATGGCCGTAAGCACATCGGCTGTAGATCGGGCAAAGCGGAAACCATATTGCTTGTCTGAGAGCAGATTATGGGATGTGAGAAAACATACAGGATTGCTTTTGGTTAATTTCCAGCATATGTTTACTTTCATTTTCCTCAACTTTTATTTCCTCTTCTGAACACGTATCATTAATTTGGTGGATCATCTCACCTGTCTTTGCTCAGTGATTTTCATTCGAGTAAACTGCATTTTCACTTCAGGCATCGATTAGTCTTATGTTCGCTCGAAATGTTAGGGTTAATTTTTTTATTAATATATTTTTGGTCGAAATCCTCTCATTATTTAGTACTGATAAATTCATACGTAACAATTTTTTTTTTTTGTTGAGATTTATAAACTCTTGCTTCGTTCAATTTCGCAAACCAATCGACGAAATTTGAATAATCTGATTTGTTTGGGAAATACTTTGACAAAATAAATAAATAAATAGTTTAATAATTTCTTTAATTTAATTTCATAGGACAATATGGTAAAACTATTTTTCAAGAAAATAACTTTTTTCGTTTTTAACAAGGAAGAATAAATTCTTAGGATGTTTTTGACTCTCGAGCACGCATCAGCAAATATTTCTTTCTAGAGCCATATTCCTACATATATATATATATATATATATATATATATATATATATATATATATATATATATATACACTGGATGTCGAAGTAAACAGACCGTCATCAATGTGCCAATATATTGCTATACTTTTAAAATAATAATAATAATAATAATAATAATGATAATAATAATAATAATAATAATAATAATAATAATAATAATAATAATAACATTATTATTATTGTTGTTGCTGCTGCTGTTTTTAAAATATTTGAAAGATAAATAATAATACAGATTTCAGTAGTAGTAAAAACTAAACAACATACCATTATAACCGGGAACGCTTTTTCAACAAAATTGAAATAACTTTACTTTGCAATTAATAAATAAGAAAATATAAAGGAATAAAATTCATGCCAAATTAAAATAAACAATCTTTGAATATAAATAATAATAGATATAGAAATAGGCGATAATTATCCACTAGTCAAAGATAAACAAAATAAACATTATAAAAATGCTTTCCTCTAATTCCAAATATTACGACCACTTTCGCAAAAACAACTGAGAATTAAATGTTGCACTTAAATATAAATAGATTAGAATTATGTCGCTATAATTAATTTATCAAATACAATACATTAAATGTTCTTAATATATTTAACTCTTAGCGAGATATCCTTAAACTTGTTAAACATTTTTTAAATAAAAAGGAAGAAAAAAGAAAAATCGTTGTATGCCACAACTTATACTAAAGATAAAAAAATATGAAGAAAAGATTATAAGAATATGTATATCAAATACTGTAATTAAATAATAATTTACAAATATAATATTATATAATAAAAAACAAAACTATAAGAATAACGGATGATTAAAACTAAAACAATCGTGACTTTCCTTTAAATATGACATTGCTTTCTTTGAGCAAAAAAAGCAAAAAACAAACAAACAAAATAACACGTTCGTTTACTCCGACATCAGCGTTCATATATCTATCTATCTATCTATCTATCTATATATATATATATATATATATATATATATATATATATATATATATATATATATATATATATATATATATATATATATATATATATATATATATATATATATATATATATAAACCTAAAGAGCGAGGTAAACCTACCTAGGTTTCACATAATCGGATCGTCAGGGACAGTTTACCCTGACGATCCGTGTATGTGAAACTAAGGTAGGCTTACCTCGCTCTTTTAGTTTATATTAGGTTTGGTCTACTTAGTGTATTGAGTACGTTACGTAGTTACGTTTACTCGATTGTTTTTGTTTTTTTTTTAAATCTGAGCTTGAATTATGGACGATTGTTTTCGCCTCAATTCCATGCTCACAGTTCTTTCTTCTTTTATTCCTCGTTTTTCCTAGGGCATTGGTTTGTTCAATGACAAGCTAAACTACCTAGGGTTTTTCCAAGTGAGTACCACTATCTATCTATCTATCTATCTATCTATCTATCTATCTATATATATATATATATATATATATATATATATATATATATAAAATATATATATATATATGTATATATATATATATATATATATATCTGTATATATATATATATATATATATATATATATATATATATATATATATATATATATATGCATTATAAAACTATCATATATCTAGTGTGGGAAACGGTCATTATAAAAAGCTTGCCAAATGCACAGTTTAAAAAAATATCTAAAGTGCGGAGTTATTTAATATTTGTGTGTGTGTATACACACACACACACACACACACACACACACATATATATATATATATATATATATATATATATATATATATATATAATATACGAAAATTTAGGAAAACTCAAGGCAATCAAAAAATAGCTGAATCATATAAAGGGATGAATCTTTATTTAACGCTCGAATGAGTCCTAAAGATGTGTGAAATGTATACTGAAACATGGAACAATTTGTCCAGATTTTCTCAACTTTTTCGAAGCATATGTTAGTTCCTTCTTGTGTGTGTGTGTGTGTGTATCTCTGTGTGTGTGTTTGTGTGTGTGTGTGTGTGTATCTCTGTGTGTTTGTGTGTGTGTGTGTATCGGCGCGTGTGTGTGTTTGTGTATCTGTGTGTGTTTGTGTGTGTGTGTGTGTGTCTAGGTTGCCCCAATCATTTTAACCTATTATTTAAGTGGTTATTTTGATCTTAATATGAATGCAACCTTCCTATTTGTATTGACCTTAAAAGATGAATCTTTAAAAAAAAACATGTTTTCAGATTGATATGAAAAAGTTTGCTTTATATCATTGGACAATTTTCTACACCTTTTCATCTTAATTAGATCTATTATGAGAATTGAACCGTTTTTCATCTCATAAACACTGAGCCTATATAGAACAGACATTAAGAATAATATGAGTCGTTATTTCTTTCCATACTAAGGAATACATTTAGTCTTTTATTCTCTATCTTGTGAGTTTATATGTTTATCGCTTGCATAAAATTATCGCCCTTTATATTTTAATGGCGACAGGAGAGAGTTATGCAACTTGTTTTATTTTATTCTAATATTAGGTTGGTGCAAAAATAATGACGTAATAATGTCGTTTTTGGCGTGTTTTTTAACGTCAAAAAACGACATTATTACGTCATTATTTTTGCACCAACCTAATATCTACACAGTAAGTACTGAGAACAGGTCTGTAATGATTTCATTTACTATTTAATTTTAACAGGAATATTTTGCCCGTCTAATGTGACTTCTAATTTCTACGTCACAGTTTAACTGTAGATATATATTTTTTATCAAGGATTTAATTAACGGACCTCAAACACCACCACGCATTCATCGCAAGGACTACGGTTTTCCAGCTCACTAGCAACCATTTTCGTGACCAATATTTTCCTCAAATGTTAATAAGTTTACTATAGTTTTTCCTCACTCTTTCTGTACTTTCCTAGACGCAGTATTAAGATTGACCTACCCATGAAATCCTAACATCCAGTCATTTAATTTTAATCTCAATAGGGTCTGTTGAAATTCCTCTCTAGGGAATGGAAACTCGACATCGCGAAGTAGGATTTGTCCATATTTGGTGAATATATAATAGTTATAGATCTCCCCCTGAACATACGCACTCGAAAGGGATATGATCTTTAGAAAAAATATCAAAACACAAGTGTCTAGATTTTAGGCACAGTCCTTGTCACTTCGCCTTCATTTTTTTTCTTTCAGAGAACCACTAAAATCCTTTCAAAACAGTGTAACAAAAACGCAAACAGAAGCCAAGATGGCTAGTAACAACATAGGAAACAAGCGATATATCTAATATATGCGTATACATTCTCTGGATTGGTGGCCCATGACCATGTAAGCATTTAACGAATCATATCTTTGCAAGGAGCGAAAAGTAACGGCAAACTTGATCAGCATTGATTTGAATTAATCAGCGGATAAATCCAGCCTGAACACATTGATTTTATGTAAATGCCATTTGCGGCCAGAGGATAATTATATCTTATATCGCTTGTTATTATATATTGTGTTAGACTATCAGAGCCGATAACATCAAACATATTTGATCATGAAACTACTTCATATAAACTAGGCGATTCAAAATTGATAAATTGGTAACTTGGAGAAAATCATTAAATCAACATTTTGTTGGGCAATATCATGGAAGATACACATTCGATAAAATTATAAGACGTGTATACTAATCAGATCTTCAGCCGTTCGGCAGAGCGTCGTGTTGCGATAGCAAAGGACAAACGTTGCAGGCAATTGAAAGCAACAATAGGAGGTAAAAGATAAATCGATCTGACATATTACGATATGGAAATTGTAAATAGAAACAAAAAATAAGCATCCTTGCTGCATTAATACTGGGTTTGCTTCTAGGGTCACAATAGAAATAAAGATACAGATTATGTATCATACTTTTAGATGCCAATATATATACACACACACACACACGCACATATATATATATATATATATATATGTATATATATATATATATATATATGTATATATATATATATATATATATGTATATATATATATATATATATGACAGAGAGCATTTCAGATTATAGACAGTTATACCCACAATATTTATCTATTCATTGAGATATCTTAGGTTTTGTCTATCAATGATTTTTACCGATCAATCTGAAATATTTATCTATCTATCTATCTATCTATCTATCTAAAATATTTATTTATCTAAATCTTTATATATCTTTCTATCTATAATATCTGAAATCTTTATCTATCTATCTAAAATATTTATCCATCTAAATCTTTATCTATCTATCTATCTATCTATCTTACTTATATATAGTAAAATCTTATACTTATATATCTAAAATATTTATCTATCTAAAATCTATCTATCTATTAGGTTGGTGCAAAAATAATGACGTAATGATGTCGTTTTTTGACGTTAAAAAATACGTGAAAAAACGACATTATTACGTTATTATTTTTGCACCAACCTAATATCTATCTATCTATCTATCTATCTATCTATCTATCTATCCGTGTAAATATTGCGATCCTGAACACAGCAACAGTTAAATAATCTGCTCAAAGCTTAATGTAGAAGAATAAAATTATCAGATAAGAATATTCGATTTGTTTACTTACAGTTTCTAGCTTTTGAACTCTTCAGGTAAGAAAAAAGGTTAAAGCAGTTTACCTATTTCGCCGGATCAAATAAATTTATGCACTTTGAAGTATACTCAAAAACAAATAATACTCAAGAGGTGAAAAGTGCATACGTGATAATTCTGTAGCAGAAATTATACAGGGTGCGATGTCACCATTATATATTTTTAATTTCGTGCATGCCTGTTGTTCGTTTTTGTCGACGGCAACAGTAGAGTATAGTCACTTGTGAAGCGTCTATCAGAAAAAGAGCAACATGATGCAATTTACTCCGTCAAAAATTTGGAAACAGCATTCTGTACATCTTGGCATTCGCATGAGAAGCTCCAATATGGAAATTTCAGTGATTGGGTGTCAATCTGAGGACAGTGCAGAGCATTCAAAAAGAGGTGCATGAGTTTAATAGTGGTTCAGGCAGCTCGTAAATCTCACTGTGACCGTTCTGATAAGAAAAGAACTCTTGAAATTATTGATGAGGGCTTCAGACTCAACACTGAGGCCTACATCAAGTGCCTTGAGGAGGAGCTGATGCCCTACCTTATGTGTAGCAAAGGGAATCTGCACCAAACGACACAAGCAGGTAAACCCAATCATGGTTGTTTGACAAGTTATGCAACCACATCACCCCTTACATCTGACCACCTAACTCTCCAGACTGCAACCCCTTGATTATTATGCGTGGGACTTAGTTGAGCGAGTGAATCTCTTTGCAACAAAAAGTTGAGCTGAAGGCAAGGATTATGGCATTCACCAGCTTCAACATGGCGACCGTTCAGAAGAAATGCAGGAAAGTCTGGGGGCCGTAGTTGAGGCCTATGCCGATTTTATTGAATAAATTTTCTATTTTAGTATTTCAAGATATTTATATAATTTTGAAAAATATATTTGTAAAAATGAGATGTCAATATTAGTTTTATTTTTGCATAATTTAGACGATAATTTATTCATCACATCCTTTGGCATTCAAAGTGTGACGTTGTCCCGACACAATATGTGACTCAAATTAGTTTTGGGGGACTACGTCTGTTCATACATGAGATGTTCTTCATTTGTCTCTGTGTTAGTTGTCAAGGCTGTCTTCCATCACTAAACCAAATTTGCATTGTCACTGTTTCATACTGAAAGACAGATTAACAGATTTTTCACTAGGGTAAATATTTTCTTACTCTAATAGACAGCACAATTCATGTAGTATTTACTGGCTGCTTTTATTGTTTCCCCAGTACTATATTTCCAACAATGCGTGTGGCTGTTTATTAGATAGAAGATTTTGTCTTTTTTTCTTAATTATTAAACTTAAATGATTCTCCTTCATTTTAAAGACACTGTGTTTCAGAGATAAATGTGTTGATAATGGTATAAATATGCCGTTCTGAATTGAACCACCTAATATATGAACGTGCGAAACTTTTGACACAATTGATATTTGAGAAAAATGCTCACAAAGAAAAACTATACAAAAGCAGGATGGGTGATGAGACTGAAAAAAAAAACAAAAAAAAAAAAAACCCCAAAAAAACACCTTAGATGAACAGTAAATACTTTATGTTCTTAGGGAAGAGAACAAAATATATATGCAACCAGTAAAAAGTTAAAGAAATAAGTCAAAAGATAGATAGAAGACTCGGACCGACTCAAAATATGTCAAGAGATAGTTTCAACAATAGAAGCGGAGTAGATAAAAATATTTCTAAGCAAGAAAATATTTTATAAAGAATAAAATAGAAAAGGAACAGTGACAGAAGAACCATTAATAACAGAATAACTGAAAACATGTATGGCCGATCGATTCACGTCAGTAATGTATTAAAAATGAAATGAAGTAAGGATGAATGCTGAAATACTGGGAGAATTTTGCGATAGCAATGGTAATATATGTTGTTTCCTTATATGGATATTTTCGGCTCTTATTCACTAAACAGTTGAAATGCATGTAATGTTTCTGTGAAAACAATTTTTAATGTAAGTAAATTTCTCAAGTCTACTTAACGTTATCACTCCCGTCACTATTAATGCGGTCTTTCTTCTTAAGTTTTATCCGAAGATATGCGAAATACCAAAATTAGTTATGTCATCAACTTCTCTTCGCATTTGATGAGTTATTCGTTTTAGTCGTTGCTGATTTTGAAAGTCTTCAAACGATACGGTCTCTGCTATTTGGTACAGATCTTTGTGATTCTGTGTCACAATTCCACGAGGTTCAAAGAAAGTTGGTCCACTCTTACATACAGCTTTTATTTGATCAAAGTAATTTTTAATCACTGAACTTTGAAAGTTGTAAACAGTTTGGACATTTCTGAACGGGGCAGGCACCATGATATTGTTGGATATTGTGGCATGTGGGAGCTTCCCTATTTTGCTCGATTCAGCAGTAGCAGCAATGGAAGTAATCAGCAGAAGTTCCAGGAATAATAAATACGTTGAACGAGTCGATTTCGGTTTCAACATTCAAAAAGCCTAGTTCGAAGGACTAATCTTAACCCTTGCAGCAGTAGATGGATGTTGGAATTTTTGGGTACCCTGGTGTACTAGTGAGTCAGACAATATGAGCTGACTCATTTTATAGTTCACCAATAGAAGGATCAACCAATCCGAAGGCTCAAAATATTCAATGCGACGTGTATAACGGCGGCCACGTTTTCCCCGAATATTCACTGCCAGTCTTTGATATCGAAGACTGAAGAATTACAGAACAGCTTCTGATGCTGCTGGTGGTATTGACGATATAGTCAGATTCAGTAGAGTGTCTGACTCGTGAGTGTTAATCTTTAACGTTGTTTCATTGAAGAGATTACGTACTGCGCTGTATTCTATATTCATAGACTATGGTGAACATGGTCAAAAATGGAGACGTGGCCTGGCCTGGTAGCTTATTTTCAGATTTTCGTGTTCTTCGTGGGAACAAGCGGAGTAATCTCCTTTCGACACACATACACGAAGGACTACTCATACCCCTTACTAACAGTTTGAAACTCAGATTTTTCTTTCCTCGTACGGGAAGAACATAGTTACCTGTGAAACCCAACTTTTTTTTCCGCACAAAATACCACTATTTTGCACTCTCTTTCAAGCAGAAATAAATGTTGTTTAACAATTATTTCGAGCCATGAATTTTTCCATTCCACTCTCACTGCAAAGCGCACGCAAGCATACACACACATACACATGCACCCGTCCTGTGTAAGACGATAAACTGAGTAAGACGATAAACTAAGTCCAACAGCAAGGCATCTGATCAGGAGGTTTTGAGGAGTGTGGAACGACCTCTTAATTGCTGGTGTTTCCAGGTCCCCTCTGACCCGGGATGGTAGCACATGTTAGGTTCCCAGCTATGGGCAAATAGTTGATTCTCAACTTGACTCAAAACACTATGAATGTGTGAAAATAGGTTTTGATACCAGAAATACTTTGTAAAAAAAATTACTACCAGCAAGAAATTTTTGAAAGTAAAAAAATATTACCAGCAATTAAATTTTGAAAAAAATATAATACCAAAAATAAAAATCTTGTAATCATTAAATAACTCAGGAGTGACGAAGAAAACAATTTCTAACAGTAAACCTGATTTTATTCTTAGTTATTAACTTACTGCTCTAAACCAGCAAAGTAGGGTTGTGGCGTAAGTGAGATGGATGCGCAGGTCAGCAGCCATTGTCTATGTCCTTCTGCAAGGCCCTCTTCGATCCTTCTTTTTGGATTTTCGTGGGATGGAAATTTTTGATAGAAAACGATTTCATATGTTTGTCATTTTCGTCTAAAAATTAATTAGTCTTCCTTCCATCACTTTCTCTCAGTCTGAGCCTCTTGCTCTTTGACTTTCACGTTGACTCCAGTTATTGATAGCCAACGGTTGAAAGTAAATTTTCCCTAACGAGTTGTGCGACAGGTCTCGCTGTTTTTCAATTTAACAAGACCTCAGCTTGACTCATATATCTTGTTCCCTGGTCAAATTCTTTATCTCGTATACTAAGTTTGTTATAAGTAATCCAGAAACCGTCATATTTAAGGTGTTAGTATTTACTAATTTAATTCCACATCATGATAGACTCAACGTAAGTGTCGTTAATATTTCATTCCAATTCCAGATCATAGTTTAGGGAACGTTTATCTTCACTTATGAAAAAACTCTTAGAGAATGTTGATATTTTTTTTCATAGTGATACGTATTCACACTATTTACATTTATACTATTATCCTCAAGTGTGTTGTTGTTATTATAATGATTAATCGTGGTGCACTCCGGACGTTATCAGTGATGGCTCGCCCGTTTCTACTGAGTCCAAGTACACACTGCCCGAGACATAGGCCAGTGAATTAAATTCGTTTGTGAAATTTGGTGGCATATAATTCTGTGTTCAATCCCTGGAACAGGAAGTGTGTACTTGATCTCTGAGGGAACGGGTGAGCAATAACTGAAACGGTACTGAAAAATGATAACTAGGTGAGGGATTGAACCTACAATCGCCATGTCACCAGAGAATAGGTTAGGTTTAAGGCTTGAAGTTCAATAGAGCGAATATAGAGGCAAGAGCTAAGTGGATTTAAGTGTTGGTTTCTGAATTTGATGACATGGTGTTTATGAGTTCAATCTCTCGGTCAGACAGTGTGTACTTAGGCTTAATGGAATCTAGCAAGAGATAAGTGAGCAGTACTGTAAATAAGAACTAGACGAGATATCGTTAGACATGAGAAGTGCAACGGGAACAGTCTATCACCGTAGATTGAATAAAGGGTTCAGTTCAGAATTCCCCGTACGTTACCCAGATCGACATACGCCTGATGATGGCCTGAAGAGACAACAGCCGAAACGGTCTGATAACATCAATAAGGTTGTCGACAATAGTCGAAATGAAAATACTGTAAATAATAAATCCTCACCCCAGAAAATCAGTCAGAGAGTAATAATTCTTGGTATAAATCTCCACCCCCACAAAGGAAAAGCTCAGGAAATACATGGTATCAAATATTTTGCAAATATTATTGTGAAATGAACACAAACAACTAGGATAACTACAGAAAACATAGGCTGACAAAATGTTTATTAGGAAGTTAACAATATGAATAACGTATTTAACCATATTAAATCATCGGTTGCCATAGGGTACCCCCCGGCGATTTGATTTGATTTGTTTGTTTAACGGCATATCAACTCCTTATGGGGAGTTTATTGACAGAAATTAATTTTCTTGGGAACTTTGAAGTAACAAAAATAATGCATATTATTCTGCTCTCACAATTAAATACATGGTAGATGATACTCAGCTTTTGTGCATATATATATATATATATATATATATATATATATATATATATATATATATATATATATATTTGCGAAGATATAATTACTAGAGGAAGTGATATACTTGTTTTCTGTTGTAGTCTTGTTGAAGTCATGTTTTGGTATACAGTTTCATATCATTAAGTAATTTTAGGATATTATATGGATTAATGCCATGAAAAAGTTCTTTCATGGTTACTTTTATGTTGTTCGGATGATTTTGTTTAGTGGTATATCAAAATCTATGGGTAATTTAATGCCAAAATCTATATGTTTTAAACTCATTTGACTGCCTTTAGCTACAGATAAATGTATTAATTTTAGTTCCTTTTATAAGTAAAAATGAATTGCTAGTATTGGTATTATAAAAATGTATCTCATATTTTAATAGTGCTTTCCTTTTGGGAGAACCATTATTTGGCCATAACATGGGCCCGAACAGGTGCTATCACCGCAGGTCAGGTTGGTCCTAGGAAAAACAACAATAAGGTAGTGGTTCCGAGCTCCTCGCAGCATCTTCCGATCAAAGGCCTTGCTGCCGGACATAGCTTATCATCATTACGAGGATTAATTTCTCGATATAGATTAAGGATGGATAATATAACTCTCTTTACCTCCATATATATATATATATATATATATACATATATATATATATATATATATATATATATATATATGTGTGTGTGTGTGTGTGTGTGTGTGTGTGTGCCCGTGTGTGTGTGCGTGTTGATTTAAAGACCAAAGAAAACAATTTTGTATTTGAGATTTCGTTGATTTTTTTCTAGGTTCGGATCCGAGGATAAAAATTAATTGTCCAAAATCTTCCAAGCTGTACTTAGCTACCTCGGCCATTATCAAAGGATTCGAAGTATATTTTGTCTGTGTGTTTTCATTTATACAAATTTGCTGAAATAAAAAAATCGACGAATGTTGTGGCTATTTTCTGCAAAGTTCTTTCCATATTTTGTTCGAAATATAGAAAAAAAAGTAAAAGAGAAAACCTTAACAAAACTCATTCTTTGCTCTTTGAGTAAATAGAGCTGTCATTAGTATGAATAAGTAGTTGCGAACTAATGACATTGGAACGCTGGTTGATGAAAATATGAAGCAACGTAAGCCCAAGGATACAATCCGGAAGGCCAACCGCATGAATGTGAAAGGGTCTAGAAGCCTGGCCATTCATCTCGATTTACATTACATAATTACTTAAAAACTATTGGAATCATCAATATATATATATATATATATATATATATATATATATATATATATATATATATATATATATAGTGGGGTTGAATAAGTGATCGTACAACAAACAAATGCTTGCCATTCTCACTTATAGCGAATGAAAAACTCGAATAACAATGTTATATATGTATGTTAAGGCAAAGAATCAGAATCTTCACTTTAAAATTAGAAATTCATCGATAAGTGATAGTTATGCAAATTTTAATATTTCGAATAGTGGAAAAAGTGTTCGTACAGTATCAATTTTTGCATTATAATACGGAAGAGTTTGGTTGTACTTCAAAGTAGAAGATTCTAAACTGTTCTAGAATATTCTCAGTAACTCTATTGCAACATTCAGTTCTAAACTGGATCATTCTGCAATCACTGTTTACTGATAACGGTTCTAATAATGGCTAGACGTAAGGAAATGACTTGTGCTAAAAAGAGCTAATTATTAAGCTATGGAAGAATGGAAAAAGTTACAGAAACATCTCTAGTGACATGAACATAACTTTTTCAACAATTGGTCCATTTATTGCAACATTTAAAAGACTGTTGAGAATAAAGGCAGACCCGGTGCTCCCAGGAAGATCTCTCTTTGATTACGAAGAAAGTTGATGCGACAGGTCCAAAATAACCAAATGCCCATCAGACAAGACCTTCAGGATGATCTGTGGTTGTCAGGAGTGAGTTAAAGTAACTACGCAAACGATTAGTAATCAACAAAGCAGAGACGGTAAAAAGTCGCGCTCCCCAAGACTGACACCACTCCTTCTGAAACGGTATAGAGATGCCAGGTTGAAATTTGCGACAAAGCATAAAAATAAGGACAATTCTTATTGGGAAAGCGTTCTTCGGATATATGGGAGTAAATTTTTGTTGTTCGGTGGCAATTCCTTGAATCAAGTATGGAGGAAAGACGGCGAAACTTACTCACCCAAGAATACCATACCATCTGTCAAATTTGGTGTGGGTAGTATTATGGTTTGGGGCTGCTTCTCGATGCGAGGTTTAGGCAAACTAGCAATTATAGACGATAGAATGAATGAAGAAAAATATCAAAAAATCCTAAGCGAAAATTTGTCGTTTTCTGCAGAGAAACTTGGACTTCCTCCTGATTGAATCTTCCAGCAGGACAATGATCCCAAGCAGACTGCTAAGAGTACGAAGATTTGGCTTGGTAATAACAACGTTAACATCTTACAATTGCTCAGTCATTCGACGAATTAGAATCCAATAGAGAATTTATGGCGGTTTTTGAAAAATAAGATCCGTGATAGTGGTCCAACAATCACCGAAAACCTGAAGACAATTACCCAGGAAGAACGGGACAAAATACATAATAAAGTATTCGAATCGTTAATTAAAGACTACAGGAGGAGATTGGTTGCTGTTGAACTTTTGCTACTTTTGCTTTGCTACAAAATATTAAATGGGGAAAACATGTTTTTGTTCTGCTGTACGATCATTTTTTAAACCCCTACAATTTAAATATTGCTTTTCTTAACCATGGAATATTATTTAGTTTTATATGCATATATTTTTACTATGCAATGTGATACAGTTTTCTTAATTTAATATAGGTACCTCCACTATTTCGGCATAAATTTTCTATATTCAAGTCTAAAATGAATTTTTTACAACGAAAAGACATTCTTGAAGGTTTCATTTTAGCTTTAATTGAGAGTTTAATAATTAAATTTATGATTTCTATTAATTAAACAATTCTGGTGTATTTCAGATAGAAACTATATACATTTGATTGTCAAATTTAATTTCAAATTTTTAAATTTTCTTAAAAACGGCCATTTTCTTAATTTTAAGAAATTTGTAAACAAACACAAATTTATCGATTTTGAAAATATTTAAAAAAATTTCTGACCCGTTATTTTAGTAAAATTAAAAAAAAAATGAAAGTTAAAGTAATCTGACTTGAAAGAAATTTTTCTTACTTATAGCATAAAAAAATAATATACCACCAATTATTAATGATCGATCCTGTTAATCTGACCCAACTATTGATGGATTGTTGACTGACGAAGCGATGACAGCTACTACGGATTACCATAAATGACGTAATTTTTAAAAGTCTGAGTTTTAAAAAAAATATTTTATTTCAGTATGACCCACACTAATGGAAATACAATACATAAAATAAAATTATTTAGTGAAATAGTAAATGAAAAAAAGAAAAATTACTTTAAAATTTAAAGTTTACACTTTTAAAGTTGAACGGAAAATATGAAAAGGCCACGTAAAGGAACAAAACTCTTAAATCACGTGACCTTGTAATAATACTGACAATTTCAGTATATCATACATGGAAATAAGGAATGTATTAAGTAAAAAATACAACATAAAAAATTATTTTTTAAAAAAGTAACTCAACTAAATTTATTAAACTTAGCAATTTTGGATTCGTCAATTTTTTTCTACTTAATTACTACATAATATCGAGGAGCCCTCCTAATACAGAGCTTTACACGATGTTAAACTATTATAAATTATTATAATTAAAATTTCTTAAAAAGCGAAAACATTCTTGTAAAAATTAATTATTCATCAGAAAAAAATTATTTCTTCAGACAATAATGTCCTTAATATTACTTATTTACAAAAGCAATTAAAAGCTTTTCTAGTTAAGTAATATCATAGTTTTATTGGATTCATTATTTTTCAATTCAGACAAGATTTTCAGTTAAATAGCTCAAATTTGAAAAAAAAAGTAGGTTATTTACCATCTCCAAAGACTCCTTCTTTTAACAAAAAAAAAAAAAAGAAATTCAGGAGCCAAAAATGTTTTGGGCGAAATTTCATGAAATTAAATAAGTGGGGGGTAACATATTTCAAAATAAATATTTTCTACCAAAATTTTCTAAAAACAAAATATTGCAAAAATAATTTCATTCATTTGTGAATAAGTCCTGAAAATTTCATTAAGATCAGACAATTATTTGATTTTTACAAGAATTTCCAAAAGGGAAAAAAGCGCAAAAAAAAAACTGTTATTTTAACGTCACCGCGATGACGTAAAAAAGAGAAGACTTTAACCAAAATTTCGAACGTGTTAGAAAATAATAAAAAATATCAAAAAATAATTAAAAAATACTTTTTTCTTTCATCTTAATAATAACATAAGCATTTTGAGGATAATATTTTATTTTCTTTAAGTTTGTGGCATTTTTCATTTACGCTATGCTGTTTTTCCGCGAAAACAATGGACATACCTAATTTAATATGTTACAAATAAAAATAAGAAATATTTTTATCTGTACGCTCACTTATTCAACACCACTCTCTCTCTCTCTCTCTCTCTCTCTCTATATATATATATATATATATATATATATATATGTATGTATATATGTATATATATATATATATATATATATATATATATATATATATATATATAAGGATCATAACATTCATCGAGTGATTTGTAGGTTAATGTAACATTAAAATTTTGTTAGCGAAGGGATATCGCCATTTTATATCATTAACTTCACTAATTTATTTTTTTATGAATGATTCATTGTAATGTAATATAAATTGAACTACACCATATTATATATATATATATATATATATATATATATATATATATATATATATATATATATGAATTAGTAAAGTTAATGATATAAAATGGTTAAATCCCTTCGATAACAAAATTTTAATGATGCATTAACCTACTAATCACTCAATGAATGATATCACCCTTGTTCTTTTTTAAATTATAATCTGTATAAGGTCCTTCTTAAATACACAAGCACTTTTGACTGTACATTCAGTCATCTTCAAGCATGGAAATTATTTTGTTTTTGGTAAAATTCAGGTAGCATCTGAGATGAAAAAAATATAGTGCGAATCGAAATGTTTTTTTTTAAATGTATTATTGATAACGGATATATACATTTGGAGCGTGCAGTCGCAACGCTAAGCTTTTGAAAATTTAAGTGAGTGCGATTTTTACTAATATGGCAATTTGAAAACGTTTTAAGTCAATGTGGCATGAAATAAATAGTTCGTATTTAAAACTTACACAGCTTATAATTAAAAAACAAACAAGGAGATAACATTCATCGAGGGATTAGTAGGTTAATTTTATATGATTAACTTTAAAAATTTGCTTTTTGTATGAATCATTCATTGTAATATATATATATATATATATATATATATATATATATATATATATATAAAAACGGCATAACCCCATGCAAGGTAGTAAAGCCGCTAGTCCGCGAATGGCTTACAGGGTGTGGAGGAATGTGTAAGTGAAACATTAGTAACAGGGAGAAAGAGAAAAGAGGCAATAGATAACAATTGACATTGCATTTAAATAAATTTTTGCAGATTAAAGTTGATTAGAAACCATGTGACCGGAAGCGAGTTGCACAACTGAGAAGTTCGGGATAAGAAGCGGATATTATAGATGTTCTGGTTACATTTAGCTACCTCAAATGTAAACCTAGGAGATCTCGCTGCCGGTCTAGTATTGCGCTTAGACTCTTACAGTATAGATACCATAGCGAAGAGCAATATTTATTCTGTTATTTACAGAAATGTGGCACAAGGCCGAAAAGGGGATTGGTGAAAGGACGGTCTTCTTCTGTCTTAACTATAACTTAGCTAGCCGCAAACGCTGACCCAATCGTACAAAACTATATTCCTTACAACAAAACAACGCATTCATACGTACCTTTTTTACTACAACCACCATAATGCGTCTTTGTCTCTATGAAAATACTAACTAGTCCCCATATTTACAATTCGTTGTCTGTGGGGGTGGGGAGGGGAATAAAACAACAATTCTAAAAACTAGCCCCATTGAGTATTTACAATATCGAAGAGCTCATCCGAAAGTTTACTATAAAATTATATATAAAAAAAGGCACATATAAACAAAATCACGATGGTGGACTAACGACTGAATCTGAGCCGCGTGGTCAGGCCCGATAATATTGCTTATTCCTCTTTGGGCTTTATCGAAGAGTTCCACGAAAATAGTAGGCGCACCGAACCATATATAGCAGCAATATTGTAAGCATGAACGAATATATATATATATATATATATATATATATATATATATATATATATATATATATATATATATATATATATATATATATATATATATATATGTGTGTGTGTGTGTGTGTGTATTTAATGGGTCTAGGTGAATGGGCTTCCCAGGATCGCGAATTTATTGTAATTCATTTCTCGTTATAACTTTATTAACTATAAAGTTAATTGATTTATTTCTATTGAGAAAAGCAATATATGGTAAACATATATCATCGATATACGATAAATTAAAATGAGATAAAAAAAATTGTTGACGTTGTAATGTCATATAAAATAAATAACATCTGGAGTTTTATTTTTTGGCCATTATGAACGAAAATCGATACATCAGAAATTGACATAAATGTAACCAAATACACATTGAAACCGAGCCGACCGGGATAACAAAAAAGCACAAATTTCCTTATGGATTTTGCTCCATCATACTTACAAAGGTAACTTCCTGAACATAAATTACGTTTCGAGTTTTTTTTTTCATTTTTTCAAGAGCAACATTTGAAACAATTTCCTGTCGCAAATGGCGCTTGTCCATTGATATTTATGAAGCATAAAGTGAAATTGATGGAAATGGATGCAGAGAATTGTGCTAAGTTAATATTCGAATGAAGGAACGCCTATCGCTTCAAAAACCCACATGGAAAATCTGCGACTGATCAGAAATCTTCGACAATGGAAAAGACTAAGTAATTAAGTCTTTCAGTCATGCAGAATATTTATAAATTCCATCCACCAGAATTCTGAAAAGCTATCAACCTAATTTTCAAAAAAAGGGAAATATCAAACATAAAGAATTGGACGGCGAAGGTCTTGATCGGACCAACAACCTTTCGGTATCCAATCTAATATAAAGGCAGACACATAGATGAAATATAAATGAATTATATACATTTTATTAGCGTATGTAAAGCTGTTTGCCACTTATTTATGTGCCGCCTCCCCCCCTCTGAAGGCGAGATAATGAGGAAAGACGGCTTGGAAAATCTGATACTCACGGGACAGAGTAAGATGAACAGAAAATAACAACGCATAACATAGTGAGCTTGAGTAAATGAATAGTGGAACAGAGTTTAGGATAAATAGCAAAAGACTAAATTTAGAAAGTGATACAAAGGACAAGAAGTTGTGAAGAGCCATTATCGCTTGCGTTCTGAGGGGACAGGGTAGATAAATAATAATAATAATAATAATAATAATAATAATAATAATAATAATATAACATATAAAATGGCACAGAAAACTTATTGTCTTAATTCAGATTGTTTACTTCTTGCTTTTACCACAATTAAACTTTGGGGAAGTCTTTGTTCAAAAGCTTGAATGACATTGTGACAGCATGCACTCAAACCATTTCAGTCTAGAGCCGAACACACACACACACACACAGATATATATATATATATATATATATATATATATATATATATATATATATATATATATATATATAGCGTCCTGGGTATGACGATAAACTACATCCGCGTCCTGGGTAAGACGATAAACTACGTCCAGCAGCACTGCCTCTGATCTGGAGGTTTTGAGGAGCGTGGAACCACCTCTTAATTGCTGGTGTTACCAGGTCCACATTGACCCGGGAGGGTAGCACCTATTAGGGTTCCACCTATGGGTAAATAGTTAACCCTCAAACTGGTGTCAAAAAATCTATAAAAGTGTAAAAATAGGTTACAATACCAGAAATAGTTTGTAATAAAAAAAATATTACCAGCAATAATTTTTGAGAGAAAAATTATTATCAGCAATACAAACAGCTATACATTTTTTGAAAAATATTACCAGCTATAGATTTATTCAAAGAAAAATATTCAAAGAAATAGATTTTTGAAGGAAAATATTACCAGCAATAAAAATTTTGTCGGCATTAAATAATCCATTGAGGTTTCCGTAAAACAAACCAAACCAAACCAAACCGAACCGAACCAAACCAAACCAAATCAATATATATGTATGTGTGGACACGAGGTCTAATAAAAAAAATTACCGGGATTGTTTTTATGCTAACGGCACTAAAATAAACAGAGTGGAGCCGTTTCTCACAGACTGACCTTGAACTATGTAGCATATACTCACTAAGGTTTTCACACTCTTTCGTTGTTTATACCAGTGGTTGGTAGTATAGTGTGTAACAGCCATTTCGCCACATTACAGAGCATCCATCAGCGACAATGGCTTGGGCTGCATTTTTCTCCAAGCACAATATTCTTCCAGACCTCACCTCTTGTAACTATTTCCTCTTCAAAGATTAAATCCTACTTTAAATAAACACCATTTCAAAAGGAGACAGATGCTTGCTGTCTCCCGAAAGGAGTTCCAGGAATGCTTTCATCAATGGAAACAACGCCGAATAAATTGCGTGGACACAGAATGGCGTTAGTCGAAGCAGATTAAATGGTGAATTGATGAATGTTGCAGTTTTATTTTTATAGAACATTCCTGAAGAGTTTTGGATCAAGCCTCACACACACACATACATACACACATACACACTCATATATATATATATATATATATATATATATATATATATATATATATATATATATATATATTCCGATTTGCATATTCTTTGGTAGAATAAGATGATTATGATTAACCTCACACACACACACACATACACATAGACATATATATATATATATATATATATATATATATATATATATATATATATATATATATATTTGGTTGGATTGATGTGAGTTTGTGACCCTGGGTTTCACGCTTTTGTGATCGTCAGGCAAACAAATATATAAATAATTATATATATATATATATATATATATATATATATATATATATATATATATATATATATATATATATTATATTTATATACACACACTTTTCCCACACACACACACACACACATGTATATATATATATATATATATATATATATATATTCTGATTTGCATATTCTTAGAGATCTTTGTTAGAATCAGATGATTATGCCGGGCTTTATAAATTTATTAAGTCGTTAAGTCGTTTCGGTTGCAATTGGATACAATGCATTCTTCTGTACTGTTAGTTGCCTTTGTTGCAATTCTCCAACCGGTCTCAAAGTCATGTCCATCATAAGCATGCGGATTATTAGTTCGGGGTCGTCACAACCTCACACATGGAATTCGATGGGAGAGTCCATTACATATGAATATATTAGGTACCTCTACAAACTCGCTAAAAGTTTAGCACACTGCTATGAAAAAATGATCCAAACTTAATAAAAAATAAGTTTTATCGTCAAAATTGTTATATTAATGTTAAGACGAGTGATCAAAATTATATTTTATATTTATTTAATTTTTCATCCTTTTTAGTCCATTCGATATTTTTTAATTTTAAATCTAGCTTTTCTTTCGTCGGCGGATGTACTATGAATTATCCTAGAAAGGCACAATAATTTAGAAATTCTTGCAAACAAGTAATTGTCGGATTTTAATAAAACATTTAGGACTTATTCACAAGTAAATTAGATTATTTTATAAACAAAGAACGCAATAAAACTAATATAGTATATAATTAGAAAAAGCTTTTAACTACGTTTATGAATAATATAATATTAAGGAAAATATTTTCTTCAAAAAAGATCGATGATAAATGAACGTTTACAAGAGTTGTTTTAATTTTTTTTAATATTTTAATTAAAAAATCTTTTAAAATTCGGTTTCAATTGCGTAACTTTTAGGGAATATTGTTGTTAGGTAAAACTATATTTCCTAATAATATATCGTAAAACTTATTACACTCTGACAACCCCGTGTTTTTAAAAAGAATTTTGAATTGTTTTTTGCATGTGTATAAAAGTGCCAATTTTTCTAGATACGGCCAGGCATACACTATATTATCAGAAGATAAGAGTGATAACGATCGTAAAATTAAAGCCTAAATTCTCTACTATGCAATAAAAAATTAGATTACGCAGAATATTTTCTTAATACTTTTAAGATATTGTTGAATTCTTAAAAGGACCTCACGTTATATTTTTCAATTACTTTTTATGGGTAAAACTGCCGTGAAACAAGGTTAGATCGAAATCTATCTGTCATCGAGCTGTTAAAAAGCCGCCAACATAAATACACAGCTACCGCAGTGATAGAAAGAAGCATTTCTGTGATATGCAAAATTTAAAGGAAATAATATTTGCTTCAAATCAGATTAATTATACTTTAAATCAGCTAATATTCCTCCAATAACGTTTCAGGATCATATATTTTTTTTGAAAATATTTTTTACTAAAGAAATGTATATTTTTATAACATTGAACTAAAAATATCGCAAAATTCAAACAATTTAGAAATTTCAAAACATAAATTACTTGCAATAAATATAAATTAGTTTTGAAATAAAGCAGCGTATTTGGCTGAATTTAAATATTAAAATTGATGTATCAGCTTGAAATTGAAACTAAAATAAAAGCATCTAGAAGTTTTTCATTATTAAAGTTAATTCTAAACATTAGGTATCGCGTTTTTTGTGAAGGTGCCTAATACATATAAGCGATAGAAATTAAGAAGATTTGAGACAACCGTCATACCAACTGTACTACTGGACCACGGTGACGAAGAGATAAGGAATTAAACTCGATATAACGCCACGGAATATGTGATCGAGCGGTGTTATATCGAGTCTAATTCGTTACTTCTTCGTCACCGATGACCGTTAGTACAGTGTGCATGACGGTTGTTCCATATCTTTAAAATACGGATTTTTAACGTCCGGGTTTCAATTCTCGTTAGTGGATGCGCACCGCTGATGAGTCCCAAATCTAGGACGAAACGGCCGTCCAGTGAATTCTTCTAGACGCGATGAATTCTTATATATATATATATATATATATATATATTGCCAGCCGTGTTATTGGTTAAGTGAAGTATTACGTCGATTTTTTCCCTTTCTGTGAAACAGAAAAAAAAATCTACAACACATTAATGAGGAGAGGCAAACAGTATAAAACAAACCCAAATACAAAGTTAGATTTTACAGTGAGAGCCTCTTCCACATCATCTCCACTTCCAAAATAGCACTTGCATAATTTAATGTGATTCGATCATTAAAACATTCCATAATTGAGAGAATATTCAGAAACAAAAGACTTTGAAAAATGACATTCAAGACCTTTTTAGGGGAAAAAAAACCCTGATTTCTTAAAAATTGGAATCTACTAATTATACTCCCATTAAGAAAAGTTGTTGAAAATGAGAATTCTCTTTTATTATAAATAATATGTACAAAAATTTAAATTGCATTTGATTTGATCTCATTTTGGCAAAACGTAAATAATTTTCGAACAACGTCATACTTTCGTAGTTCTGTCGGAGTTACCATAATGCACTGATTTTATTCCAAACTGCATTCGTAAATCATATCCTGTTGACATGTCGTTTAACCCGAGGTCAATACAAATGTCATCAAGTGACCTTTATAACATGCTTTCCTGTCTAGATATCTTCATATTTGATTAACCGTAATTTTCTTCCAATAGGAATTCTCAAACGATTGTCTGATTTATAGTTCACTGATTTGACTTTTGCGTTTGTCTATGATCTTCCCCAGTTGAGATTTTATATAAAATATATTGATCTTCTATGTACCGTGTTCCCTTCAGGAAGAGGGTGGTCATGGCTATCCACAACTTCCTCTCCTCTTAGCAATATTTGTCTTTTTAATATCCCTATCACACTCTCTTCTATCCATCTACACAAGCTGGTTGGATAGCTTAGTGTCAAATTCCCACCCCCTTGTATCGATTAAGTCTGGAAAGAGTTTTAGCGAAGGTCGTAAAGGGCAAGGCTGATATGGGATAGCGAAAAATGCCTCCAAAAAACTAAGTAGATTATTAAGAAACAGAAAAATATCGTCAGAAAAAAACAGAAAAAAGTACAGAATTGTTTCATAATGTAAGTCCTTCTATATAGCAGTGGATGCTGGACAATTACCTAACATGACAGTATGACGCTGAACAATTGCCTCAGGTAATGAAGTGACTTCAGGCAACAGAAATGTTGTTTACAGAATGATGTGGAGATCACCATGCACTGAACATATGAGCAACGCTGAAGCTTTAGAGAAAATAGAAAGAAATATATTTAATATCGGAAAGAGAGTAGGAATTTCTAAAGTATATAATGAGGAATGGAAGGGTTGGAATATTTGATGCTCATGGGACTGATTGAAGGGACAGAGGAAAATAGCGCATAACCAATGTAGAAAGCTCCAGTAGATGATGGTAGAACGAGACTTAGGAGTCATATTAAAATGACAATATTCAGCAACAAAAACAAGAAATTGGAGATACTGAGGATCGCCAACTTCCTGAAAAGAAACGGTACGTAGAAAAGAAAGTTTATTAGGTTTAGACGATTTTTTTAAAACGAAACTTTGAATTTAGACATTCAGGATTTTCAGTCAGAATTACTACTCAGCTTACTGAAAAGGGGTCTTAACTTCTGCATTTATACGCCATATCGCTTCAGGACGTGGTCGATCATGGCTCTCGACAAATTCATCTTTTGTTCCACTTAGTGACATTTATCTTTTCATTATTTTCCAGTCTCTGTTCTAAGTAGCTCAATCGCTGTTTTCCTCGTGTCCTCTTACATTCATCCTGGCTTGCAAGTGTCAAATTCTCCAAGCTATCTTTCCCCAGTATATGGGCTAAAAGTTTCGGCAGTCTCTTTCATATTTTATGCATGATTGTCCTTTTTCTTTTTATTTTCCTTTACACTTCGTTGTTACACACATGATAGTACCATGGGTTACTCATCATCCTCTTGTAGTACATGTCTGCTCCCTCAATTCTCTTCTCTAGCTGTGAGTAAAATTTCCAGCATTCATTTTTATAGTCGGCAGTCTCTTTCAGATTCTATGCATGATTGTCCTTTTTATTTTTATTTTCCTTTACACTTCGCCGTTACACACATGATAGTACCATGGGTTACTCAGCATACTCCTGTAGTACTAAATTTCTACTCCCTCAATTCTCTTCATCTGTGAGTAAAATTTCCAGCATTCACTGTCATAGAGAAAGAACTGATATTTCATAGCAGTTCAGCACTCATTTCTATGTTTCTAAGACATTGTCCCGTTTGTGAAAACCTTGCTTAGTTTTTGGAAAATAGCTTTCGCTATTCAAATTATTCCTCGAATTTCGGTGCCACATTTTCCATCTCTTTTAACAGAAAATTTAAAACAGCGCTAAGAGGTGTACCCTCAGGTAATTCGAATTTTCGTTTATAAAATCATTCATTAAAATGAAATAATATTATTTTGTAATCATTCAGTAATTGTTATTATTTTATCTATTAGTAAGAAGACGTTTAATTTAAATTTCTCCTATTTTTTTAAAATCAGACATTTGAATATTGGTATAAAAGAATTTAATATCATAAGGTCATATTTCATATTTATTCCTCTTAATGTTTCGATCAAGTTACCTGAATTTTTAATACATGGAATATCTATGATTTTCACTATTTACATTATTCGGACTATTGTCATCATCTTTGTCGCCATATTTATTACAATGTTTCGGTTGTTGTACGCTCCGGCCTTCCGGTGGTTGGAATGTCGAACTGAACCCTTCTGAACTGTTCTAATTGCACGTGCCATGTTTAATGGATGTCAGTTATCAGTTATCTTCTGTTAATTCCTCTCTGAAAGTTCCCCACTTAACTGGGTATTGAACTCACACACTTTGGGTCTTGTCACTGGATCTAACTAACGCCTTTATCCACTGTCCCATGTGTCCTTGAATGTCTATGAATTTTGGGGTATTATAAACCTAATGTATTCATAAAGATTTTTTACTAGTGTTTATATTGCAATTTTTACGGTTATCGTTTCATGTTTTTAGCAGAGCTCATATTGCAATTTTTGTTGTTATTATCGCTTTTTCTATGGCACTCCTTATTACTGGTTCGCATATTATATTTATTTCTATGCTTGGTCGGCTCAGGAGAATTTCGTGGCCTAGCATATGTGGTCTAGATCAATGATTTTTATGAGCAAAAATTCGCATTGTCAATGGACTTCCCTCTTAGCGGGAGTTTTACCTCCTCCTTTCTTCGAGTTTCTTATATTTTTTCCCAAAGGATTTACCTATACAATCAATATATTTCCGATATACTGATATATTTCTTAATATATCCCTGCAAAAGCAATATTACCTGATTTTGTAAATAAGCTAAACAACTTTCAACATATATAATTTACTTATGAAACAGAAACAATACATTGCCTTTCACTAATATCATGTTAAGTCGTACAGGTAATGACTTAAAACTAATTTTCTAGCGTAAATCTACTAATAAAAATGATCTTGTAAATTTCTATTCTCGCCGTAACAACAAAAGAAAATACGGAATAATTATCGGATTCTATTTAAAAGCAATTTGTAACCATCAGTATTTACGTTATGAGGATAAACACATTGAAAATACATTTAAGTTGCTCTAGAATGCGAATCATTTCATAACATAAATCTTATTATTACAAACAGTAATGGATTAAAGATTTGAATAAACTTAATAAAGTAGGCATTATATTGTCTATCAAGTCTATCAAAACTACGATTGAAAATAATTTATCTAAGTTTAACATAAATCTTTTTGCAATACTGCTAAAACAATAAGAGATTTGCTTAAGACAAAACGCAATAATAATGACCTAAAACTTGAAGCAGGAAATTACTCTGTCAGTAATGACTGCCACAAGGAATACATAGGGGAGACCTCGTGCAATTTAAATAAATGATTTATATGAACACAAAAATATTTTACAAGTCAATGAACTCAATCAATTATTCATTTATTTTAATGAGTCTTTCGATTTAAAAATAATGATTTAATGAAAAGAATTAATTCTCTTGAAAATGTGTAGAATTCGCAGATATTCCTGAAAATACAAATTTGCGTCCAGGTTCTTACACCGTGTAACTTTTCCTAACAAATCCTCTGTTGTGAGTTATATAAAAACAACAGCAATAACGGAAAAATTAAATTTAAAAACATAAAGTTTAAAATTTAGAGTTCCTACATGTTCAGCCTTTCCCTTGGTGAATAATTATAACCAACGTTTCAGATTATATCTACCCCTACCCCTGTATATATATATATATATATATATATATATATATATATATATATATACAAGGCTCAAACACTAATATTCCATAGTTATAATTTATTACATTATATATATATATATATATATATATATATATATATATATATATATGTGTGTGTGTGTGTCTGTGTGTTTCTCTGTGTGTGTACTTTGATGATTCCATCTGACAAGTGAACGGCGTCACGTAAATGACAAACACTTCCTTGTATCAATTCTCTATAGATACGTTAGTTTATAGTCTGAACGTACTGTATGAGAGGACTAAACGCTTTACATAATTTTTCTATTTACCTTTCAATTACTTAACATTGTTCTGACATACATACATACATACATACATATATATATAACACTGTTCTGACATACATACGTATATATATATATATATATATATATATATATATATATGAGGCTCAAACACTGATATTTCATGGTTATAATTTATTACATTAGAATCGTAATCACGACCCAATTAATCAGATCTACAAATTCAAAAGGAAACAGAAAATATAACCCCGAGTATAAAAACAAAATGTCATTGAAAGTGTATGTGTCGGAGTCAGAAAGATGGGTGAGAGGGAAATGTTTGAAAGCTCTAGAGAGCGGTGTAACGGAAGAAAAAAAAGAAACTGAAAGGATTTATGGGGAAGGTGAGGAAGAAAATTTTAAAGAGAGATGTTAAATAATTGTTTATAAGATACCCATAAGTAAAAAATCACTACCTAAAATTTAAAAAAAAAAAAAAACAAACACCGGAAAAGTGTGGATATATTTGTGTTGGCATTAGACACAATAAATGATTATACGATCCAAATTTAAAATCTAGGCAATTTACACTGCCGATGTATATATGAAAACTTTGTCGTCTAGTTTGCATTTACTAATCTTATATATATACATGAAAAGAGATGATGAGAGAGAGAGGAAGAAAAGGCCTAAATAAAAAGAAAAGGCCTAAGTAAAAAGAAAAGTCCAAACTAAAACAGAGCCTTTATAAGAGAAATGATGTGTAATCAAGAACTATTTGAAAAAAGCATGTAATTTTCCACTACAGATTACAAATTTAACATTAGTCATATACTCTCATTTCAGTATAGCTAACTAATAGAATTAGTAGAATTCTTGAATGCAACATAACGTCTTATTTATGGTAAGAGCTCTCTTAGAATTTTCTGAGTTCTTTAATTTTCTTATTTTTCCGTTGATTTATTCAAACTAATGGCAGTAAAGGAGGTGATTATGGTTTAGACAAGTTTGTGTACAATTTCTTATATGCATTATTTTTTCAAATAAATCGTTTTAAATGTCGTATGTTCGTAAATTCACAATCGTCCAATCTCCGTTCCAGGTAAACACTTGTTACCAATTCCTGTTTAACGTATTCTGACAATACATGAGTAAGAAAAATGATATTACTATAAAAATATTGAAATAAACGAACAATATTGAATGTTTTGCCTGGCTAATGCTTCTCTTCAGACAAACAGCAGCTACTCTGCTATTATCTTTTATGGGTCCAAAGAACAGTAAATATCTTTTTGTTGCTATTTTGAGAGTAAACATTTTAAATTTACTTACAAGGATAAGAACTGATTATCGTTTCGTTATATATGTCTGACGAATTGAGCAGATTAATAAACGGACTTGTAGAAATTTCGCTTTTACATCTAGATCTAATGTATACAAACAGAGAAATTAGCGGTAAAAACAATTCCTACACAAAATAAATATCCCGATATTCAATTTAAAATGTACCCGACGTTTTAAAAGCAAAACTCTGTCCCAAAGAATATATCACAGACAGGAGGCCTCATCAAAGACGCATAGAAATTTAACTGGCAGGGATGGGAATCAAAACAACCAGCTAAAGCAATAATGTCAGAAGAGAGACAACCATTTCACTCCCTGAGGAACACGCACCGGGAAAATGTCAAAATTGAAACGGAGAAACGTAACAAACTACGACAGTATATTGAGGTAGACAGTATAACTCATGTGAAGCACTTAACATACGCGGAAGCAGATAGTCAGTGAAAACAATTTGATCTTTGAAGTAAAGAAGAACGCAAAACAACTTAAAATTCTACATGACAGAAGATGAAACTGGAGCAATAAACTGAAAAGCTACGCAGAGAAATGGGACCATTTATAATCAACGCAGAGATAACCAGTAACACAAAAAAATTGAATAGAAGAAAAAAAAACTATAAGAGAATTCTCAAGTAAAATCGAGTAGAAAACGTTCTCATTATATGTTCTATAATAAAACAATAGAAAACTGTTATATAGGAATAAAGTGTCATAGATGACCAGAGAGTAAGCAAAAGCGATCCCATTATTGAAGTAAATAGACTCAGGCAGTTATGTGCCATGTGTGAAACACGCTTAGGCGATCATGTATCTTTCAATACATGACTGACAAAGCAGATTTTCCACGCAGTAGGTTGCCATTTCTTTTTGCGGTAGACCGGTTGCCATCCAAGGCTATAGAACCTGGAAGGTTCTACTATTTACCCATAGCTGGGGTGGAGAAGAAAAGGATTCATACCTTTCCCAAGTAAGTGAATGTAATGGATTCGACTGGAATTCGAACTCGGCTCTACGATTACTTAATCCCTGCCGCTATCAATTACTCCATCGTAGACTACGTGACCATGTGACCATAGAGGAAAGGGATATATGTAGGAAGTAGCAGACGATTAACGGTCGTTATTTCTGTTCTATCGTCTATTACTATTCGGATCACCATTTCTAGTCTATTCTATTTTTCTACTCTATTCACTATACTATTTCTCTATTCAGATAACTATACGGTGGTTACTATTCGAACGAGTATTATCGAGCAAGTACTATTAGTGCGAATGTGATTCGAAGGCGTCTGTCACCAGTATTGTCCAACGGCGTATTATAGTTGTATCTGAGATTACATAGTCTCTACTACAGCGAGCATTATGAAATTGACAACAAGTATTCGTTGGCATTAAAATGTGGCAACGAGCGTTCGTTGATGTCACAAAAACTTTATATTTCAATATAAATAAAATCTAATGTTGCTAAATAATGAAACCCGACTGTTTTCTAAATAGCAAGTTAGATTTGGCTCTACAGCCGTAATTATCCGGCTATCACATAAAATGGAAATAATGAATTAGAAGTTATAGGGAAGGGAACGTGAAACCAATTTAATATTTTTTCCCGAAATCAGCCTGTTCTGTGGATAACGATAAACAGCAAGGCAGAAAGGCCTCTGATCAGGCGGTCTTGAGAAGCGTGAAACCAATCCCGAATTGCTGTTTTTCCCAGGTTCACCCTGACCCGGGATGGCAGTAACTTTTAGGGTCCCAGTATCGGCAAACAGTTAACACCCAAATTGTGGTAAAAAACACTATGAAACTATAAACATAGGATTTAATACGAGCAATACGTTTTTGAAAAAAATATTACCAGAAATACATTAAAATAAAAAAAATAAAAATTTACTATCAACACATTTCTGAAAAAAAAAATATTACCAACAATACATTTTAGAATAAAAAATATTACCAGCAATAAAAATCTTGTTGGCATCAAGTAACCGTTCAGGTTGATATCCCGTAAAACAAACCAAACCAAAATCAATCATAGCAATAAACAGTTACAGGTATTAAAATGTAAGGATGATGTAGAGAACCCTGATAGTTATAAAGTCTTGAGGGCCTGACGCATGCTTTAAAACAGAGAACAACAAATACAAAACGGACACAACTGAAGCCAAATTCTTCTGATAACAACTGTGGAAATATAAGACAAATAAAATAAGTTGAATATTAAAACCCTAAACATGAGCTGTGTGTCGGTGAATATTATGCGAATCAAAAAAAGTAATAATCAATTTCTATCAATTTTTGTAAAATCAAATAAATAAGTAAAATGTCGAACCGGAAAGAGGAAATTCCAAATCAATTGCAGTGGTTTTGTTTTTAGTAACCATAATAGAATTGTTCTATAAATTATTTCTTTCTTTTTATGTGCCATGTCCTTTCAATACGTAAGCGATCATGGCTCCCCAGCTCCCTCTATCCCTTGAAGCTCTGAACAAGTTCCTTCCCTCTGCTTCCTCCCCAGGTATGTCATGCGTTTTTTCTCCTTGTCTCTCTTTCCCTCTATTCGACTCGTGAGTAACAAATTCTCCAGGCGCACATTCCTCATTATGTGTCCCAGAAACTTCAGCTGAGTCTTTCTGATGTTAAGCATCAACCTCCTCCTTGTTTGCAATCTCTCTAAGAACCTCATTGTTGCTCACACGAAGACAAGCACATGAACAGGTGTTTATATTTTACTAATTATCATATAATGAATTCAAATTTCTGACCAGATTTGTTCTATCATCACTATATTTTTTTTTAGGTTTCACATATCACGTTTTTAATATACTACATATAAATTCGATATAAGTTGCATATTTTGTCTATTACAAAGGCATATTAAATACAGCACAGGTATAGAGCAATGACAGAACTAAATTACTTGGATAATGTCATACATACATACATACACGTCATATTAAAGCAGACAGTCAGAAATGATCTCGTGTCATTTGCATGTACTTGCCTTGATAGATTCTTACCTTCATAGTAATATCTTGGTGGAAACTTTCTCTGTGCCCATCACTCACTGATCTGGGTTTAAGAGGGAAGAACTTAAAATTTGAGAGTGAAGAAACTGAATTTTCAGTGACATTCGACATCCCATATCCTTATAACCCTGTAACAATTCCTCAATATACTTTTGGTAATCTGATCCCTGTGTATTGAAAAGGAAGCCATGACAGACTGATTTAAATGTTTCCCATGCTAACTCTTCTCATCTTAAATGAAGATAAGAAGCTCTGCAGTAGCACAACCTGTTTTTCTTGTCGAAGAATGAAGCGAAGTCTTTTTTTTTCGTATTCTGAAACTGGTGATCCATACATCTGCCCTGACCAGGTCCCACTGCTGTAGTAGAAATTCCCTGGGCTCTGACTGCTGGTACAAATCACAGGCAAGGATGGTCATTAACGTCTTCCTGGTTGATTGCGTGGGGCTCACTACCGCTTGCTTCTGAATAAACTGGAACATTATCTTCAGAAAAGACCGACTTGGCAGAATTTATCTCTGAAATCTATTTTCCGTGCGATAAGGGAATAAGATATTTATATGCTGGAGCTGTACGGACAAGGAAATCATCTGAGTTAGGAACATGTCTCATAGCTGGAGGTAACTTGGGATATTTGATTTGTGGGGAAGAAACTTTGAAACCAGTTGTATTTGTTTGACAAAATTAACAATCAACTGCATGTTGTGTTGCTCTCCTAAGACAGTCAGGACAGCAAAGCTGAGGGCTGCTCTGTTGTCATGAAACTATGCAGTTAGTCGATTGTAAAAACAGGATTTAAAATAGATTTCCGGGTCCCAGGATTTCTCTTAATCTCCCATGTTGCTCTCAAGATAAATCAATGATTAGCTCTCAGGAGAGGAATAATTATTTAGTGATGCGCAGTTGTCCTGAATTCCCCAATCACAGAAAAAAAATCAATTTGCTTTTTTGATAGATCTTCTGTCTTTAGAAGTAACTGAAGCTATTGTAGAGATAAGTATTAGCTCGCAAAATATGCAAAACAGCATAGATATTGATCATATATATGGTTCTGTCTATGATTACTAACCATGCGTATTTCAAGAGGATTTCATTTCCCCGCAATGGTTATTAGTCTGTAGGACGGAGGAAGAAAAGAGCAACACAATGTCCTAAATAGGAAACATTTGGCAGCCTTGAACTTCATTTACATATATACCTTTTACGTATATGTATATCTCAAAAACTACATGTGATGAGTGAAAGCGGACTTTATATCTGAAACCAGCACCCAAAAATTAGGTTAGACCACCTGTTTGTATATTTTCCTGAATTTATTTTTAAACTAGTGTAATTAAACCATTTCTTTGATTTTACTCATTTCCATAAAAAAAGAAAATGAAAATAAACGACATAATGTATGCCCTATATACAGCGTATAACATTTTTTGCACATGAAACCATACAACATATGGCAGGGTTAGGGTCACTCTCTCACTCCTCTCTCTCTCTCTCTCTCTCTCTCTCTCTATATATATATATATATATATATATATATATATATATATATAGCGTGTTTCAATAACAGATTTTAAATGTGAATTACGTTTAAGCATCTAATGATGTTTTTCTTTTTCTTTCAGATTTAACGACTTACGTCTTTGGCAATTTCAACCATGGAAAGATTAACAGTCACCCAACGTGTTAAATTTATCCAAGCCTATTACAAAAATGGACGTTCAAATTTATAAAATACGTCCCAATGATTCCTCTAGCAAAAATCCACACCAAATAGTGACGTTTTGTGGATGCAGTGGCTTTTTAACAATCTTCCTTGGGTTTTCATCAGGCCAAATGTGACAATTCTGCTTATTAACAAGTCCACGAAGATGAAAATAGATTACATCATTAAAGAGGATTTTTTTGCGAAAATTTTTTATCGCTTTGCTTTTGAGTTCGTGTCAGTTGAATTTTGTAAGTGTGTACAAGACAAATCTTTTGTATAAATATGATGTAACGTTGTTTGTGGAGTGGTTTAATTCTTGCGCGCGATGACGAATAGAGGTATCTGGATTTTCGGCCACATTCTCTTGCTCTGAAGCAATGTTTTCAACTAAAAGGCACGAGCACGCGATTGTGTTTTCTCATCTGCCACCGACCAAGTTTATTTGAATTTACGAACATTTTTTCGAATTGCACTCTTGAAACTTTAACACATTGTTTGAGTTTTAATCTTTCCATGGTTGAAATTGCCAAAAACTAAAGTTGTTAAATCTGAAAGAAAAAGAAAAAAAAATCAATAGACACTTAAACTTAATTCACATTTAAAATCGGTCCAAGTTACTGGAACACCCTATATAATATAACAATGAAAAAATTTGCGTTTTGTAAAAAGAATATACGACAAGATTATGTCTGAAAGATAGAATTCTTAAAGCAGGACATGTTCAATATCACGACAGATCATTGATATTATAAAATTAAATTGTCTTAAAGCACTTGAAATGCAATTGAGACACATTATGATTAGTGAATTTATTATATTGATTGTGTGATTTGTTTTTACAACTCATCAACCTGGTTACAAGTTATTTAAATCCATAAAAAATATTTTTATATTGTATGAATTTTTTTAAATAATAATTTTTACTGAAAAAAAGTTTTATAAATTAACTCAGCTTTGGGGAGAATAAGTACATTCTTACCTTCTATAAGAGTATTTGTGCCTAACTGAATATAACAAACCTTCTAGATTTTGAATTCGAAGAGCCGATTTCAAATTCCAAGTCGTTATACATAACACCATCGACACACCCAAGCTTACAATACCTGGTATTCTCAAGTGGTCAACTGTCTAATTACTGACGAAGTATGACGTTGCTTAACTTCAGTGACTGTACGAGATCATTGAATACGATATCACAATGGGATATGGTCATAAGCTCTTAATGGATTTAACCAGTTAATATAATATTTGTTCGCGGACTATCTGAGGACATGAACGGGTTCAGTCATATAGGACGTCAGAAATAAATGTAAAGTTCTATAATACCACGGAAATTGCCGATAATTCATATAATCAAATTGTATTATTATTATTATTATTATTATTATTATTATTATTATTATATATTTTTCAGTGTAAAATATATATTTATTATTATTTTATATAATTACTATGTAAAATATATATGGTCTTTCATTATCATGTTTGAGGACTTACTTGTCCCAATCAGGCTAAGAGCGAAGCTGACTGGATTTCCAGCAGTTGTAAGGCCACTCATAGGCGTAATGACAAAGAGGAAGTTCCAGAACAACCCATGAAGACCACACTGGTGGAATAGGCGGAGATCTTCCAGATCTCAACGGCCAAACTGGCGGGAGAGAGCAGCGCCTGTCGGGCTGGCGAAAACAAGGAGGTCTTTGACAGACCAAGCATCCAACAGCTCGATGCAACTAGGTGTGCAAAATCTCGTTTGTCTCAATCCTCTTCAAGCCGCAAAGGAGGCACTTCTGGTCAAGTATCAGCTATTCTCCGTCGCACAGAGTTGTCCACCAAAATCCAATCCATATGAATGACCTCGTCAAACACTTTGATCCACCACCCACCCCGCCACTACCTCCACCAGGTGAGACAAAGGGAATAGGGAGATATTATAACGAACTCAATGCTCGGAAGAGAGTGGCTGTAGAGACCGTTATTATTATCATTATTATTATTATATTATTATTATTATTATTATTATTATTAAGAAGCATACAAACAAGTTGTGGTCGTTCTTCATTCGGCCAAATCAAAGGCGGGATTGCCTTGCTGAATTTAAATATGGATAAACATTGCAAGCAGACATAGTGGGAAAATTCATCCATATTCTGTAATAAGGTGTTCAATAATGATGTAAATTAGACCGGAAGCTTTCGCCTAACAGGTAGAAGCCTTATACCAATTACGCTCATCCTTTTAGCCGTTTTTTTCCAGAACCTATTCTTTTTGGACTACAGAACAAAAAACGAAAAAAAAATCGCAGACATTTTTCACAGTTGCTATTTAGGAAGAAAAACAATAGACGAAGATAAAAAGAAGAAATAAATTGTGTCCGAGATGGACAGGCGGCGAAAGGAACAATAAACAAAAGAATTAAAGACTTGATAAAAGATAGTGGCCTTATAAAAAGAATGAATTGTGAACTTCGATATAATGGTTATCAAGATTGTCTATTGAGATCAATTACGACTGAAAAGTGAGACCGATTCTCACTGAATTATCCGTAATTTCGGCCTTGTACCATGTTTAAGCTACGTTTTATTAAGAGAATAAATGCCACTCGATAAAGATGGAGAGAAAAAAAAAAAAAAAACAGAATGAAAGCAATAAAATGGAAATGGAAAAAGTAAAAAAAGTATTCATATATACCGTTTTTTTTTTTGTTTTTTTTTAGTCTAGCTTCGTGGTTCAATAGAAAGGAAAAAAAAAACTCAAAATATAAAAATTGATATATGTGACTTCCAGAAGATAAAGGGTATAAATATCTTAAGCCTCCGTAGGTATATATGTTTAGACGACGATTTTATAACAGTAAGCACGTAAAAAGAATATTATTTTTAAGGTATTCTATGCGAGCTCTGTTTCTTGAAACGTTAAAATGTTTCCAAGACATTAAAATAGTTTGCAAATCTAAAGAGTATTATCTTTGTGATTACTTCGTCTTTAAGTTGATTTTCTCCACGAAAGATTTTTCTTTTATTTACGACGACATATCACACGTTGGGTTTCCTCAACGGTCAACCTAATCGCCGTAGACGATCATCAGTCCAATATAGATAAATTACTATGAGATGACGCCAACAGTCACCCGGGGTAAAAGAGATAACCAAGCCATTTTGATTCTGTCGTTCTCTCTAGTTTTTCATTTTATTCCTAGAATTTGATCGGCATCAGAAAGAGGGGACAGAGTACAAGTGACAACAGGTTCTGATACTGTAACTGCTTTTACGTTGGTCTCCTGTCTTTTTTTTTCTTTTTTGCGGTAGCGTACATCTTTGCTCCAAACGGCTTGCCTTTAAGCAGCTTCCATTTTCCTATTTTTATTTTCTTTTTCTGAAACTTTCATTAACACATAGTCTCTGCGACTGTTTGGTCCCACGCTGTTCGCTGACCTGAGATAGAACAAATACATTGAATCAATAGCTTCATCTACCGCAAGGAAAATTGGTTCTCTGTGTCGCACCAGAAAGTTCTCGCCCAAGTCCATCATTCAAATCTATAAATCAGTCATTCGCCCTTGCATAGAATACTGTTGCCATATAGAGCCTGGGGCCCAGGCTGCTCGTCTTAAGGTCCTGGGCAAAATCGAGACACGTATACGCTATGTCATTGGCTCTGATCGGGCATCTCGTTTACAGTCACTTTCTCACAGACGTGTCGTCGCTTTCCTCTCTCTTTTCTACAAATACTTACACGGTAACTGTTCCGACGAGCTGCTTTTGTTAATTCCCAAATTGAATGAATTTAAACGGTCTACTAGGTTAGCAACTCAGTCCCACCCTTTCACTGTCGAAACGGTTAAATGAAGCCGTCTCTTCTACTTCAATAGCTTCATGTCTCGCACTTCCCGTCTGTGGAACTCTCTTCCTCTTACTTGCTTCCGTGATAGTTTTAATCTTCAATTATTCAAATGCAACACCAATCGACAGCTCCAGATACCTTTATCTATTCATCCCTCTTTCTCTTCATCCTTTCCTCTATCAGGCCTCTTTACTCTTGCTCTCACACTCTGTAACCTCTTGCGTGCTAGTGGCTCTCCCACCTTACTTGAGGTGAAATGCTTAAAAAAAATATTGTTAAGATTACGTCTACGAAAATGAAATGTAGGTAGCTTTGCTCGGATTATGTTGACGTACAAGTTACATAAATCGAGAGATAGTCTTAGAGGAATATTAATTGTCTTATAAATGTGTTTGTTGTTGATGCTTCTGCTTACGGGCACATCTCGTTCCGTATGATTGCCGAAGTACTCAGCCCCTTGATGACACGGCTTCAGATGCTGGTGGTGCAGTGGATAATGGTTCTGCGTTCCAATTCTCGTTGTATTCGTTATGTTGTACGCGCAAATACCGGTGGGGAAGCCATGAATCCACTACTTCTCGACCCCAATCCATCTATACATTAATTAATAAGACTTAAATGTAAAATAGTTTCTGGCTTTAAATAACCTGCAAATGGCGATGAGCCGGAGAAAACGAATCAATCATTATCTTCTATGTGATGTACCACTTCAGAACGTGGACGAACGTAGCTTTCATGAAATTCCTGTTGGTTATACGTTAATTATTTACATTGTTCGGACTATTGTCCTCTTCTTTTTCGCAATATTTCTTACAGCGTTTCGGTCGTTGAAGCTCAGGGCCTTCTTCAGGTGGTTGGAATGTCGAACTGAACCCTTTATTTCGCTCACTGGGGTAGACTGTTCTAATAGTTCCACGTGCCATGTTTAATGGATGTCAGTTGATAGTTATCTCCTGTTAATTCCCCTCACCAAGTTCTCCACTGCCTAAACTGAATATTGAACTCACACACTTTGGGTCTTGTCACTGGATCTTACTAACGCCTTTATCCAACGTGCCATGTGTCCTTGAGGACAAACAACTGAAGAAGGCCGGAGCGTACAACGGCCGAAACGTTGTAATAAATATGGCAACGGAGATGAGGACAATAGTCCGAGTAATGTAAATAGTGTATATAATACCTCATCTCAGGAATATAGACAGATGTTGTACTTTAATGTTTGTTATTAATATCCCTTGCCCTCCTTGTTATCATATTCATTCAGACAGATTTTTCAAATAGTGTTACCCATTGTTGAATTGCGTCCATTTTGCTTTTCGTTTTTACTTCAGTGATAAATTCTCCAAGCCCCCTTTCCTCGTTATATATCTCAGATATTTCTACTATCTCTTCTGGTTTCCCTTTTCTTTAAAACTCACTCGTTGGTCGTGCGCTGCTTATATGGAACCACATTTCGGTTGACTCGATTTTTCTCTTCATCTGGGAGGAGATTGTCCAGCATTCACTACCTTAAAAGAGGATTAATATTACATAAGAGATCAACACTTTCTTTTCTTTTTTTTTAACATTTTTCTGGTTCTTGCTACATTGTTTAATTGTTGGAAGGCTATTCAAATGCGTCTTCAGATTTCAATGTCATATTTTCGATCATCTGTTAAATTCTTAATTATACCTTCATCCGTATGTTCTATTTTGAAAATAGATTGCATGCGGGTGGAGAAAGAGTTTAGGGAATATATGAAAATAACAAGGAAAAATAATATATGTTTAGGCATTTATTTAGATTATAGGGACTGAATACTAACAAAAAATTTATCAGGATTTATTATCAGAGGATATAATGTTAACAGCACAGACACACGAAGGCATTGTATTGCTTGTCGACTCAGAAAGGAAACTGGAAAGAAATCTTAGACAAAGTTGCAAAAAAAGTAGAAAATGAGGATTTACTACTAATAGTAAAAAAAATCAGAGAGCCGAGTTCGAATTCCAGTCGAATCTATTAGATTCATTTACGCGCTGATAACTTTGGAAAAGGTATGAATATACTTCTTCCCCACACCAGCTATGGGTAAAAAGCTAGACAGACCGGATTGTATAGCCTTGGATGTAAACTGGTCTACCGCAGAAAGAAATGGCAAGGTACAGCGGGAAAAAAATCTGCTTCGCCAGTCATGTATCGAAAGATACATGATCGCCTAAACATGTATCGTGCATGGCACATAGCTAAGAAAGAAATCAAAATGCATGGTTGTTAGCAAAAGTGGTATACCAAAATGCTATCTTACTATTGAGGATATCAATATCAAGCAGCTACGGACATTTAATTGTACGGATATTTTACAAACAGACGACGGAAAATATAAAATATAACGATTCCCCGACTCATGAGAAGTGTGGAACATGTCTTCCAGAAAAATAGTAAAGTATTTATGAACAGGAAATATCGTTAGAAAAAAAAGAAGAAGAAAGATATGCGAAAGTAACATGTATCAACAAACCTAAACACTGTGAATACACTTCATGGATGAAGAATACACTTCATGGATGAAGAATACACTTTCAGAGATGATATTCTGCCATCGAATACCGAGAATAATATTTTTTTTATTCATTCATTTTTACGACTTATCAAAGTTCTGCATGCTATTTAAAATCCAAACTTGAAAAGAAATTACAAAATCTCCTACAGAAGGTAGCGACGCATAGTGGGAAGAAGTGACTAAGCATAAACTATTAGGTTGGTGCAAAAATAATGTCGTTTTCTCACATATGTTACTATGTGAGAAAACGACATTATTTTTGCACCAACCTAATACAAGAAAACAGAATGCGTGGTTATCAGTAATAGGATGAGTCCGAAAAGCGATTTTCAGGTCGGGAAAACTAGAATCAAGCAAACGCTGTAGTTTAAATATCTGGGAAGCTTTCTGACAGAGGACTGTAAATGCGACACAGATCAGGAGAAGTATATCCTAATATGCCAAGGATACCTTCCAAAAGCTGGGAAGAGTATTACGAGACAGGATAATTTCTTTGGAAACAAAGAAAAGATTACTGAGCTGTTACGTGACATCTGTCTTTCTTTACGGCAGCAAATGTTGGAAAATTTCCTCAAAGATGAAGTAGAGACTCGAGGCGACGGAGATGTGGTTCTACAGAAGGATGTTAAAGATATCATGGACCGAGTGTGTAAGCAACGATTAGGTTTTAGAGAGGATGCAAACAAGGAGGGGGCTTATACTTAACATCAGGAAGAGGCCGCTGAAGTTTCTGGGGCTCATAATGATGAAGGAGGGCCTGGAGAATCTGATACTCACGGGTCGAATGGGGGAACGAGAGACAAGGGAAAACAACGCATGACATATAGCGGCCTTTCGCAAGTGGATGGCAGAACGTAATCTGGGAGAGGTGGTAGAGGGAAGGAACTTGTTGAGAGCTGCAAGGGATAGAGGGAAGTGGAGAGGCATGATCGTCTACGTCCTGAAATGACAGGGTACATAGAAAGAAAGATACAAGGCCTAAATACAAGAAGATTCATACTTTTCCCAAGGGTATTTGCGCACATGGAGATTATAACGAATCTAATGGGAATTGGAACTCAACTAATAGATCGGAACTGTAAATCAATTCCGATCTATTATCCATCAGATCACCCGCACATCCAAGCTTAGAGTACCTGGTATTCCCAAGCGGACATCAATCTAGATATCGACCAGGTTCGACGTTTCTTAACATTGCTGATCATCCAGTGTAAGCAGACGACACTATGGAAAGTGCCTTAGATATTATACGTAGATATTATATTAGGTTGGTGCAAAAATACTGACGTAATGATGTCGTTTTTTTACGTTTTTTAACGTCAAAAAACGACATTATTACGTCATTATATTTGCACCAACCTAATACTTAGATATAATACATGTTCTTGGATTCTAAATAGATTATCCCATCTTTTA
>OZ010573.1:96697188-96699688 GCA_963932145.1 Acanthosepion lycidas | reverse complement strand
TAACTTTTTATTTTCTTCCTTTTCTCAATCCCAACCCACTCAATCCAAACCCCACATTCCTTACCTTCTTTATACATACAACTTCAGGATCCAGTTCTCTGTCAACCATATAACAAATGCGAATATCAGTTTCATACTGTTTCGCACTTTTTCGACTTGACTCCTCCTATATGTCGTATCCCAACATATCGTACGGTTTAGGAACAAGGTCGACTCCGTCGAGCAAATTAAAAACATTGCCGATCGGATCCGGACTCTCAATACTAAAATTTTTGATTCCTAATTTTTATTACTGCGATTGTTTTCGGCGATTTTACGTGATTTTTACGACAAATTTTTGTGTGAATAACAATTTTTATCTCTTGGAAATAAATTTGCGAATAATCGAAATTAAGTCAGCAATGAAATACAATAAGACAGAAGCTGCTGGAGTAGAAGAGGCGGTTACATTTAACTGTTTCGACAGTAAAAGGCTGGTACCGAGATTCCAACCTAGTAGCACGCTTAAATACAAGAAGTCGAGCCACCAGTGAAAATAGCTCGGGGAAAATATTTATAAAAAAGACAGAGGGAAGCCACATTAGAGGATGAGAATGTGACTGGAGTCGAGACGTCAAGTCAGGGCCGATCACATTGTATATCCGTTTTTGGATTTTGTCGAGAAATTCTTTTTTAACTAGTAAGTAAATAAAAATAATTTTGTCTGTCAAGATACAACGTCATCTGGCATCATAATAATTATCAGCTCGGAAGATGTAACCAGGCAAATCGACTTCACATTTCAGCCTATTACGTTGCATTCACTTTTTCACAGATATCTTTGGGGAAAACGTGTCTTCATCCCTTAACCCACAGCAATCCATTGCACTGGGACAAGAGATAGATGCATAGTACGATAGAATAGATTCCTTAGCTTTGAGTGGATTTCATTCTAGGTGGACTACTATTTCAAAACGGTGGAAATACATCTGGGTGATAAACCATTATGTTGCTCACGAACGGGTGACATTTAACAAAGAAATGTATTCTGTGGAGAGTCACTGTCCTATGTACTGATGGGAAATTGCATTAAATAAATAACAACGTCACAACAATGATTAAGATGATATATAAATATGCGAACTCAATGTATACATCATGACATCCAATATGGTAAGTGTCTTTAAAACATATGTATCCCAGCCAAATGTGGGTGATAGCGTGGCAGGTTTTGATAAAACGTAGAGGTCGGGTGAATGTGGGTCTTCCTAAGTATGGAGATGTGGCGCCAAAGTCGACTTAGCTGCCTCATCCTTCAAACGTATAATAAAAGTAAACCGGTTGATATCTAGCCATGATACCCTCTTTATACTGTCTCTCTCCTCAAGCGACATAGACTGCATCAGTCTCTGGGTCAATCCTCTCATTTGACAAGCCGTAGGACTGAGCTGAATATTTAGTGTAGCTCATCTTAAATGCACATGTTGACATTTTCAGTCAACTGAGCCTGTTGACACTTTCAGATAATTCAAATCAGAAACTCTTTTTTTTTCTCTTCTATTGCCTCTACACCCTCCTATTCGTTCCCCTCCTCTTCTACCTATCCCTTTTCTCCTCATTGTCTATTATTATTATTATTGAGATCAATTACAACTGAGTCACCCTACTGTGTGCTCCCCGCTTGCGAACTTGTGTCTCATCTAAGATTCGCTTATTAAATCATTATTACTGTTATTGTTGTTACTGTTAATATATCAATTTAAATGTTCTTCTAATGATCTAGATTTTGTTGTAGAATAACTTTGGATATTCTTTGGTAGTTTAAAATATGAAAATATCAAATATATTTCGTATTTACATGTTTAATATAAATACTATAGTTTTATGAGAAAGCATCGAGCATTGGTCTGGTCATTGTTAACAGGTTTCGTATCTTCTTGCACTTTTCAGAATACGGGTAAATTTAGTCTGATTCTTTTACCTATTCAGATTTCGGAACTTCACGCATCGATAACACTTAAAACGAAAAAGAAATCAGCGATATCCACATAGCGGTGAGATTAACCACAGGAGAGAAACAATCACCGATTTATCTGTTTTATCTCTGAGTCCTGTATTTATGTCTGCAGCCAGTTCATGATGTCTGCGCCTGATAACCAGACACGGTGATCTGATACTATAAGTATTCTCTCTTTCAGTCAAGAGTGGAAAACATTGCGAGCAAAGCAAACTCCGTCCCCACCCCCGCACACACACACACACAAAAATCGCAAGTGAAGAGAAAGAGATGCGTATTTTAGAATAATCTTAATTATTTCACTGCAAACAAGGCGATAAAGCCAATAAAACGCAAGGGGCTATTGAGAAGTAAGGAGAATGAGATAATGTTGCTGAGTAAGAACAATAAAAAACGCAGTGTGCAAAGAGGCAGACGATTCGAATGACGTTGCACTTAAAATTCTTTAAATTGTAGCAGTAACGCAGGAAGCCAGAAGAGAGTACCCTCGACGAGAAGTGCGAG
>OZ010573.1:96624688-96694688 GCA_963932145.1 Acanthosepion lycidas | reverse complement strand
CTCTTTCTGATGCTAAGTATAACTATTCTTTTTGTTTCCATTTAGCCTAAATTTTGGTCGGTGCTCACATGTTCAGCCCATGGTACTCTCGCCATACTTTTGTAGAACCACATTTTAATCCCACAGGAGATAGTCAAAGATCACCTGCCAAATATGAGGACTGATATTACATAAGGGAAGGTTACTGAATAGAATAATCACACGAAGGTTGATAATGAACAATTATACTTAGGACACGAACAACACATAAAAGATTCGTCAGCTCCGCGTAGAATAGGTAGTCAACTGCTAGAAATGAGTCAAGTGAATTCCACAACGAATCACCATCTGCAGGATATCTACCATTGTGTCAGATGTGGCACAAGGCCAAATTTAATGTGGGTTATCCGAGCCCGTACGTTCGACAAAAATTCCCCCGTAGACCCCGTATAAAACGAGGTCGGGGAGCTGTTTCCCGAGACGAAATCATACCATTCAACATAGCGTCGTCTGGCGATCCTCTCTGTCTCCGGACAAAGAGTCTGACCAGCTGAGACGAATCTCCACATTCGGACAACATACAGTATTTATTACTGTTTTTATGTGAAGGGGCACCTACCTATTATCGTTCAGAGGTATGCTACAAAAATACGTGTTCAGTACACTGATTTTCTAAACGAGATTTTCCTGTTTCTTAAAAATTTGCTTAGATTTTGGAAGGCCTCTTTCCCTATCCTAAACTTATGAAGATAATTATATTTTAGATATGTCAAATTTGAACTTGTATTTTGTCGTCTCACATTTCTGATCTGCACCTTGGGCCGTTGCCTATGCTGGGAACATCTGCAATTGCAAGGCCTTATGCTTTTCAGGATAATACCAAAGTTATTTTTTGAGACACTATTAAATGTTTTCTAATGTTTTTTAAAATTTTCACAAATATGAGTGTATTTATGGCTTCTCCATTCTCGGCCATGTAGGTATTCCGTCCTCGGTAACACTGATTGGTGAGTATATATATATATATATATATATATATATATATATATATATATATATATATATATATATATATTATATATATATATATTCAAAAACTACTCTTAATATGGGTTAACCAAGGCGAAAATAGAAAACAACAACAAAACAAAAACGGCGTGTTCATCGAATGTCTGATAGCGGTCACCTCCTGAGGGAAGTGTAAATGCCACGCATGAAAGGGATAGCGTAGTCGGTGAGACATGCATCAAGGAAATTATGATTTGCTTATATATATATATATATATATATATATATATATATATATATATGTATGTATGTGTCTGTGAATGTATGTGTGTGTGTCTATGTGGTCATGTGTGTGTGTTGATTACATGTTCGACAAGAACTAAGAATTCTAAAACAAAAATACAGAATAAATATATAAGGCTCTTTTAAAAGTAATTCATTTTCTTTGTTCTTCGACAGTTTAAGAGAAAAAGTACTATGGGTCATTATTTAACAAACAGACAAATAGGCATACGCACATTTCTTTCTTTTGTTTTTGAATCCGATAAAGATTAGTATGGCGAAAGCGTAATCAAATCTATTTCAGTTAAACGCCTTCTATTTGTAAAACTTCTTAACCACACACACAGACACACGCATATATATATATATATATATATATATATATATATATATATATATATATATATATATATATATATATATCTGTCTTTTCTTTAAATTAATATATATATATATATATATATATATATCTGTCTTTTCTTTAAATTAATATATATATATATATATATATATATATATATATATAATTATATCTGTCTTTTCTTTAAATTAATATATATATATATATATATATATGTCTTTTCTTTAAATTAATATATATATATATATATATATATATATATATATATATATATATAAGTACCGCGCATATAATATATAAATAATTAAACATATATATATTTATTTATATTTATATACGCACACTTTTCACACACACACACACACACACACATATATATATATATATATATATATATATATATATATATATATATATATCTGTCCTTTCTTTGAATTAATATATATATATATATATATATATATACATATATATTATGAAATAGACAAAGTCCTACAATGACTTTAAGACATTTTTTTTCTGTTTATACGTATCAATATTTTGTGTCTATGAAAATAACGTATAAACATAAACAATGTCTTAAAACATGTAAAGCGTGTGTATGTGTTTCCGGGCAGGCGCATCTGAGTGTTTGTTCAACATAGAGAAAAGTAAAAATAGACTCTTAGACTATATATTTCATTTTTAGGTTTTGCCAAATTTGTTCTGGAATTTGTGTTAATAAGTTGTAGATCTAAGCGTTTATTCATCAGGTTTTCCATATTTGTGTCTGAAGAGGAGGTTAAAGGCGATTTTCTGGAAATTATAAAAATGACAATAAATCAATAAACAACTATTTTCTTAAGCATACATAAATGAAAACAATGCCAAAAAAAAAAAAAAACGAAAGAAAGAAAGCAATAGAGAATGAAAGAAAAAAAAAAACAAATAGAAAAAAATATAGAAAGAAAGGAAGTAAGAAAGAAATCTGCCCAGACAGGATGATTTAAAAATCAATTCTAAAACTCACTATCTCTCGGGCATGATACAGTTTCGATGATCTTGCTTGAAATTGTTACAGTAAGTTTATGGCTACGTTTTAATGGTAATTAAAGGCGATATTGTGAAGCCGCTTAAGAATTCGTAATAACGAAATATAAGAAAAACAATAGATAAATAGAATGAAAATGATAGAATAAACACTTCTGCCAGCAGACCCCATTGGAAATTTTATTGTGGCGCCGTTGATGTCTATAATAGCTCCGGGAGTGCAATTTGCTGTAAATTCACCGAACGGACCGAACATTTTAAACGCTGCTTACTAGCAAGTAGATAATTTATACAGCCCGAAATTCTTTAAACTTTAATTAAAAGAAAAGAAACAAAACTTCATTGCACAGATAATTACCACTGAATCAAGATAAATCCATCCTCTCTACTTTGACCTAACGGCGGGGTCTGGAATCACCCAAAGTTACTGTCAGTGTGAGCTGCATAGATTCCACTGGGGAAGAAAATGTCACTTCAGAAAAGAGAAGTGAGAAAACTAATTGAAAACTAGTTTATCGATAATTAACATTTGAAAGCAGTAAATAAAAATTAGCTCAAAGATAATAGTTTGTTCAGAAAAGAATGACCTTTTACCAGAAAATTGTAAAATGTAAATTTATTGACAACGTTCGTCGTCTAAAACGACGTAGATATAAACCCATGAGCGAATAGTCCAACATCGGATCGGTTCGACATGCCGTTTCCAATTATTTTGTTTGATCTAACCATTGTAGTAAGCATGAAGAGTCCATTATTTTCTGATTCGGCTAGAAGTAGGTGGGGACAGTTACTTTCTTCGAAACAATATGCGAAGAGGATTTGTTTTTGAAGATGTCTTCTAGATATTTACCTAAAACGGCAAGACCTACAAGGCAGCATGTTTGAATTCAGAGTATTTCTTCTCCTAGATTGGTTGCCAAACAAGACTACAGCGTGGAAGAGTTGGATTCATACCTTTTCCAAGGATATCAACAGCGAATGCAATGAACTCGACTGGAATTCGAACGGGGCTCTCAGCTTACTCAGTCCGAGACGCTATCCATTATTTAACAAAGATAAAATAATTTTCATCCAGTTTCGACCAGTAGAAAAGCCATATTTTGATTGCACGTTTCAGAAATCTTTATTATTTTTGTCCGGAAAAAATGAGAGATTTGTTTTCAACTTCTTTGTTACTGAATATCCACCCACTTACTTACGTTCTAGCGTTTAGAACATATGTAAATCTGTAGGTGCTAAGTCGAGAGAATATGGAAAATTGCGGAAGAATCCACAATCTCAGAGGTCTTAATTTTTTCTTCGGTTTATTTAAATGCAGTGCGAGCGCAGTTGTAGACGGTATAACCTTTAATGAAAGTAGATATATTTACTAAATTTTAGAATATTTTAGAAATTTTAGAACAGTACAATATCGACATCTTTACAAGAATTTTTTTTTTTATTAAGGTTTGGTTTCTTTTTTTTATATATATAGTAAAGATATCCGTGATTTATAAAGGCATTTTACAATTGAAAAATATTTGAAATGCTTAATAGTTTAGCCGAAAGTTCTCGGAACTTTTGTACGAATTTTACATTCATTAATTTCAGAAAAGAAAACTCTTCCCCGTAAACAATAAACCATAATAATAATAAAAGAATTAAACAAACGTACTCTGCCATTTTTTTGTCTAAATTTCTAGTATGAGAAGTTATCATTATTTACACTATTTTTATTAGGACTATTGTCCTCATCATTGTTGTTTTTATCAAAACGTTTCGGTCGTTGAGGCCTATTTCAGGTGTATAGCTTACAGGGATTTAAAACTTTTAATCTCCTGTGGTAGACTGTTCTCGTTCCACTGCTCATTTCTAGGGATATTGTCTAGTTCTTATTTTGCTTGCTTATTTTGCTTTTTCAGTTATTGCTCGCCAGATTGCACTGCGTGGTAGTCCATGCTACCGGACCTATGGATTGACCTCACAACCACTAAGCTATCAAATTCCCAAACCAACATTTAACACACTAGGAAAAATTTTTGTTGTAAACTTAGGGTCATAAACTTAAACTGATGCTGATTAGGTTGCAAAGGCTTCTACTGCTAGCTGTCATGTGTTGATAGCTGCTGCTGCGCATGTTTTGATTGCTGCTGCTACAGTTTAAGACTTGAAGTCATTTATCTACTAATGAGGCCAGGATATCCTAGTATATGCACTGATTCTTTGGGCCTTCTGACTCTCAAGTGTTATTCCTTGTCCAGTATTTTCACTTCATCCTAGATGATCTTGTTAAAAGTGTATTGCATTGCAGAAATATTTCTCCTCCCGATGATGGCCATTTCGGCCGAAACTAGTCGAGGAATCTAAATGGAATAATAATAAAAAAAAAACGAAAGGATATTAATCTACAACCCAGTGTGTCTGAAGATTTTAATTTTTAAATTTTTTTATTGTTCAATATATATATATATATATATATATATATATATATATATATATATATATATATATATATATATTTAGGTATTTCGTTCCTCTCTTAGTTTCAACTTAGCACTTCATTTTTCATGTAATTCCAACTTAATGTCATAAAGTTAATATCCATGTTTAATTTTATAAAACCTCTTCCCTTTTAGACTAATACCTTCCACCATCCCTTGACCACCGCCTCGTGCCTTTTGTCTGACTGAAACATTGCAAACGATAAATTCTGGATTAGTTTTCGGACAGCTGCCACAGTTAAATTTCGAAATCCGACACGATCTCAGTCTATAGACCGGGGTTGAATATAACTGATGAATTATTCGTCTCATGAAATAGGTCTATACCACATATGAGGTAATGTTGGATTTTACGTTTTACTAGTATTTATTTGTTCTGTATAATTAATGCATAATACATTGGACTGGTTTTGTCAATCAGTTTTAATATTTTATATTACTAGAATCCACTTGAATTATACACCAACATATTTATTACATTTACTATATATATATATATATATATATATATATATATATATATATATATATATATATATATATATAAAGAGTTTAATCTTTATTCTACATATTCATATTCTACATTCTTGATAAAACACCAGAAGTGTTGAAACAAAATAAATTATATTTTGTTTTATTCTTACAAGAATACTAATTTTGGTTATTGGGATTTATTCCATATACACAAATTCTATACTTGTGTGTATGTGTGTGTATATATATATATATATATATATATATATATATATATATATATATATATATATATATATATATATATATATATATATATATATATATGCATGCATGCCGCATGGAGAAATCTAACAAGTTTTATGTATATATATATATATATATATATATATATATATATATATATATATATATATATTTTATCCTTATACATATTTTTTTATAGATACAAATATTTAAGTAACTGCTCTGTTGATAATAAACAGTATTAAACAACATTTACCGGCCTGAATTTCTGAGAAATTTTCATAGAAAATATTCGTCCTCCGATAGGATTCGAACCTGTATACTATACGGAACCGTCATTTAGCTTGACGTGCTTCACTGATTTGGCCTTCCCTGAATCTCTCACGTACATCCATATGTGCTCATAGCGTAGCAACTGTAAACAAATGACGTCACACATTAGGAAAAGGACAAATATATATATATATATATATATACACCAACATATTTATTACATTTACTATATATATATATATATATATATATATATATATATATATATATAAAGAGTTTAATCTTTATTCTACATATTCATATTCTACATTCTTGATAAAACACCAGAAGTGTTGAAACAAAATAAATTATATTTTGTTTTATTCTTACAAGAATACTAATTTTGGTTATTGGGATTTATTCCATATACACAAATTCTATACTTGTGTGTATGTGTGTGTGTATATATATATATATATATATATATATATATATATATATATATATATATATATATATATATATATATATATATATATGCATGCATGCCGCATGGAGAAATCTAACAAGTTTTATGTATATATATATATATATATATATATATATATATATATATATTTTATCCTTATACATATTTTTTTATAGATACAAATATTTAAGTAACTGCTCTGTTGATAATAAACAGTATTAAACAACATTTACCGGCCTGGATTTCTGAGAAATTTTCATAGAAAATATTCGTCCTCCGATAGGATTCGAACCTGTATACTATACGGAACCGTCATTTAGCTTGACGTGCTTCACTGATTTGGCCTTCCCTGAATCTCTCACGTACATCCATATGTGCTCATAGCGTAGCAAATGTAAACAAATGACGTCACACATTAGGAAAAGGACAATATATATATATATATATATATATATATATATATATATATATATATATATTACGGCAATATCACGTTAAAACCCCTGTTTTCGTACAGTAAATCCTAGAACCAAGTTCCCATTGCAGTCGGAGTGATATTCGGTTACGCGCAAATGCATTTGAGAAATGTATGAAGCAGCTTTTCCTGCTCTATCTATGGGTTAGTTATTGGGGATTGGACTAGTAGCACACACACACACACATATAGATGTATATATATTTATATGCGTGTGTGTGTGTATGTGTTCGTTGAATACGATAAACAAGTAAAATTTGATTAATTTTCCATTTAGGTTTTTCCGATATTCTTACATTTTTCTCTTGGGTGGATGTACGAGAGTGAAAACATTGTCCATTGTCCCAAGAGCTTTCTGCCACTTCTTTATCCAGCAAACGAAAAAATATAAAAATGTTGGAAAAACTAAAAATTATGAAAATTTTCTTTCTTTAGATATGAAAAAGAAAATTTCCAAATATATACAGTCCGTTCAAAAATGTGTACACACTTCAGTAAAGGAAATAGAGTTAATTCTTAATTCATTCCGACAACATGAGATAAATTCATGTTAATTTTGGAGTGCGTAAATTGCTCTCTCGAGTAGTTTGTAACACATTATTTATCATCTCTCAGTTGCGTCTCTGTCTTTAGGCAGAGTGCGCTCAGGCGCGACTCCATCAAAGGACAGAGTCGCGACTGATAGGTGCCCACCTCAGGGGAACATCTGCCTCAGCAGAGAGAGGGATCATTGCTGGCTCCTAGGCCAGCGCAACCTACGGTTGCAGGGGATGCAGGCAATTTTTGTTCCTAGCCCGGTTGTACGCTCTCGGGCTCCCCACATTAAACTAAACTCGTGCAACTAACTTACCTCGTGGTGGGGAAGAGTAAACACGAACTTTGGAGTGCACAATCACTTGCTATTTTCAAAGTGATGTCCTTTAGCTTCCCGATATTTATTAGAACGGCAAACTAATGCTAGGGCAACGTTGGCCAACGTCTCCTGTGGGGTTGCTACACGAGCATTTTCAATTTCTTGTCTAAGGGCCATCATGTACAGTTTATCATTGTACATCTGGGTAGCAAGGATTCTTTTAAACATCTTTCGTTAAATAAGTTAGACAAGAAAAATGTAATTATTCTTTTTATTCAGTTTTTCCAGCGTTCTATATATGCTTAGTCCATATTGAAAGTATGTTACAGGTAACAGAAAAAAGCGATATTTCTCTCAATAATTTAAAGCTCTAAACCTCCATACGAAAGAAAAGTATAAATAATTGAAATGAAACGTTCAAAACACGGGCTATTTTCGTAAACACTGGCCAAAGCTCCCAAAGCCCAGTCAGGTTAAGAGGATGTCTCACTTTTGATTCAGCTACAGTTTCTCAGCAGGAATATCATCTTCAAAGTCCGATACAGATCAGGTAGAAAGAGTGCCTCGGGCAATAAAATAAGGCAAAAACATAAAAGATGAAATAAATTAATTATGATCAAGAGCGTAATCGTTAGTTTCCGTCTACCAATGTTGGCTTTAGACAAGTTTAACATCTTTTGAAACACAGAATATCAAACGATAGAAAAATATAACTAGAAAAGGAATAATCAATTCTATTTAGACAACTATGTTCTTGTGACTATATTTCTATATTGCAGTTATTTATTGAATACAAATGGCCAGAAATTAAGTTGCTCTCTGTGAACGTGTTATTAAGAGGTTTAATTTCGGCAATACAATGACGAGAAATGAAGAAAAAAAAAAATTATTATCATTGTAATGTTTATAAAAGAGATAGCTGCGACAAGAAGAACGGTAGAATGGCAAAGCAGCAGAGATCTAATTGACTATAATATTAAATAGTTTTAAGGGCGTGAAGGAAAGTAAATAGAAGATAGAAAACTGAAAACAAGTGGAAAAATTTTAATTAGAATAAAGATTAATAAATATAATTACGAAGTAAAAACAATTGGGTATGTCAAGCATCGGGAAAACCAGTAATAATTCTATTTTCTTTAATATATTTTTCGTTTCGAAAGAATAATCAGAAAAAAAGGGAAAATTGAATGTCTTGGGCTAGATGCTAAAGTGTCTCGTCAGTATTCTCATGATTTAGTGGCCGACTATTCTTGCTTGATAAATTTTCTCAACTTGGAATAGTTTTCGCTGTTCTTTCTCCTGTTGTTCTTAATTTTTATTGAAAGCATGCCTCCCAAGCTCACTATTTGGTGAGGGCGGTGGATAGGCCCTTGATCCCCCCCCCACCACCGGGTCGCTGCTTGAAGTTAAGGTAAGCTGTACAGTCACTTGTTATCATGAGGAAGAAAGCGGACAAACACTTGCTGCCCTGTGTGAGTATAATTTCGCTCTACCGAAAACTCATTTTAATCTTTTTTTTCTATTTTCTTAAATTCTTTATTTATTTATTTTTTTTTTTAATCCTCAAATTTTATTTTATTTTTCGTTTCGAAAGAATAATCAGAAAAAAAAGGGAATATTGAATGTCTTTGGCTAGATGAGAAAGTGTCTCGTCACTTCAATTTCTTTTTAGATTAGTCAATGGGACTTATACTAAGTTAAAACTTAATGTTGCGAAAGGGTAAATCCAAATGTCAGCCAGGACTCTTCGTAAACTACCTCCCCCTCTCATCGTTCCCTCTGTTTTTGTTGTTGTTCTATGTGTTATATCTAATAGGAATAGGTGGGCTTTCCTACCGCCCGGTCAACACTCCTCCCCCGTCTCTTGGACATGAGTAGAGGCTTACGCCTTGTTTCTTGTTTAGGAAGGGGTTCCCGGTACTCTCTCTCTCTCTCTGGCTTCTGTATCTCCTGTTGCCTTTATCTATCCACTACCCTACTTCTAATCCTTTCTTCTGTCACTCCCATCTGAACTTGCTCCAAATTTTTCTGTAACCCCTTGCGTCCTAGTGGCTTCCCGCCTTGCTTGGGGTGAAATGCTTATAATATATATATATATATATATATATATGCGTGTGTGTATGTGTGTGTAATATAAAAGTCTCAAACACTAATATTCCATGGTTAAAATTTATTACATTGGAATAGTAAAGACGATCTAATTCATCAGACCTACAAATTTGTAGGTTTAATGAATTGGATTGTGATTACGATGAACATTTATATTACAATGAATCATTCATAGAAAAAAATAAATCAGTAAAGTTAATGATATAAAATGGCGAAATCCGATCGCTAACAAAATTTTAACGGTGCATTAAGCTACAAATTACTCGATGAATGTTATGATACTTGTTTTTTTTAAAAAAAATTATAAGCTGTAAAAGGTCTTTTTTAATACGCAAGTACTTTCAACTGTACATTCAGTCATCTTCAGACACGGAAATTATTTTCTTTTTGGTAAAATTCAGGTAGCATCTGAGACGAAAAAGATAATGCGAATCGAAATATATTTTTTTTTTCTGAAATGTGTTATTGATAACGTGTACAAACTTTTGGAGCGTGCAGTCGTAACACTAAGGTTGATTTTTTTTTTTTTTGAAAATTTAATAGAGTGCGTTTTTTTTTTTAATAATATGGCAATTTGAGAAATTTTTTGTTGTTGGAATTTATCAGTTAATGTGGCATGAACTAAATTGTTCAATAAATAGAGTAATGTTTATGTTGTTGTCCTGAAAATTTGCACGTCGCATCGGTTCTTTTAAATCAAATATGTGGCGGAGTTCAATTTATATTACAATGAATCATTCATACAAAAAGTAGATTAGTAAAGTTAATGGTGTAATCCCTTCGCTAAACCAATTTTAAAGGTGAATTAACCTACAAATTACTCGATGAGTGTGATGATCCTTGTTTTTAAAAATTATAAGCTGTATAAGGTCTTTCTTTAATACACATGTACTTTCTACTTAGTTATAGAACCAAAGATGGCACAAAAGAAGGTGACTGGAAAATAGACCTCAGTATACATGGCATTACTTCCATTACAGAATAGCACGTAATGAGGGAAATCGTAGGTGGCAGAACATAAAAATATAGTAGGTAGGAAATGACTGTTAAAAATATGCTACGTAGAGGAGGGCTGCTAAAATTTGGAGTTAACATGTGGGTGGAGGGCCTACTCATCCGAGGAGTTCTATTGCTGATAATGGGTTACCTTGTGAAAATTATACTCTCTGAGTAGACCCAAATATCTGTTTACTCCCTTTTTGTGGGAATTTACTTTTAGGATAGACTTCAACTCCGTTATGCGTCTATCCTCTCGGATACCGAACACAGACGCTAAAATCAGGCACCCAACATTGTTGGTGCTATCACCAGATTGGTTGAAGTGTACAGAGACAGGATTATTATTGTTGTTGTTCCTGATATTTTCTTGTGGTTATTGTACAGTAAACAGACATCTGTCCCGGTTTCTCTCACATAATTCCCATCTTCGGATTTGTGGCAGAAAAGTAAATATATAAGATTGGAACTGTTACAGCGTAGAGCACGTGGTCTGAACACTACGTGAGTACAGAGTGTGGTGTAAATGTTGTGAGTGATGAAGCTTTTGCAGGCCAGACACCGGGATTTGTTGCAGAAGACATTCCCTTGGTGTGGGGATGCGTTGCAGATTTTAGATGATGTTAAAAGTCTGAAGAGATTGGGTGGCTGTAACCTCGCGTGTAGAGCGTATGTCACTAAATAAATTACTAATTGTATTGTCCAATTTTAAATGTTGGAAATCTTTAGTTAGTGTGTGGGAAAGTTTGTGGATCTTATAATTAAAATCAAAGTCAATGCATATTATGGAATTCTTCTTTTTAGCTATTTACCTGAAGATAGTGTTTCAGTTTAGTTTGGAAGCATTGGTGATAGATTCTTTGATTATTTTGGGTGGGCAATTCCTATTAGGAAAGTGGTTACAAAGTTCTCCTATGTGTAATTTGTAATCTTCCATGTGAGAGAAGATTGGTTTAATGAGTAAGCATTGGCTGTAGATGATAGATTTTTGGGTTAGTGGGGTGACAGCTATTGAAATTAAGGTAGGAATGACCATCAGTAGGCTTGTTGTGTATATATAGTGGAGATATAGTTGTTATTGAGATGTACAGGTGTGTGAAGAAACAGAATGTAAGTCGAAGAATATAACTAGTTCCCAAGTAATGGTGATTACTCGGCATTTCCATCTTACCTATATGGATATTCCGGCCCTAGGTGAGTCTTGGGTATGACGATAAACTACATCCTGTAGCAAGGACCTTGATCTGGAGATTGAAGGTTTTGAGGAATATGGAACCAACTTTTGATTGTTGTTGTTCTCAGGTCCACACTGACTCAGGGAAGTAACACCTGTTACGGTCCCAGCTATGGGCAAACAATGAACCCCCCAAAACAAAAAAAAAACACATTGAAAGTATAAAATTACATATTCATTGTAAATTGACCAACAATATATATTTATAGTAGAATTACCAACAGTATATTTATATGTATTTGAAGGCATATAATTACGTTAAACCATATACATTTTGGCATTAAATAACCCGACAGAACATGATATGTCATTAAAAATGTTCAAACACTGAAACGCCTTCGGTGAGTGTAGTTGGGGTGTGGATATTATGTACACCTCAGTTATCTCCGGTGCAGAATCTTGAGCTAGGCAGTGAGGTATAACATATCAATCTCACAATGTAACAGGTAACAGTGACGGAATGCCTTATGATTGCATGATAACGCATGAAATATATATATATATATATATATATATATATATATATCTAAGTTTGGTGTGCAACACAAGTTTCGTTGTTTACCCAACTCATCGGACACGAGATATAGCTTATTGTTTATTTAAGAAAGTATACAGATGCTCATGAGATGGACGCTGATTCTCAGTTCAAAATTAAAATAGCACAAAAATAGTACTAAAGCAATACCATATAAGCAAATTTAAAAGAATCTTGTAAAAAATGCAATCGTTAAATTAGCATGTAATGAGATGCATATACTTATTTATGTGCCACTCGTGATACACGCTTAGGCGATCATGTATCTTTCGATACATGGCTGACGAGGCAGATTTTTTTCCCGCAGTAGGCTGCCATTTCTTTCTGCGGTAGACCAGTTGACATCCAAAGCTATAGAACCCGGTTTGTCCTGCTATTTACCTATAGCTGGCGGGAGGGGTGAAGAAGATGATTCATTCTTTTCTCAAGTATATTAGCACTTAAATAAATGTAATGGATTTGACTGGAATTCGAACTCGGCTCTCCGAATCCTCAATCCGAGCTGCATATGCATGACGCTAATGTTATTCTTCATTATTCCTAAGCAGAAGAATAACAACTACGTATTATACAGAACAATCAAATATTAATTGGCTGCCTTATAATTACTGTCAATAGGTAATAATGAAATATATCCCAAAAAAAAAAAACTGTTTACAGAATGAGGGGAAAATATCTTTAAAAAAGTTAAATGCTAAATATTCTTGGCAAAAATCAGGACGTGTTTATTGAAAAATAAATTCGTTTCTGAGGTGTGAAAGAAATTTAGACACTCGATTCTTGGTGGAAAACAATACAATTAATCGGAAGTGTGAATGAAATGTACTTCTAAGATTTTGTAGATATGTATATCTGTTTTTATTGGTTACAAGCAATTTTAATCATTGGTCATGAAGCATATAGGTGTTCTATTGTTTGAATTGTTAACAACTAACACATCTTTCGTGTTGATATGAGAAAACAGGCGAAGCAGACGACTTGCATTTATACCTTTCGATGCATGAAACAAAAATATACAAAATTATAGAATATAAAAATAAATAATAAATCATTCAATTCGCAATTATTATTATTATTATTATTATTATTATTATTATTATTATTATTATTATTATTGTTGTTGTTGTTATTGTTGTTTTTCTTCTTCTACTTCTTCTCCTCATTATTATTATTATTATTATTATTATTATTATTATTATTATTATTATTATCATTTTTATTTTTTTTTGCTTTCTGGCGTTTACACATTTCTTTCCGGGTCCCACCCAGGGACCTAAGGTTAGAAATGGCATCATGACACTTTTCACAAAAAAAAAAAAAATAAATAAAAATAAAAAAAAAAAAAAAAATAAAATAAAAATTACATAGATAAAGCCCTTCGTAAAGTGTGGGCTGTACTTGTCAGAACAATTTTTTGTATCTCCTTGAGGCATGGGCTTCCAGGAATCCCTGCAATTAGTCTAATGCAATCTTTTCCAACCAGTCCTTATTATTATTATTATTATTATTATTATTATTATTATTATTATTATTATTATTATTATTATTGTGCGGGGCAAATTAATGTCGTTTTTTGACGTTCAACTTTATGTGAGAAAACGACATTATTTTTGGACCAACCTAATACAAATGTCCAAAAAGGACATACAGTCTGCTAAGCATAATATACCGGGCAAGACAGCCAGATGTTGACGAAAGGGTGACTGCTAAAAGCCCAACATTAACATGGCGGCATGGTTCAGTTAAGATAGGTACCTCCACGAAACCGCTAAAAAAAAAGGGCATAGTCTGATGAAAAAGACGTCAAACTTTTATGTTATCGTCTAAATGCCTATGTTTTTATGAAGAGAAATGACCAAAGTTTTTTTTAATTATTTTTTAAAATTTTTGTTTCCTTTTAGAACATTCTAAATTTTGATTAAAAAAACCTTCTTTCTCTTTGTACCAACATGGGCTAGTAAATAACATAGATCATTTTAAGCACGTTTTTTTTTGGTATTACACACATTAATTTGGAAAATCTTGCAAAAATAAAAATAATGTTGAAGAAACTTTCAGAAACTATAAAAATAATGAAACTTTATATAAAAATAATGAAACTTTCAGAAACTATAAAAAATAATAATGAAACTTTCAGAAACTATAAAAATAATGTTGAAGAAACTTTCAGAAACTATTCACAGAATATCGAAATTATTATAAATATGTTTTTTTTTTATTAAAGTCATGGTTAGAAATATTTTGTTTATATATTTATTAACACCCCCATAACTAATTTTATGAAAAACTCTAGAAATTCGAGCGCACCAACCTTAGTGATTACAATAGTTAAAAGCACAAGGCTTTGAAGAATGCAAATCATGTTTTTTTTTTTAATTGGAGCCAACGTACCTGAAAATCAGCTCTGAATTGTAACATACAAAACTCAATAAAACAAATATATTATTTAATTTCAAATGATTTTATTTGTTTTTAGTTGTTTTTATGAATATGGACAATATTTTCTGAAAGCAAAAAATTTTTTCAATGAAAATTGAATTTTTAATACAATTATATTTTATTTCTTTAATTATAATAGATTTTTACATTAAGTTTTTAAAAATATTATAACATTAGTTAAAAGCAACATCAACCTTTCAAAGTGTCCATATGAGATCGTCATTGTATAGCGCTTTGAAAATTGTATCGTTTAGACCAGTCAGAAGAGCCATGGTAATTAAAAAATGTAATATTTGTGCTTATAATCGGGCAGTAATTATAAAGTATGGAAGACCAACCAGAATACAATTTAGTTGCATTATTTGAGTTCAGCATTGTTCTCCGCTGTTAAGGCCTTTACTTTTGCGAAACACGTATGGAGAAGTTAATTTGATTTTTCAATTTCAACTGAGAAGGGTACCTATAAGTATCAGTATCATCTTATGAAATTTAACTACTGCTAAATTTTAATTTATATGATCTTATTTTTATATTAATCTCAGTTATGACATTTTTCCATAAATGAAATATCAAAATTAATAATAAAATGAATGGAAATACAAATAACACAGTAAAATGTAATAAATGTACATAAAATTATAGTATTTTATGTACACTTCTGATAAAATTTCATAAGAAAGGTACCTCTAAATTAATTAGATACCTTTTTCTTATGAAATTTAATCTCACTCTTAGTCTTAACAGTCTTATTTTTTAATTTCTTTATATTTTCCATAAAGCATCGTAAACGTAAAGATGAAAGCTAAGTACAAAAAAAAAATAAAAAAAAATGAAAAATTAGAGCGCTGAAAGTTTCCCTTAAAAGTAACGAGGTAAATAATTTGTTCACTTAAATCTAAATAATTTCACTTCCTTCCATCCGTAGAAAGAATTATCTTCCCGTATGTTATCTAAACGTCATGAATGTGTCTTTCGTCACCTGTCAAGCCACGCGAAAGGTTATGACCTGCTTTGTTTTATTTTCAAATTACATTTTTTCGGCGCAGAAGCTAAGTTAAGCTTGGTCCAAAATATTTTAAATAAACATTATAATTTCTGATTTTATTAAAATCAGTTTTGAAAAAATGATAATTGATTTTTAAAAGAATATCAACGTCAGATTTTCATCTTTTTTATCAAATAATTGAAAATTATTGAAAATGATTGATTATTTGTCCTTTTTTTTGACAAAAAAAAAACAAGATTTTTAAAGAAAATTTCGGACGTGCTAGGAACGATTAAAAAATGTAAAAAAATACCCCCGGAATACTTTGATCTTTCCTCTTTAATAATAATATGAACATTAGACGATAAAAACTTGTTTTCGTCAAGTTCGGCGTCTTTTTCATCATGCTATCTCTGTTTGTTTACATTTTCGTGGAGGTACTTAAGTTAAAAATACCTTAGAAGTCGTGTAAGACAACCCTTCGATTGAGGTCGTTCTCAGGTGTCTAGAAGTGACTTAAAAAAACAATCAAACAAAAAAACTCTTTATACATACCGATCCTACACTACTACAGATGGCCGCTATGTGACTCCCGAAGAGACATGCCCAATATGTTAAACTCCGAAAAGTGACAAGTGTGGTATTGTAAGAGATATATACTGTGGCCTATTTTAATTCACCAAGACAAAATATTTACTTGTTAACACCTCCGATCATTTAAGACCAGAAGTCATGCTATGCCTGCTGTAGTATCAGATAATTTTTTTGAATTTTATTATTATTATTATTATTATTATTATTATTATTATTATTATTATTATTATTTTCTTTGCTTTCTGGCGTTTACACATTTCTTTCCTTGTCCCACCCAGGGACCTAAGGTTAGAAATGGCATCATGACACTTTTCACTGACAAAATAAATAAATAAATAAATAAATAAAAATAAAATAAAATAAAATAAAAATTACATAGATAAAGCCCTTCATGAAGTGTGGGCTGTACTTGTCAGAACAATTTTTTGTATCTCCTTGAGGCATGGGCTTCCAGGAATTCCTGCAATTAATCTACTGCAATCTTTTCTAACCAGTCCTAGGACTCCAACTACAACAGGGATTGTTGATGTTCCCATATGCCACATTTTCGAGATTCCTATTTGAAGGTCCTTGTATTTTGACAGCTTTTTGAATATCTTCAAAGATACATTGCAGTCAGCAGGGACTGCCATATCAATAAGGAGGCACCGTTTTTGTTTGTGGTCTTTAATAACAATATCTGGGCGGTTGGCCTTGATTGTTCTGTCAGTGTGAATTGTGTAGTCCCATAGAATTGTAACAGGTCCTATCTCCGTAACCGCGTCTGGGTGGTGTTCATACCAGTTTTTTTCAGTTTCCTTCCCGTAGAAGTTGCAGATTTTCCAGTGCAGATATTGGCCCACTCTGTCATGACGGGTTTTATATTCAGTGGGTGCTAACATCGTGCAACCTGATACAAGATGATCAATCGTTTCTGGATATTTATCACAGAATCTGCATTTTGGGCTGACACAATATTTTAGTATATGTGCTTGATAATTCCTAGTTAGCAAGCATTGGTCCTGCACAGCAAGGATAAAACCTTCAGTTTCCGCTTTCAACCCTGCACTGCGTAGCCACTGATGGGTACGAGTTTTGTCTACATCAGCTTGTTTGATACGGGCAGAGTATTGGCCATGAAGCGGTTTATCTTGCCATCGCTTCTGTATCTGGTCGTTTGGATTCGTCTTTGCTGTCTTTTTTAAGTATTTTGCAGTTTCAGCCGGTGTATTCTGCTGTAGTTGCATCTCTACGCCCATTTGAAGCTCCATTTTGAATTTGTTGGCTTCTTTCATTACGGAGTAAAGACGCTTACTACTTTCATGTTCCTTGACGCATACCATCATCCAGTCTTCTGTAGTTTCCAAGTATCTTTGGAGGCCAATTGTTGTAGTTTTGTAGGACAGTTCTAGTTCTAATCCTCTGCCTCCTTCGGATCTGGGCACATACAGACGATCGTTATTATTATTATTATTATTATTATTATTATTATTATTATCCGCTTCCAGTTCTTCCAAGAGCCCCTTCGTAACTCATGGGCCATCAAGGATCCTTTCAATAAGTTCTTCCTCTCCTTTTACAATTAAATCCAGGCCCTCAACAACGAGTGGAATTATTGATGTTTTCATGTGCCACAATTTTTGATTACCACTTCACGATCCTTGTATTAGGTTGGTGCAAAAATAATGACGTAATAATGTCGTTTTTTGACATTAAAAATACGTCAAAAAACGATATTATTACGTCATTATTTTGTTAGTTTCATGAAAATTATCATTATTATTATTATTATTATTATTATTATTATTAATATGATCATAATTAACAACATAATCAACAACTACGATTAAAAGAAAATAGGAGCTTATTCAAAAAATGAGTGGAGTAACACTGATCCTATCATACATTAGCATAACAACACAATTTCGCGATGTTATATTTTTGAATAAATTTTTAATTTTATAACATTTTTGAACTTTATAATTTTTAATTTTTTTTTAACTGGATATATATTTTTTTAATTCCCCTGTAGCACAACGCTTTCCAACTTCAAATGGCGCTAATGGTGCCGCATTAAGAACTGATCTTCTAATTGACCGCAAGTAATTAAATATTACTAGTTTTCCTAAACATCCCGTCCGGATGATTTTCATATATGGACATTAAGCGAACTTCGTTTTGTTTGGTATACAGCCACAAATTTGTGGTAAACTGTGATATCTGAATCCAATGTATTACTAATTGTCGACATATATAATTTGGTAATCATTACTTCACAAGCTATCGTTGTTTCATGTTAGTCGTATCGACTAATGTTTGTTTTATTTAATTGATGTCTATTATTGTTTACAAGACCGTACCAACTGGCGATGTTCAATCAGTGTCGGAACCAAAACCTTCGAAACCACCAAAAGGGAAAAAGAAGAAAATGTCGACAATTCTCCACCAACATTACTATGCAGTCAATGCCGTAAGCTCTTCCATGCAAGAATTGGTCTACTTATCAACGCCATTATAATAAAGGAAGCAGTCAGTAAAGTAGAAATTAAATTCTTGGATACTAGATAAAGCCGACGGTGATTATTTGTCAATATTTTAAGGAGTTCTTTTAAGAAGAGAGAGAATTCAGTCGCCTCTGGAATGATCGACGAGCAATTTTATTCTTTCATTATTTCTTTCATTTAGACTTCAATTTTAAGAAAAATACACATTTCATTTACGTAAAGCAAAAAACAACTCGATTGATTCAACAGTGTTTTTATAATTTTTTCGAATTTCATTCTAAACTATTAACATGACTGAATCAGTTTAATTCACAAAATAGTACCATCTGTTTCAGAGAGAGAGGTAAATTAAGAGAAAGGAACAGATGTAAACTGATTTCCTTTTTTTTTCTGGTGCCACTGAAAAAATATATAAGAAAAAAGTGCCAAAAAGCGTATAATTATTGCCTGATAGATTTTTGTGCTTTCATACAATGACGTTTTATTTTCTTTCTATATTTTGCAGCTTAAACGTGCCAAAAGAATAAAAAGGAGTTTGCGTATCGACATTACGCATGACCATAAGTGATACAACGCGAGTTCTACAAAATATTTGTATGTAATACTATTATGCTATCTTAAATACTTCATCCGAGAATATGTTCCCCATAGCATAGAACTGGGTAATCTTAAGTAAGAGCAAAGATACGGGTGCAGTGGAGGCATAGGAAAGTAGCGGCTGTTTCTCTACTGTGTGCCGCATCCGTTTAGGATATGGGCCATCATAGCTCTCCAAACCTTTCTGTTCTTTGTGAATCTTATCAGAGTTTCTCCTCTCTCATTCTGCCATCCATGCACAAGCTCGACAGGTAGATGACTTGCTGCTTTCCCTTTATGCTACTTGCTTTGAAATGCCCTTTGCGAGTTAGGCTTCGAAAATTGCCATTATGCGTCCAAGAATCTTTAGCCGTGTCTTTCTGTTTCTAAGCGTTGTTTTTCTTTACATTTTTAAAACTTCCTCGTTGCTTATTCGCCCCGTCCATGGAATTCTCAGTATACTTCTGTAAAACAATATTTCTGTGAATTTCAGTTTTCTCTTCATCTGTGAGCAGATTGTCCAGCATTTAATGTCACACCTGTGGGTCGATATCCAAACAATTCAGTACACGTTTCTTTGTTTCTAACGATTTTTTTAGTACTTTGCTTAGCTTCTGGAATACACTTTCGCTAATCAAATGCCTGTTCAGATTTCGATGCTGCATTTTCTATCCTCGGTTGGAAAGACGGAAGTTGACATTTCGACTAATTACTTTTTACAAAATTTATATGACTAACATTTTTAAGCCCTTTAAACTTAAAGAAGTAGTATGCTTTACAAATAATAAAATTAGTACATTTATACACGAAATCATGGTTTTATTTTATTGTCTTATCTCAAGTTAGTCGTCCTAAATATTTGCTCATAGTTTACCGAAGTTATCTGGTCAAGATGCTTCACCCATCAGCCAGATTAGAGAGCCGAGATTTGCAGGATCCAATACTCTAGCTTTCTATGTGTAGTGATATAGACACAGGCGTTCATGTGATGACAGGTTCGTTGTTTTGAATTTGCAGTATACGTTATCATTTCTTTATTTTGTCACTTCAACCCAAGCATGGCGATACTGCCATTAGGACACAAGCATCTTCTGGGGGCTAAAGAGAACATAAGAAGACTTTAAAGTGAACCGAAACCCGAATCCTAAACACGAAGAAATGGATAAACCTCTACTCCTATTCATAAGACCAGTCGAGTACCCAACCTATTTACTCCTATTGAGAAAAAAATAATAAATAATGTTTCAATGTTTAAGCGGATACGTTAGAAATAGGAAACTGAAATAGGTATTAGAAGAAATCAGAAACATAATCTTAAACATAAAACAAGGGATAAACCTTTATTCCTGTCCAAAAGACATGGGACGAATTTTGAACCGGACAATAGGCAAACCTGTTTACTCCTATATCTGTCTATATTTTTGAGATGAGGTATTATGTATATTATTTACATTATTCGGACTATTGTCCCCATCTTTGTCGCCATATTTATTACAACGTTTCGGGCGTTGTACGCTCTGGCCTTCTTCAGGTGGTTGGAATGTCGAACTGAACCCTTTATTTTGCTCACTGTCCTTGAGGACACATGGCAGAGGACTGTTTACTCCTATTAATAAAAAATATTCAATAAAATTTCAGAGTTTAAGCGATGTTAGATGTAAAGCCCTGAATAGATTTTAGAAGGAATGGGTAACCCACTCCTAAACAGAAATTCGTGATAAACATGTACTCCTGTAAAAAACAAAACAAACAAAAAAAAAAAAAACCCAAAAAACAAAAAAACAAAACAAAACAAAACAAAAAACAGGTAGGACGATAAGCGAAAGTAGTGTTACTTATTTGTTCTGGAGGTCCATTGGTGGCAGCTAAAACAGCTTGTGAATTTGTACGATGGAACGATTTTTAGAATCTTGATTTTTGGAATCATTTTTTTAACTTTTGTACTATATACTATGACCTAATTTCATTTGCTCTAATGATAAAAAAGGAATTATATATCTCCAGGATGTAAGAGGTCATGGCCCTCCACAACATCCTATTCTTTGTAGCTGTAAGTAACATTTATCTATTCCCTATCCCTCACAGTCTTCTTTCTGTCGCCTCTTATATAACATCGTTAAGTAGATTATTCGCAACCGCAAGTTCTATTCTAATATTTTCTTTTCTCGCACCTCTCACCCCGTATCCCGTGGAACTCTCTTTGATTTATTACTTCCCCAGCACCTAAAATCTTCCAAAATGCAAATGCAACGTCAATCGCCATTTTCTGTCTTCCTGAAACCTGTACTTCTATTGTCTTTTCTCCTCATTAAAATCCTCTTAAGCTCTTCCACTCCTAGTGAAACATTTCATCTTAGTGGTATTAACCCTAGCGTGAAATGTTAAAAAAAAATAGTGTGCCCAAATTTAAGGTATAATAGAGATTTACTACGCGAAGTTTAGATCAGGCACAAGACAAAAGTTCCCAATGAGGCTCGAACACTATTCAGTTATAATTATTCGAGCGGCACAAGCTTGATAACAATTAAATCATGTCAAAGTGATTTTTGTGGGACAAGGTCGAAAGTATAGAGCAGTCAGTCAGGATTAGACTTAGTACTCAAAAGATGTTCCCAGCTCAAATCATAATAGAGATTTAAGAAGTGCAGCTAAAATGCGGCTGAGATAAAGGTGTACAAGATGATTGGTTTGTTTGATTTTATTTATTAGGTTGGTGCAAAAATAATGACGGTTTTTGAAGTAAAAAAAAAAACTTCAAAACCGTCATTATTTTTGCACCAACCTAATATTAGGTTGGTGCAAAAATAATGACGTAATACTGTCGTTTTTTGACGTATTTTTTAACGTCAAAAAACGACATTATTACGTCATTATTTTTGCACCAACCTAATACTTGCATACCAACTTCTATGGCTTATTTAATCCTGAAATCTAAATATCTTGAACATAATTTTATGGTTTCAACTAAATATATTTTGAAAGCAATTGCCTGCCTTCAACTACAGAGAAAAATGTATCTGGTCATTTTGCTATAAAATATTCTATTGGTAATTTTACTATATGAAATGTATTGTTGATATTTTTACTATTAAAGTGGAATTTCATATTAGGTTCGTGCAAAAATAATGACATAATAATGTCGTTTTTTGACGTATTTTTTAACGTCAAAAAACGACATTATTACGTCATTATTTTTGCACAAACCTAATATCTTCCTGGTGTTTTGCTTTCGTTTAGGCGTTCACTATTTGCCCATAGTTGGACCCATAGCAGACTTTAAGATGTGGTTCCTCGCTCTTGAAACCCTCCACTCTCCAGATCAAAGGCCTTGCTGCCAGGTGTAGTTTATCGTCGTACCCAGGACTAGAGTACAAAATGAGGATCGAACTCATTACTCACTTGTAACTAATCGATTAAGACAAGCTTGCTAATCATTACATCACGTCGAAGTTCACTGCTCACGTCATAATAACTGTTCGCTCGATGTTAGTGTTCTTTTATTTCTTTAAATTTTATTATTGAGTGAAGTGATTTGCATTCCCAAACGAATTTCTTTGCATACATAAATTATTTACTAACGCGTGCTAATCAGCCCAACCAATCGTGTCTGCGTTCACACCGACAATATGGCACCCGGCAAAAAATCATATCAACGCGCAGCATTTTGTTTATGACAACATTGTTCACTATTTGATTCTTGGCTACAATTTTTGTTTCGGCCTTCATTTCTATTTTGCAATTTTCTTTAACGGACAAACAAGACGCCATAGTATTATGAAAAGATGGTATTATATTATTTCAGTACCTTTTTCACAAAAGTGGTTGTTTTACGAATATGTAACAAAATATAGAAACTTAATTAAATATTACTGCTTTTCTGCATTATTTTTCATATTATGAATTTTTAAAAAGTTCGTAATTATTAGGTTGAATCTGAAGAAATCTCTGTTTTGGCGGAACCTATTTGAATTGCGAATGCATCATCCCAACTTCAAACCATATTCGTCAGTTAAGATTAACTTTGGAGATCATTAGCATACATCATGTTTTTGCCTAGCAGTGGCAGCGTGCACAGTCGATGAAAGGAAAAATGTTGTACTCAATGGCTATGCAAGGACACTTACAAAAATAACAAAGGATAAATATTATGAATTCAGTTGGATTCTTCTACCCAACATTCCACGACATATTCAAATGACCATGTAGCAACTGATTATGACGTTTTTCAATCGCTGCAAAGCGCTTTGATGGAGAGAATTTCCCCCCATGAAAACCAGATGCAAGCGTTCGTCGTAAACATTATCCACATAGAAACCTGCTGAATTTTACTGAAAAGATATCGAAGTCCTGCTTGATGAGTGGCAGCACGTCATTGACAATAGAGGGGGAATATATAATTGAATAACATGTAATGGTAATATATTTTTTTACGAATAAATTTGATAAACAAAAAAAGGAAATTATTTATGTCGTAAAGTATTCATTAGAGAAGCATTAAAAATATTAACCCTTTCATGATCGAAATTGCTTTTTTTCTTTGACGCACTTTAATTAATCAACCAAGGGCATGTAAATAGAGCTCGAGCAAGTTTATAGCGATACATTTTATGTTGGTTGGTTGATTTCGTTCAGCGGCATATCAACATCTCTATGGGTTATCTAATACCGAAAAATAAATATTTTGAACACAAATTTATGGCTGGACCTAAAATAATTTTGGACGCAACTATATTCCTGCAACTACAGATAAAATATATTATTGGTAATTCTATTATAGATATGTATTGTTGGTAATTTTTTATATACATAAATGAATTTCTAGTATATTTACTAGTATTTATAAAGAGTGTTTCAAAAAGACGGATTATATATAAGGGTGTTTCATTAAGACGGATTTGCAGTAAATAAATCAGTGTTATTGGGGAAAATTTATTTACTTCTTTATTGGATAATGTTATTTAAATCATGACAATTATGCGTGAAAAATAATATCGCCCAAATGTCTGCCAAATCTGAAAGAAAAAGAAAAAAAATTCTTTAGATGCTTAAACTTAAATCGCATTTAAAATCGATCCTAGTTATTCGCACATCCTTTAATTTCATAGTTTTTTTGTTTTTGTTTGGGTTTTCTCTATTTACCCATAGCTTGAATCTTAACAGGTGCTAAAACGAAAGCGTAGGTTGGACCTGGGAACAAAAGCACATAAGTGGTGGTTGTACGCTCCTCAAAACACCCAATCTACCAATCTTGCTGGATAATGCCTCGGAACATTTTAATTGCATAGCAAGTTCCACTTTCATTTGTTTCCTTATATCCACTTACGGGAATATTGTCATGGTAGCTACCTAGACCGACAGAATGAAATCTTCCGAAGGATATATATACTACGCCTCTCAAGAGAGACGGAGGGTTAATACAGTATTAGAACGGATTTGGTATTGGAAAGGTAGTGAATCGAGTCGAGATGATAGCAGTCACGCCAACCCAGTCGTGCAGTCTTACTACCCCTTTCACTTCTTTGGATTATTTCTTGTGTAATATATTCTTTGTTATTTCTACTGTTGTCTTGCATGTTGTTCTTCCATGGTCCGAACCTTGGACTATAAAAAATATACTATCCCCCCCAGATATGGGTTAATTAGTAAGACATTTATCACTAACCCATTAATATCTCTCTTCAAATATTTTACAAACAAAAACTATTTTCTGGCTTTAAATAATGTGAAAATGTTTGATATGACGTAGAAAACAAATCTCTCCATATATATATATATATATATATATATATATATATATATATATATATATATATATATTATGTGAGTTTATGAACCCGGGTTTTACGCTATTTGTTTGTCTGACGATCGCAAATAGCGTGAAACCCACGTCACAAACTCACATCAATCCAACTATATATATATATATATATATATATATATATATATATAGAGAGAGAGAGAGAGAGAGAGAGAGAGAGAGGTAGAGAGAGAGACGAAGAGAGACAGAGACAGATTTTTTATAATGACGCATGTTCAATGTTTAATATAAATTAGTTTTTTCCATTGTCCAGTTTTTAATTTATATGATAAATTAAATTAAAATTCAGTGATTTGAGAAATCTGTTGATAGTTGACATCGTAATCCGAAGACGCATTGGAATAGGAAAATATTAAGTAACCGGAATATTTCCTGAAAAAAAAAAGCTATTTAATATCAATCCATTAATATGACAGTGACTATTTGGACAATTCTCTCACGGATGAATGACAACTGAGGCAGCGAAGACCGGGTAGGATTCTGAGAGTAGCACGAACGGGTCATGTAAGCAATGAGGAAGTTTTCAGGCAAATAGAAACGAAAAGAGACTTATACTTAGAATCAGAAATTGATAGATTTAAACTCCATGACATATCGCAAGAAAAGAAGAATGCACAAATCAGACATGGGGCATATTGAGGGCTGTATGGTGGGGGTGAGGCAGCGTCTAATTTCGTAACGAAATTCCTGGCAGAATTGAGAATGGGAGGTATATAGAGCTAAGACCTTGAAACGTTAGGAAGCTGTAAATATCCATGGTCAATCACGTACTGAAAGAAAAAAAAACATTGAGGACATATTGTATAATTTTGATTCTGTATACGAATTGATTTGCGGTCAAAAAAGACAATCCTAAGAGGGTAAAAACGTAACAGAGGAACAAAAATGATCCCGCATATATATATATATATATATATATATATATATATATATATATATATATATATATATATATAATAAAAAAATAATGTCGTTTTTTGACGTATTTTAACGTCAAAAAACATTATTTTTGCACCAGCCTAATATATATATATATATATATATATATATATATATATATATATATATATATATGAGATAATAATCACAAAACGAAAGAATATTAATCTACTACCAAGTGTGTCTAAAGATTTTAATTTTTTATTGTTCAATATATATATATATATATATATATATATATATATGAAGAAATATAGTTTGAAGGTACGCTATATTTATGAGATAAAGTGCTCAATATCAGAAACAGAGCGTATGTAAATATATTTGCATAGGCTCTATCTCTGATAATGAACACTTTATCTCATACTTATAGCACACCTTAAAATATATTTCTTGATATTGAGCTCCTGATAAACAGTAGAACACTATAGCTACATTTATAACAGATTATAGACATAGAAATATTTATCCTCGACTACTCGCTAAAAAACATGCCCATCCCATCTGCATTCCCATATAAGCAATATATATATATATATATATATATATATATATATATATATATATATATATATATACAGATGTAATGAAAACGAAAATAATATAAATTCTAGCGCTAACTGCATTAATTCAAATGAGAGTTCAATATCAAGAGTAGACCTAGAATTATTTATTATAAATTTTTACATGCGGACAAAAAAAAAATTACTCACTACAAAGATGCATTCTGGTTTTGATGTGTATGCATCTCGACTGGTGAGTGCCAAAAATGTTCATAGACAATCCTTTTAAGCCACCGACAGTCAGACACCAGCACATATGATTTGATTATAATGATAAAGGTTATGTGCAGAACAACCAACCGCACGTTTGAAGGGCCGAATACAGAGACAAGGGCACAAAACGGTCCTCTGCAGGTTTTGGATTCAAAGTTGTCCGTCTCCTAGACCAGTTGCCATTCAAGGATATAGAACCCAGTCTGTCCTGCTATTTACCCATAGCTGGAGGGATCAGATGAGGATTAATACCTTTCTGAATGTTATTAGCACGTAAGTGAATGTAATGGATTCGACTGGAATTTTAACTCATCTCTCCTATTCCTCAATCCGAGACGCTATGCACCGTGCCTCCGCATATATATATATATATATATATATATATATATATATATATATATATATATGTATATATATATATATATATATATATATGTATATATATATATATATATATATATATATATATATATATATATATATATGAGGAGGCACGGTGCATATATATATATATATATATATATATATATATATGTGTGTGTGTGTGTGCATTTGTGTGTGCGTGTGTGTATAATGTGTGTGCGTATTTTTCCATTCTCTTTTTTTTCTTATTCGTCTGTATTTCTTTTTTCTTTTTTTCGTCAACATCAAATCTCTAAGGAGATTCCTATTCCTTGACGCGAGATTTATCAATTTTGATATCCGCGGAAATTGACCCTTTTTTTATTTATCTCGATCCACTCTAAATGTATGAACTTTCGTTTCTTTGCTCAACTTGAGTCGAAATCTCTTTCAAAAAAAAAAAAAAGATTACAATCATGGCAGTTGCTAATTTTGATGGTCTTTCAGCTCTCGTAAATCCTCGGTCTATTTAGAGAGTGTGAGATCTTGTGCTGAAATAAGATGCGCAAATATCGCAGAATGCAATAACAGTTGTTCAGGAATGACAGGTCAGCGATAGTGGTTAGGTGACCGTCCGCATGTAGTTTAAATTTACTGAGGATTTTTTTTCGTAAATAATGCCTTTATCGTCAGAACTCATTTTGAAGTTTGAAGGTGATGCCTGTAAAAAGCTAGGTCCGTATTCAAGATTAGCAAGAGATTGATAGATAGATATACTGAGAGATACTGATTACACCGACCGAGGACTAAATTGGGAAAACTTTTATCGGTATAGGTTCTCTGTGCTTTTTCCATAAAAGACGCACCTGTTTATACATGGAACTGAAAGTAAAAATAATACTCCTGGAATATGATATATACGGATTACTGAAATGTAAACGGATTTGCTGTAAATTAAATAATTTATATCCGATGGTTAAAAACTGACCAGCTATAATATAATTTTAAATCATTTAAACCTAGACAATGGAATAAAGCCACTAAGTTACAACGGAGTTAAAGAGTATGAGGCATAAAATAACACTATTAAGGAAAGAGAACAATAAAAATCAGGATTATAGAAGATATAAGATAACGATTGATATTTGAATTCTTGAATGTCAAAGATGACTGGAGAGCAAACAACTGGAAGAGAATTTTACTAGCGAGAATTACAAGAATAGAAACAATTAACATTGAATTTATGGCTATATTTATCAATTTCAACAGTAAAATGATGAGACCTAGCCGCCAATCTAGTGCTGCGCTTAACTTAATACAGTCTAGGAAACTTAGAGGAAGTCCATCCAACAATTACCATGATCTTTTTATAAAAAAAGTTCACAGGAAAGCTATGTTACGGCCTTGGGATTGTAGCTGAAGCCAAGAGGTCAGGTCAGGACAAATAATATTACATTTTCTTCTTTGGGTTTTATCAAGAATTTCTAAATATATCGCAGCTACACTAGACCATATGTGGCAGAAATATTCAAAGCAAGGACGGATAATAAACGTATACAGATAGATACAGGTGAGAAACATTCTTCAGTAGAACACAGTGAAACAATCTTTCCTAGCAAAGGACTTGGCAATTTGTTTAACATAATGTTTCCATTTAATTTCAGCGGAAAATGTTAGCCCCTGAAGAAACAGTGATTAAGTGTCATGCTGATAGACGTCAAAAAGATTTCTAGCAGACAATTCAGCAATTTCAGTATCTGTCTATATTTCTGAGATGAGGTATTATGTATATTATTAACATTATTCGGACCCATTTTTGTCGCCATATTTATTAAAACGTTTCGGCCGATGTACGCTCCGGCCTTCTTCAGGTGGTTGTGATGTCGAACTGAACCCTTATTTCGCTCACTGGGGTAGACTCTTCTAGTTCCACGTGTCATGTTTAACGAATGCAGTTATCAGTTATCTCCTGTTACTTTCCGTCTGAAAGTTCTCCATTATTGAACTCAGTCTTTGCGTCCTGTCATTGGATCTAACCAACGCCTTTATCCACTGTGCCATGTGTCCTTGAGGACATCTGTGTATAAATTTCTGGGTATTATAAACCTAATGTCACAGCAACCATTTTAACAGTGCTCATATTGCAATTTTTTGCTTCTATCATTTCATTTTTTTTTTACCAGAACTCATATTGCAACTTTTGTTGTTATTATTGCTTTTCTCTGACACTCCTTATTACTGGTTCCCATATTGTATTCATTTCTATGCTTGGTCGGCTCAGGCGATTTTTGTGGCCTAGCATATGTGCTGATTCTTTAAGTTTACGACATCCACGGATTGCCGCAGTCATGGCAGTCATTGGCCAACTTGAGAAGAATATGGAGGAGCGAAATCAGCTTTCAAACAAAGTACAGACTGTGCAAATCGCTGGTAGTTTCCATTTTCATATATGGACGTGAACCGTGGACACTGTGGGAAGAAATGGATCCAAGCGTTTGAAAACAAATGCATGAGAACCCTCCTTGGCATCTTCTATTGGAAACATAAACCAATGCATTTGTTCAGAAAAGGGTTGAAAATTTTGTGGGCCACAGGGAACCACTTCTCGCCACAGTCAAACGGAGAAAAATGACACAGTGTGGACACTTTACAAGGCACAACAGATTGTGCAAGAAAATGATGCAAAGCACCGTTAAAGGTAGACGTAGGCGAGGACGCCAACGTAAAAACAGTTTGGACAATGTCAAACAACAGACAATTATGACTATACCAGAATTACTGAGGGCAGCCATTGATAGACCGTTGGAAGGAGATTCAATGTAGCTTCTTCATTCAGACCCCATCTACGGTTACAAAAATCAAGAATATGGTGATGATGCCTTGTGAGAAGCAAGCGAATGAGGTTGGTTCGCTACAATGTGTGATATAACGGTGAAGTTTAGGACTGTTGGAACTAAGGAGTGTAGATCATCTGAACACTCACCATGGAAATAGTGATAGAGCAGTGAGAGGCTTGTGATGTCTCGTTTGCGAAAAATGGGGTTGCATAGTAGAAAATAATTCATCGCCTACAAGGACGCGGAGTCGCATTTGGACTCTATCGAGAGTGGAAAGGGAATATAGCTACTGCCCATATATGGCAGCAGTATTTTCAGGTTGATCTGGTTCTTATAAAAGAAAAAAGCATATCAGGAGGTGTGAGGTACTCGCTGGAGCAGTAGAGTGTACCGACCATTTTCCAGACATCTTTAGCAATGGATCGTAGGTATGAGTTGCACCTAGATAAGCATTTAGTCGAAATGGTCGGTTGAACTTGTTGTAATTTAGGCTGTTTCCTAGCACATTTATAGGTTCCCTAAGAGGACTGCTATTCTTGAAAATTGTTTCACTTATTTATTTTTATTGTGTTTTAACTGACCATAAGCAGCTGTACCTCTTGTTATAAAAAAAAAACAAACAAAAAAGAATAAGTTTTAGAGAAAATGGAAACAAAAAAGATATTTATACTTAACATCAAGAAGAGAAATTTGAAGTTTTGGGGGCATAGAATGTGGACAGGGGGCTTGGAAAATATGATATTCACAAGATAGATTGAAGGCAAATGAGATAGAGGAAAACAAAGCAAAGCATATGTAGTGAGATTGAGTAAATGGATGGCAGAACAGATTTTAGGAGAAATAACAGTAAGACAAAATTTATTATGAACTACAAGTGACAGGAATATGTGGAGAGCCATGATGGCCTACATCATGAGGGGACACAAAGAAGATGGTGACTGTCAAGCTCCAATAAGCACCGATCTTCTTGCAAAATATCTTCTCTGGATAAGGATTAATTCGGATGGACTAATCACTCCTTGACATGCCCAAAATGAAACTGTATTTTATGCTGTTTAAGTGAATCAGAACCTAAAGATCGACACTTGCATATCCAAGCAATCAAACATTCGTTTCGCTTACAACATAATACATAATAATGGCATGCAACAAGCCCAGTACCATTCTACCTTGAGTGGATCTTGGGCCTTGAATTAGGTGGATATTTAGTAAAATATAAATTCATTAAATACTAATTATCTTAAAAAGAAAGTTTGTAAAGTGAATTGAAAAACAAGTTATCGCATTTTCGTTTCTTTTTCTCTGGACTAGATCGGTCCTATGCTAATAATATAATGCTTAGAAAATCTTATTTGATTGCTGTGAGTTTTTTTTTTCACGCGTTTATGGCAGCTGTGTTTAGGCGTGATTATCGTTGAGGACGAGATTTCTTCCTTTCGGTTAATTAAAGTCATCACTCCCATTTATCTTAACCGTTTTTTCTATCTGCGTTTCAGAATGTATGGATAAAGCTTCATTAAATATTACTCTACTATGCAAGCAACACCTGGTCCATCTCGTTTCGCACAGCTAAGCTGTAAATGTCGACCGTTAAATAAAATAATCCCCGAAAAAACTAGCAAATAATTTTTCCTGAAATGCAAATCTCTTCACTGAATTAACAGAAACTTGTGAATAAAAATAAATGCTATATTTCTACCAACTTCTACTAATGGGGTGTTTCATTAAGACGGATTATATATAAGGGTGTTTCATTAAAATGGATCAAAGTCAGCACTAAATAAATCATTGTTATTGGTGAAAATTGATTTATTTCTCTATTGGATCATGTTTTTTTTTAAGTCATGGCAATTACGTGTGAAAAAAATATCGCCCAAATGTCGCTAAATCTGAAAGAAAAAGAAATCATTAGACGCTTAAACTTAATTCACATTAAAATCGATCTAATTTATTGGAACACCCTTTATTTGAAATTTATAACCAAGTATCGTTACTCTCGTTTTGCTGACTCATTAGATGTAGGTCACCTATGGATAACAACAAATCTATGTTATCAGGAACCTAAATTAACCAACAGATTTCGGTAACTAACCTGAAGATAAATTTCTCAAAATTGATTAAATGTGATTTTCTTTCACTGTACCATATGCGAAACAAAACATAATTCAGCCAAAGAGAATGAAATTAAGTTTAATTTTTTTTTGTTTTTAAATGAGCTTGATATTTTTTGACTTATAATTAAGCATTAAAAATTCTCTACAGACTACATTTCACATCGCTAACAATAATGTCTATACCAGTTCAGCAAACATCGTAATATTTTTAGATTCAATTATAATATTTATTATCTTATGCAAATATCAAGTAAAAAGAAAATTATTTTTATTCTAAAATATTAATAAAAATGAGGAAATATTTGAAAATAAAATAAAATAATATTATGCTTAAAACGATATAATTTAACGTCTGTTAAATTGAATAGAATTTCTGCCAATAAAGTACTCGATATTTGGCTAGAGTAAAAATTATTGATAAAGATTAATACTTATCGACTTTGAACTTCGTAATTCTATCAATCATCACTTGTCAGGACTTTGGAAAAGAATTGTCGCTTTGATTATACAACATTTATTTCAATAAACGCATTCATTCTTATTGAATGTATTCACAAGATAACGAAAATTAAGAAAATAACTCAAAATTGTACTAATAATATTGAACTATATTATTATTATTATTATATAGATGATTTTTAATCCGACATCAGTATATGTTTTTAACAGATGTCTTTAATCGGATGTTAGTAGATGTTTTTTTAATCCGACGTTAATATATTTTAAACCCTCGTTAAAGCATAACGCTATAAACATCTTTTTAAGTTGATGAACATAATTGAAATGATATTCGTCCATTTTTGAACTGTGAAATTAATATCTAGAAACCTTGAAATAGAAAGATAAATGTGTCTCTTAATAAATAACATTTTTCCAAGAAATCTAAATAAACGGAATTATCAAAATAAGTAAAAGTAAGCTGTTTAAAAATATTTTTCAATATAACTGTAGCGAATTTTTTTAAACAAGTAAATAAATATTATGTTTGACGAATAAAATTATATTATTTTAAATGATAAAATTATTCAAATGCTTCCTTCATTATAAGCTCTACTTTGTAGCTACATCTAGGATGAGGAATTCGAGTGATTTAACGGAATGACGAAAATATCTTTAGAAAATAGATGAAAATATTGTTTACACAGACATTTTACTGAGATAAGAGAACTATTAAAATGTTCTTTGTCCGTAGAATAGATAGTTGGTTAATGTCAAATAATACATAAAACGAAATATACTAGTTAAAATTTCACAGCGTTCCTATTTTAATTTTCTTCTGAATTTTAATTCTTAGCTTAATGGTGGGTTCTACGACAATAAAATATCCGTAGAACGGAAGGTTAAATATTTGAGCTTAACAACTTTAACAAAATATTGCAATAACAATAATAAATATGAATGCTGGAAGTTATTTTAAGAAGTAAGTGGATACAAATGAAATAATTTGTAATTGAAAACATTTTTCATTTCATTTAAACACATCTATCTTCTTTTCTTTTCTTTCTTTCTTTCTTTCTTTCTTTCTTTCTTTCTTTCTTTCTTAGTGAGATGTCTTCACGAGATATGCCTGTTGTCTTTTCACACGATCAAGACGGAAATAGTCCATTATCTATTTATGTTGTATTGGCAAGAGACGAGAAGCATATCTATTTTTTCTTCTTTTTTCTCACTGAAACCAAGTAGCGTATCTGATAAGTCTTTTCCTTTTTCCTGACGGGTTCAAAACGGAATCGTCCATTATTTCTGAGGTATTGTTATGAGATGTTAAACACTTCTATTTTACCATCGTTCTTTCTTTCATTCTTCTTTTCTTTTCTTTCCTTTCTTCCTTTCTTTCTTTCTTTCTTTCTTTCTTCCTTTCTTTCTTTCTTTCTTTCTTTTTCGCACTGAAACCAAGTCGATTCTCTGAAATATTTTTTCCGTTTTTTTTCCACGCGATCCAATCGGAATAGTCCATTATTTATGAGGTATTGACTGGGCCAACGTATTCGCTGGCTAAGGAAGTAAGAAAAGTAGAATTATAATAAGACACTTGCATATGGTTAACATAATAAGCGTCAAGCGGATCCAACAAGTATCCATAAGAGGCATACCATTCAGAAGCACTCGAGAATTTGAAAACAGTGTTTCAACAACATTTACCCTCCACCATCGCCACATTTCCAGAAATATGGAATCGAATGTTTGCCTTCCCGCTGAATTTCACTTGTAGAACATGAAAGTGATTATAGTGATTTACAAAGCGTAGATTAGTGGCACAAAGCCGAAAGGAGAGGGGCACCCAGTAAGGAACGAACTCGCTATTCAGTCGTAATGAAGCTAGCGAGAAAAGGTTGTTAAAAATTTACACCAAGTCAAGATGACCATGAACGTGGTTATATTTTTTACTATTATTTAAATAGATTTAATTTAAATAAGTTTATATTTCCTTTCTGCTAAGTCCTAATTACTTTCCGAGCACTCTAATAAAAATGAGCATTTGTAATCACTATCGAAATATTTCAATTATGTCAAACCCTGATAATAATGGCGGAGCTTAAGCTGTGGCTATATATATATTATGAAAATTTCTCAGATTTAACCAGTAGATTTGTCATTTTTATTCATATATATATATATATATATATATATATATATATATATATATATATATATATATATATATATATATATATCGAAGGCGTTGGACAAGGTTTGGCACGCTGGACGATTATTTGGTTTAATCCAATCGTTCGTATGAAATCGGGAAATGAATGAAGGTCGTTTTGAACGGGATCACTTCCACATTCTTTCTCATGAACGGGGCTGACCCTCAAGGATCTATTCTGGGTCCTATACAGTATCTGATCTTTATCAATTATCTTCTTGATGGCGGCAGTTCCCAAGAAGGTATTTATGCAGAGGACAATACCATTTACTTCTGAATAAATTGTCAGAACTGGTAGATTAAACCTCGCTGCTAGGACCTTAACGCATTTAAGGCATTTTAACGCATGCAACACACCATAGAGACCCTTTTCTATTTGGCTGACGTTAGACTCCATGAGAGCAACTTATCGCGCTTTCTTCTCTGTATGTTTTCAACTTGAAGTGGATCGACTACATCGAATTAATAGCTGCATCTAATTTTTTTCTTTTCAGAATCGATCGTACCAATTTACAAATATACCATTTATCTGTGTATTGAATACCACTGTTGTATCTGATCTAATGTTTCTGATATTCATCTCAAGGTTCTTGATAAAATCCAGTGAAGGATCTTTCCCACCGAATCACGTAGTTTCCCCTCAAAATTTTTTATAAATACTTTCATGGGAACGATAATTTTTTCCCTTGGTGTCCTGACTAGATGAATGCAAGGGTGTTACTCGATGGGCATTTAGGTCCCACCCGATTCCTGTTGAAATAGCTAAATGTAGCCGCTACTTCTATTCAAATAGTTTCTTTTCTAGGAGTTCCCGCCTGTGGATCTCCTTTCCCTTTTCTTGCTTACTTGATCAAAAAAAAAAATTCAAAAATTTAAATTCAACCTCAATATCCATCTTCTATCTTCTTGAATCCCGTTCGTCTTTTGTCCTTTCCTCAATCCTCTCTATACTAAGCCTTTTCTCTCACTGTCACTCCCTGTAAACTGCTGCGTACTAGTGGCATTCCCGATTGCTTGTGGTGAAATGATTAAAAAAACAAAAAAACAAACTTAATGTTAATATAATAACGTGAAAATAAGACAAATATTATCACAAGTAAACCATAGAAACATATGTATATATTATGAAATGGACTTAAAATCGACAATTATTTTTAATATATTTTCTGTTTATATATATATGTATTTAAGTAAATGTTTTATTTGTAATGAATGACATTAACTATATTTACCAGCCTGAATGTCCGAGAAATTTCATAGAAAATATATATCCAGCGGGGGGATTCGAATGTGTATCCTACACTGTTCAGCTATGGAGCCTGAAGTACTATAGCATTTATATATATATATATATATATATATATATATATATATATATATATATATATATATATATAAATCTCAAAAATATTTTTCAGTTTTATTTTCACGTAATTTTTCTATTACTGAACATTTAAGATAAAAGTGGGATGTATATGAAAACTTCCGAACTAGTTGTTTTATATAGTCAATTTACCAAAGTTATTTTTTATAATTGTGTAGTTTCGATTGTTCCAACATTCTTTGCCAAGGTTTCGTCTTGTGTCTGTTTCAATACACGATACACAATGAAAATCTTCGGAGAAGAAACAAAAAAAAGAATTTTGTCGATTTTCACCGATTGTATAAAACAACTAATTGGCAAATTAAAAAGAAATTATAAAAAAATTGAATAAACAAAATTTTTGATATTATTCCACAAATTATGTTTTAAAGAATTCTTCCTGCAGAAATACACCATATATATATATATATATATATATATATATATATATATATATATATATATATATATATGTGTGTGTGTGTGTGTGTGTGTGTGTATGTGTGTGTGTATATATATATATATATATATATATATATATATATATATATATATATATATATAAATATCGAAACCTTCTCCTCCAGTTATGGCTTTAATTGTAGGGGGGATCGGTCTCTTTAGCCTTGGATGTTAACCAATGTAGAAGAAGACTCATAATGCCAAACCGGTTCGGCATACCTCTTACAATTCCATACCGTAAAACATACTCGCAACGAAAAACATAGAAACAACGTCTATTCTGCTGAGAGTTATGGCACTTTACAGCAAATGGGGCCTATGGTAATTGAATCAGTGATATATATATATATATATATATATATATATATATATATATATAAAGAAATATAGTCTTAAGGTGTGCTATATTTATGGAATAAAGTGCTCAATATCAGAGATAGAGCGTGTGTAAATATAAAAGTGAACATAGATGTCAACACTTAGAGGCGACAGTCTGTTTCATGCTATATGCAATCGTCAGGCCACATATGCTGTTATTTTTCTCGGCTATATATATATATATATACGAGTTAGTGGTGCATTGTGGGTATTCTATTATGGCGGTTATATATATATATATATATATATATATATATATATATATATATATATATATATATATATACAGTAAGGAAAAAAATCAGTTGGTATATAATCGAAGTGGATCCTAGTAATAAAAAATATATTAGAACTGATCCAGAAAAAGCTCGATGTATTTTATTTAGAGAGACCAATATAATTTATAATCATTTTTTTTTGCCTCATATGGGGAATAGTCTAGTGGGATGAAATCTACACCTGGATTGAAAAGACAGACGACCACTTTCGTCCTCTGCCGCAATAGCCTATTCCTTATATGAGGTAAATGGATTTGTTTGATTATATATATATATATATATATATATATATATATATATATATATATATATATAAATTTCAAAAATATTTTTCAGTTTTATTTTCACGTTATTTTTCTATTACTATAAAAAAATGGGATGTATATGAAAAAAAACACTTTTATATTTTTATGCCATGAGGCGACAGAAGTGTTGGTAAAATCATCTTGGTGAATCGACGATGACGCTTTTGTTTTTCTTCGAAAAGAATAGTTGTGAATGCCACCGCAACATATCCTAGAAATATATGACATAAGGACAAATCGTAAGACAGAATGACTCGATGTAAATCACGCAAAGCGCAAACATGGAACGCCTCCTCAAGCGGCGGAAGTTTTGTTAGAAATTCAGCAGTCAGAATCAAATTTGAAAACAAAAGAATATTCAATATTTTTCAACAGAGATAAATTGATTTTTTTTAATCTTCTGAACTTAAGCGCCGTTCTTTGAAATAAGAAAGCGACTTCACTGCCTCTCCGTTCTTCAGGGTAATTTGTACGAATAAACATGAGACAAATCAATAGTTCTTCACGCAAAAATGAAAATGACTGAATATAAAAATTACGTGGTGAATATTTCCTTTGTAGAAAAGCAAAAAAATACAATTTCATAATAGGAAAAAATATTTACCTCTTCATATAACTTGTATCTTAATTTGTATATTTTGGTAGAACATTAATTTCAAAGAACATTCTATAATATTGATTGCAATCAATTAATCATCTGAATTTTAAGTGACTTAACTGACTGAGCGACTCAAAACGCTCAGATATGTCCGACAGGTTTTGTTTTGTTTTGTTTAACAGCGTGTCGGCCTTGATGGGTCATTTTACATCAACCAGGTGAATACCTCTATTACACACACACACACACATACACACATACACACACACACACACACACACATATATATATATATATATATATATATATATAATCCTTTCATTTCTTTCCTTTTCTTCCAGTAGTTGGAGGGCCTCAGTTTGACAGCTTTAATTCGTTTCAAATTGATTCTTTAAGCTGTCTATTGGAACAGTTTAAACCAGTCCTACTTATACACACATATATAAACAATTTTTAAAGGAATTTACTTATTACTATTTCTTTTAGAAACATTTTTATCTATCCAGAGGCAACGTATTTAATCAATTATTTGTTTTATATTTGTGACATTGTAGTGTTTACTATGTTTAAACTGATAGCTTTTACATGCAATAAGAATTTACTTAGCCTTCAATCTATGATTGAGATGAATGCATCAACGTACATTTTCAGCTCTTAACAGGTGAACATAAAAGTTACAGTTAGCACAATGTCCTGACCCTTTTATTAGGTTGAAGTTTTGCTGACTGAAGTTTGGTTTGTGTACGTAAATCTTGTTTGTCGGGAATATGTCCTATATTGTTTGCACTCTGCATTTTTCATCAAATTCTCATTAACATTTAATCTAATATAGCCTGGTATTCGTACTAAAACAACATTCTTTTTAAAAAATTTAACAAGATTGTATGTTTGCAATGTAAGGTTGGCTATTCTTTTTCTTTGAGAGCCTACCATAGATATGAAATCCGAAAATGTCACAAATTACTTTGCTACTGAGCTTCCTTATTAGATCAAAAGACAACCTCAGGGTTTGCAACTCTGTAGAAATGTAAGAATAATCTTAGTCTATTTTGATTTTTGTTAAAACCACTCGTGGCTGGAGCTTTTGTTTTATTCGATAATTTGATCCATCTGTATAAAGAGCTCTATCGCAGTGTTATTTTTCACTTAATTCTCCAAATTTATTTTCGCATTCATTTTCATGTGTTGATTTTTTAAAAATCTGTCAGTGTGGTGTCACATCCAGAGGGCATCCAGTGTGATATATTTGAATAGTGCTATATTGTCTGGGTTTTGACTTATTTGTCTTATGGCATATTTTAAGGAAGTAAAAAAGGAGGAATTGTAGATGGCTTATTAAATAGTTTTCCATTGTATCATGCAGGAAAAGGAAAAAACGTTTTATAGATGAAGACGAGCATAGGTCCCTGATGAAAGCTTCAATGCTTAAGATACTTGACATCTTGAATAATATATTTCCACTTACCAATTCAGCGCCTTTTAGTGGAAGTTCTGATAGCCTTAAAAAAGTTAAATTCTCGTTTTTCAAGTATTTCTGTTATTAATAATACTGATTATAATACGATAAACATGTTTCTTGCCTTTTGTGTCTCTTCGCTTTAATTACAATAACCCCTTACAGGACGCTTTATATTGCTATTTCTGTCCAGGACACAGGCAATCATAGCTCTCCACAGATTCTATAATAATGACTAAGTGATAAATATAATGGAATGTGTTCCGTTAAAAGCCCCAAGGATTCGGTTTTGTCTTGCCTGGGTTTCAACCAAGTCGTCTTATTGAGTCGATTTTACCATTATTTAAGTTATAACTCATGGGGAAGAGCTAACTTCTTTCTTTTTCTAAATGCAGTAATGCGAAGTTGAACACATCTGAGCAGGTCGGAACTTGAACTCGCTGATTCCACTTCCAGCGTCGATAAACGTAACCTTACCTGCCTATCCTATACTTTATATTCGCTAAAATTGCCAGTCAGTGTTATCGCCGGGAATATGCAATAAACAGGCTTTACGGAAGCATTACATAGGATATATTTAATTTTCAACGTATTGCTATTTGAAGTTTATATATAGCTATCTGGAACCTGTGGCCGTTGTAGAGAGACTCGCCATTTGATCCGGCTGATTCACATCTCGGCTACGAAGATCTTCCCACTTCTGCAAGGTTCTATCTTCCTTTTAAGTGCTTTCGTCTGCTATGAGGTCTATCTAAACCCTGTTACAGGCACCTGCTTAGACACATATGTGTTTGTTAAAATCTCACCAAGAGAAAGCGCATAATCTGGTGGGATCAGCAATTTGAACAAGGAGAGTACGCTCCAACTCTTGGCTTTTGCTAGAACAATCATTTTCGACGAGTTAACCCCTAGCAAAGCTATATATATATATATATATATATATATATATATATATATATATATATATATATATCCAAGATGGGAAATAGTCACCAAGCTTTCCGATGCCGTTGTACAAGGCATCAGTTTTGCCAAGAGAAGATGATGAGGACAGAGGAGAAAATAGAAATAAAATCGTCACTGAGTATACTATTAGGTTTGTGCAAAAATAATGTCATTTTCTCACATAGTAACATATGTGAGAAAACGACATTATTTTTGCACCAACCTAATAGAAATCGATTAAAAAAGATTTAGACCTTGGCAAACAACGGAGCAGATGAAGGTGCCTTATCAAATGTTCACTTGTCCATCGACGCTACGATCATATTTGTGCGCGGTGCTGATAATGATACCGACTATTAATACTTTGCTATACTTATAAAACATTTGATACACACGTTCTGTAAACCTCCTTTCATATACTTGTCATCTAATATGCATTCTGAAATTCTTCAAACTGACATCACAATAGAATTATAACATGACTTTCGATATAGTAGAGAAAATTAACACGAACTGGGATTTATTTTAAAATTTTTAATTATGAGTCCCAGGTCGCAACGCAAAAAAAAAATATATATATATCTTTTATAAGAATGACATCCTTTCAAGAACTATTCGCCGCCAGTAATATTTTATAAAATTTCTCACGCAAACTATCGCAATCATTTGCCCACTTCTGTCATCGGGAATAAAGGATATGTCACATGCTATTTTCAACATTGTCACTGAGACATTTTTGTGGCGTTTTCAGTCGATATTGCAGACAAGTGAAATCTCAGTGAACATGATCAATGAAAGAATTAATTTTCAATATTCTTGTTGAGACAGGTCTGTCTAAATAAGCTGCAGTCATTCAAGTCTTAACTTGGTTGAATTTTTCATTTCTTTATTTGTTCTTTGTTTCCCATGAGAATGGCGCGAAAACACTGATATGTTTCCCCAAAGATTGACAGAGAAAGAATCAGTAAACTTCGAAAATACAAATCTCTCTTTAAGTGATGTTTAGACGATGAATTTACGTCAAATTATATCAGACCTATACAGAAAAAATCTTTTTTCTTGCTCTTTTCTTGTTGTTGTTCTTCTTCTTCTTCTTCTTGTTCTTGTTTTCTTGTTCTTGTTGTTCTTGTTATTGTTATTGTTTTTCCTGTTCTTGTTCTCCTTGTTCTTGTTCTTCTTGTTCTTGTTCTTCTTGTTCTTGTTCTCCTTGTTCTCCTTGTTCTCCTTGTTCTTCTTGTTCTTCTTGTTCTTGTTCTTCTTGTTCTTGTTCTCCTTGTTCTCCTTGTTCTTCTTGTTCTTCTTGTTCTTGTTCTCCTTGTTCTTCTTGTTCTTGTTCTTCTTGTTCTTATTCTCCTTGTTCTCCTTGTTCTTCTTGTTCTTGTTCTTCTTGTTCTTGTTCTTGTTCTTCTTGTTCTTGTTCTCCTTGTTCTCCTTGTTCTTCTTGTTCTTCTTGTTCTTGTTCTTGTTCTTCTTGTTCTTGTTCTCCTTGTTCTCCCTGTTCTTCTTGTTCTTCTTGTTCTTCTTCTCCTTGTTCTCCTTGTTCTTCTTGTACTTGTTCTTCTTGTTCTTCTTGTTCTTGTTCTTCTTGTTCTTGTTCTTGTTCTTCTTGTTCTTGTTCTCCTTGTTCTCCTTGTTCTTCTTGTTCTTATTCTTCTTGCTCTTGTTGTTCTTGTTGTTCTTGTTCTTGTTCTTGTTCTTGTTTTTCTTGTTCTTTATGTTGTTGTTGTTGTTGTTGTTGTTCTTGTTCTTCTATGCGTCATTTCCCTTCAACTTCCTCTCCTTTGTATCTCTAAGTATGATTTTTGTTTTTGCTAACTCTCCTAATTCTAGTTCTGTCAACTAATTAATCAAGCTCGTTAGGTCGATCACTCTGCTTTATATCTAACCTTCAATATACTCCGTGAACCTTAAATTATCCAAACCCTGTTTTGTTATTAGTTTCTGTAGAAATTTTAATTGCCTCTTTCAGATTCTGTGTATAAAGATCCATTTTGTTTCCATTTAATAGATATAAGTTTAAAAGTAGCAGTTTTTTTTTTCGTTTAAGAAATCAAATAAATTGAAAATATTTTGTTTTTCTTAAAATCACTTATTTCTTTTTAGATCTATGTCACTTTCGCTGACTAATTGGCTTTATGTTTGCAAACTAGAACTGATATCCAGCTTTACATTGCAAAAGCTACGTAAGTGCCGAATTCGTGAACGAAAAACTTTCAGTTATATTTAAACCTAGAATGAAAGTATGAGAATTAAAGAAAATCAATACAACGCCTAAAATACAATGTAACAACCTCCTGAATTGCCTATATTGCAAATAGTTGTATGTTGACAGAGTTAAAAGCAACTAATGAGACTGGAGATTAAAAGTGGAAAGAACTAGTGACATCGATGAATGTGATCATCTCAAGGGAAACGATATAAGAGGAAAAAGAGTGGATGGCATTTGAATTTTTGAGACGGGGAAAAGAAATAACAAGTAATTCCAGGAAATGAAGTTTTCACAGATTTTGTCGATTAAGGAATCAAATTAATTGAATTATGTTGCTTTTCTTAAAAAACGCCACCAAACAATCTTTCATCAAATTTAGGTTTGTTTTTTTCATTATAATCATCTTGTTTTAAATTAAAATTGATTTTTCTTTACTGACATCTATCTATATTTAGTCGGTTAAGTGCCATACGTAATACACGCTTGGGAGATACTGTCTGTTTCGATTCATGACTGACTAGGCAGAAGATTTTCCATAGGTAGGGGTCTGTTTTGTTCTGTAGTAGACTGCCAACCAAATCTATAGGCCCCAGTTTTCCCTGCTATCTAATTCATATTTGGGTAAAAGAAGAAGTAGATTCATAATTTCCCCTGGGTTATTTTCGCGTAAATGAACCCGACTGGAATTTGAACTCGGTTCATCGATTTCTCATTCCGAGTCGATATCCATGAGACTGCATAAATTTCTACAGGGTGATTGCAAACTGACTCCCTTTTTTCTGTATGATGAACTCTCCCATCTCGTAAAAATTGTAGTTAGAATGGAGAGTCCCTCATACAAAAAATGTGCAACAATTTTCACTCACCCTGTATATTAGGGAATCAAAACACTATATTTCATTTTTTTACAGTCTGTTTTTAACTGGGGTAAGGAATAGCTTGTTAAATTTAATACCTCCAAAACGAAACTTCTCTTTATCAATCACCACAAATATCCTGCCTCTCATCGACATGTCTGATGCTAACCTCGATGGCATTTCCTTGGGCTAGCATTCTTAGCTGACATGAATTGGAAAAGTTATATTGGATTCATTGCTAGGACTGTTGATAATAAATTTGATTCCATACTTTGAATATTGGTGCAACGTAAGGTCCGGTGCTCCTGCTGTATATTTAGAGATTCTTGATGAAATCCAAAGAAAGATCAGCAATATTATTGGTCCTGAACTGGCAGCTCGGTTTCAGTCACTCTCCCGATGATCTAATGTAGCTTATGTGTACCTTTTATAAATATATTCTTTCATGGTAACTGTTCGAATGAAGTTTTCGCTATGTTACCTAGACTTCATGAATTTAGAACACAGTACCATATTCGCTGTAAGGCCTCATCTGTTCATACCTAAATTGGTTGCATGCAACTGTACGTTCTATACTTACAGTCACTTTTCTCGCACCTCTCACTTGTGGAACTCTCTTTTTGCTCCATGCTTTCCAGTCAAATTTGATCTTAAAAAAATTAAATGCAATGTCAATCTCTATCTACTGTCTTCTTCATTACTCTTCTATTGTTCTTGCCCCTTAATAATGTTTTGACTTTTCTTATTTTTTTCCTCAGTTATTCCTTCTGTTTTAATGGCTTTACTCTCTAGCATATAATAAGTGCTATTTCATTCATAATCATCTACGTTTGTACAACTTATATTTTCGTAAGATTCAAATATATTGTTTTTCTTCTATATATAAAATTCTGTGACTTCTCTTAGTCCGTCTGTCAGTCACACACTCTAAAATATGTATGCATTGACCAAGTGAACCAAATTCAGGGAAGAACGCAAACAACGGGGGAAAATAAAATATTATTATTTAACATACATCTGTTTTAAAACAATTTAATAATTAATATAACAAATACTTATTTAATAAACATGCAATAGTTTTTGCATATCTTTCCTTTAAATAAAAATCCAGTTTCAAGTTCGCCCTGTGTTTGCGAGAACTGTAAACAAACCAGAAGGCCAAACGCTTGAAAAAGATGGAATTTGACTCCAGAAAGAAATATTTAAGCATGGCCAGTTGTTTGCTCAGAAGTAAGAAAATCATAAGAATTTATTCTTTGCTGTTAAAAAAGAAATTGCTTAAAAAATATTGTTGACCACGATTAACAAATTGATTAAATTAAAGAAATTATTAAAACAAAAAGTAGAGTTTTTGTCAAAGTATTTTTCCGAACAAATCAGCTTATTCAAATTTCATCGATTGCTTTCCGAAATTGAACGAAACTTAGTGTTTGTAAATCTCGAGAAAAATGTTAATATTATATTCAACAATAGTAAATATTCTGAGGATTTTTTTTTAAGCATTTCCCCCAAGCAAGGCGGGAAGCCACTAGGACGCATGGGTTACAGAAAAGTTAGAGCAAGGTCAGATAGGAGTGAGAGAAGAAAGGATGACGGTAGTGGATAGATCAAGGCAACTGGAGATGTCGATTGACATTACACTTGAATAGCTGGAGATTATAGCTCACAGGGAAACAGTAATAGGGAAGGGTGTTCCACAGGCGAGAGGTGCGAGACATGAAGCTATTAGAGTAGAAGAGACGGCTACATTTAGGAGTTTCGACAGTGAAGGGGTGAGAGCGGGATGCCAGCCTAGAATGGCGCTTGAACTCATGACGTCTGGGAACCAGCGAATACAGCTCCTCGGAGCAATTTCCATGGAAGTATTTGTAGAACAGACAGAGGGAGGCGACGGCGCGTCTGTGAGAAAGTGACTGTAGACGAGACGCCAGGGCAGAGCCAATTATATTGCATATCCGCCTCTGGAGCCTATCAAGAACCCCGAGGCAAACAGAAGGCAAGCAATACTCCATACAAGGGCGAATTGTTGTTTTGTAGATCTGGAGGATCGACTCCGGGGAGAAAAACTTCCTGGTGCGACTCAGGGAGCCAACTTTCCTTGCAGTGGACGAGGCAATTGACTCAGTGTATTTATTCCATCTCAGGTCAGCAGTCAATGTGAGACCGAGAAGCCACAGAGAGTTGCTCTCGAGAAGTTGAGCGTCAGACATTCTAATGGAGGGAAGGGAAGGACCTCTGTGGTGATTAATTGAGAGCAGTTTTGTCTTCGAAGCGTTGAAGTTGACCAGCCAATTTGAACACATTGTATTGCAAAAAATTCTATTTATAAAAAATTCACTCTTCGAATCTAACTTTGATTACAGTATATATGCAGTAATATAATATTGTGAACATATTAAATTCAATTTAATACATTAATATATTTAATAGTCCATTGCCGGTGTTGATGAAAAGAAGAAGGAAATCTAGAAAGAACAAAAGATACGACTACCAAGCATTTGAAACTATCATAAACAAAAGCCAATGAACTTTGTAAAGACATGAAAATAATTAAAGAAAGACTTTTGTAAGCTATACAACGATGCTGATTGTAAAGATTAAGCTCAAGTTGCAACAAAAAAAAAAAGAGCATCTTTATTCCAGAATCAACCTAAACTTATTTGTAATGTTCAAAGGTTAAACGATCTGTTCCTCTACTGTAAGTAATTATTAAACTTTGAACTAAAACAGCGTAGAGTGGAGTCAATATTTCTTTCAGCGTTACACAAAATTCACTCACGCTGTGTTTGAGCGTCGAGAAAAATATGGGACATAGTAGACGCACTGATCTTGGAAGATGATAGATAATTGATAATTCAGCAGCGTCTATTGTCTGTCGCAAAACAAAATGAAAAGGCTGTTCTGGTAATCAGTAAGTGGCAAATATAGGCGACAAATCTGAAAAACCCTTGCATGCGAAAATAGCGTTCAATATATCCAAAGGCAATCAGCACCATCAGCCATATCGTACAGATTGTCATTGTACTCCAGTTATGAGGCGCTCTCAAATATATATATATATATATATATATATATATATATATTTTTTTTTTTTTGCTTTGAGTGCCTGTTGGAAATCAAGCATAAAGCAGATCTTAAGTAGAAATCATATCTACTCTCCAGCGCAAAAGATGATAGAGAAATGGCTTGCTCTTTGAATTTCTCCGGAAAATACCAGATAACTACTGCTATGCATTATAGAAGCTGGAATGCTTGAGAATAGCGTGACCTGAACATTTCAGCGACAACAAAATTCTAGAGATAATGGCAAGAAAATGGACATTTATACTTAATATCAGGAGAAGACAGTTGTTATTGCCGGGACTCATAATGAAGAAAGAGTGTTTGGAAAATTTGGTGTTCACAGGACAGATTGAAGTCACGAGAGACAGAGGAAAACCTACCCTGTGTGAATGGATAGTGGAGGTTGAATGAATGGATGTTGGAACAGGGATTGGGAGAGAAAGTAAAAAGACAAAATACAAAAGGAGAAGTAATAGTGGAGAGCCGTGATCGGCAACATCCTGAACGAACAAAAAAAAAAGAATGCGTAAAATTGACGCTGTCGGAAGCTTACGAATTTAAACGCATTTTAATCTCAAGATGCTGTATTTGTTTCATTTGTGTTGTCTCCGTGCGTGCACACGTGTCTTGTGGTGTGTATGTATGTTATTTCTATTGGGGCACTAGGGAATCGTTGTCCAATTTCATTGTGCATTGTCCAGTGAAAAGGAGGAGAAAAAGAAGAAGAAGAAAAAGAAGAAGAAGAAAAAGAAGAAGAAGGAGAAGAAGAAGGAGAAGAAGAAGAAGAAGATAAAGAAGAGCAATAATAATAATAAGAAGAAGAAGAAAAAGAAGAAAAAGAAGAAAAAGAGCAAGAAGAAGAAGAAAAAGAAGAAAAAGAGCAAGAAGAAGAAGAAAAAGAAGAAGAAGAGCAAGAAGAAGAAGAAGAAAAAAAAGAAGAAGAAAAAGAAGAAGAAGAAGAAGAAGAAGAAGACGAAGAAGAAATAAATAAATAAAATAAAAATAAATAAATAGTAAGTAACGTGTCGGTTATCAGCGCAGAATTCGAAGCCAAAGATCTGAGTTCAAATTCGTAGATATTCCATTGGGGAAAAAAAAGAATAAACACCACTTCAATATGGGTTTCAATAGCAAAATAAATGCAGAAACCATATAGAAGGTCCCAAGACAACAATATGACTTCCCACGTGACATATTCAACCTCTTCAGTCATGTGATACAGAGACAAGTCCAACAGGATTTAATATTGGCGGCCAAAGTCTTAACATCAATGGAGATGCGAATGACACTGTGTTCATCGCAGACTCAAAAAGGAAACTAAAGAAACTTCTACAGAAATTAGCAAAGTTAGGAGAAAAGGCTAAATATTAATTGCAATTAGATCGAATTCTATGATTATTAGCAAAAGTAAAAGACCAAACTACGGAGTACAAATTAGAGATATCAAAATCAAAGAAGTACAAAAATTTAAATACATAGAAATTGTTTGAAAATATGACGGAAAATTAAAGAAGAAGGTCTGGAGTCCCATTGGGATACTGAAAGTTAACTTCCAAAAGTTAAGCAAAGTATTAAGAAATAGGAAAATTTCGTTAGAAACGAAGTAAAGCGTTCTAAACTCTGATGTAGGTACGACGCTCCCTTATATTACAATGAATGCTGACCTGTTTCGTTACAGATGAAGAAAACAATTAAGGCAACAGTGTTTCTAGAGAACGATGCTGAGAATGCCATTTGTTGATCATGTGACCTAGGGCAATGTTTTATACAAATCAAAACGAAGAGGGGACACATACTTACCATCAAAACCATATAGTTGAAATTTCTAATGGACATAATGAAGAAAGAACGGTTGGCGAAATTGATAAAATGACAAACTAAATCGATTCCTCGATTAAACAGCAAAACTTCATTGTGCAAAGAATATTTTGAGGTTTGTAACAAAATCTGTAGTATTCAGATCTATTACTCTCTTGCAATTCGAATTCATCATGTCTAACATTTACTGCTTAGACATTCTCTTGATGTTTGGTTGGTTGGTTGGTTTTGTTTGGCGGCATATCAGCAACTATGGATTAATTAATGCTGAAATCTAAATATTTTTTACGTAATTTTATGCCTTCATAATTTATTGATATTTCGAAAATAATTTTATACTTTCAGGATAAACTTGTTTTTTTTTCATATATAGATTTTAAATGATAAAAAGTATTGTTGACGATTGTTATTGATATGGATTGTTGGTAATATCACTAAAAATGTATTATTACATGTTCTTAGTTTCGTATTGATTGTCGTTTTCCTATATGAATCGATTTCTGGTAATATTACAGTATCATTGTATTATTGTTCATTTTGCTTTGGGGGATCTAGAATTGTATTGTTCATTTTGTTGGTAATATTACTATAAAATTGTATTACTGTTTATTTTGCGGGTAATATTACTATAAAATTGTATTGTTTATTTTGTTGGTAATGTTACTATAAAATTTTATTTTTGTTCATTTTGCTGGTAATGTTACTATAAAATTGTATTAGTGTTTATTTTGCTTTGTAAGATTACTACAAAATCGTGTTATTTATTTTGGTTTCGGGTTTCACTATTAGCCAATACCTGGAACCCTAACATTTGCTACCAGTTCGGGTCAGAGAGGGCCTGGGCACAAATGCAGTTACGAAAATTATTTTCAATTATGGGGAATAGTGAACAATCATAGCTGCATCATACATTCAAAACCAAAATAGAACAGTCTTGTCAGAAAAAATCACTTCGAGCCACATTTAAACCCTGACCACACTAAGTAGAATATGCGCTTGGAATTTGAACATACAACAATATACATCTGAACATTACAATGTCTGTCTCTAAACATAAACAATAACGAACCTAATGATGAGGAAATAAGGAAAGTTATACAATTTAAAGAATACTAAAGCATCACTGGGAAATAAAGCTGAACTTTTGAAAATAGCGTACCCCCTACTTCGAATGTAAAAACGATTTTTTAAATTTCGTGAAGAAGTTTGTACCATTCCCCAAATGTAGGGGTGTATCGTTCATCAATATAATATGGAAAAAAAAAACAAAAAAAAAAACAACCAAAACCCTCACAATGATATCTCAATTGAATACCGTATGGCGAAGGTAATAATGAAATTTTATTACATGGCCTCTCTCGGTTTTATGAACATTAACTCCTCAAGACACACTTCTTCTTTCATTCTGGTAGGAGGTGTAATAATATATATTTCATTAAAAACTCCAGGAAATTGCTTACCCCTCCAATCGTAAAGTGTATACCTATTATGTAGTCTTCACAGCAGCATACGACCAAATCAAGAGACTTTCTTTTCTTATCCATTAGAAACCGCCTTATAAGTTCCGAATCCACTGAATATACAGATCTGATAAAGCAATATCGACCCAAGATATAGTACATTTCGTCTGAGGACCCCGGTACCAAAACGTTCCCAATCTCATTTTGAATACAAGGAGGAAATGAGCTCCCTAATCTATTGATTCTATTCTTTTGCGCATGTCCAAGCACGGATGGGAATTGAACGGCCATTGATCCCCAAAACATTACATATCGTATCTTAAATGAATATATTAATAGAAAACAGCGTTCATGCTTCCCTAATATTCAGAGGATGAAGAGGGTTTATGACGATGACATAGGCATTTATATTTGGGACAAAAATGATCAGCATATTCTACTAATTATTTTAAGAACTAGGACTCAAGCATTTTCAAAACAGAAACTATGATCTTGTAATGAAAGCTATGAAGCATACTCTGAATACTGTATAAAATTCCAGGTGGTGAAATGTGTAAATACGAAATACTTTAAATCCCTCAATGTAGCTATCAGTTACAACAAAATCTTACAGTGATTTTATAAGCTCGTCTTAGATGAGGGACAAGGACGAAATTATGAGGCACCCAGTGAGTATCGAACTCACTACTCAGTCGTAATTGATCTAGCAAGACAGGCTTTCTAACGATTACACCATGTCGAGGTGCGCACAAGAAAATCAGATAGGAGAGGAGGAAATTGAACATAGTTACGCTAGGTGCAGTTTAGCACATAACAGAAAACTGCTACAAAAGTCATGTTCTTAAATAGCATCGTCGGATCAAGACTTTCCTATTGACGCCATGCAACCTCATTCCTATATAAATAAAGTGTTGGTAATGTACAACCGCTTTCTAAGATCAATGGTTAAAAAAAAATAACTTTGAGCGGGTGAAGGAACAATCCTCTTCGAACCTCGTGGAATAGTGTTACAGAATCACAAATAACTGTACCAAATAACTGAAACAATATCACACCAGCAACACCATCAACAACTAAAATGGATAACGCAGGTTACTGGAAAAGACCATAATGTCATAAACAAGACACTGATTTTCGACACTACACCAATGTTATGACGACAAACCCATTCAAAAATGGAAAGAACAATAACAACCACTGGATTTGAGAAACCTGTTTTCCTAAAAATCATTTTAAGAGAATGGTTCTATAATGTATAAACGACAGAAGAACTAGCTACTCGGTCAATGAAGGTCGTATGTTTCCTTGTATGGAAACGCTTAATTACCATTATTATCTCCGCAGATACTTGCGCAAAAGAATGTGTTAGCTCTGATATTTCAGGAGTATCACACCTCTTCAAGGTCCTGCATCCAGGTCTGAAGGTCATTACGGAGGCAGTCAGTGCCATAAAATATCTGGTCAATGTTGGTGGTTGCTGGATGACCAACTCGTCTTGCTCCATGGGTAGGTGTTCAAAACAGAGTTCTTGCTTTGATCGCCAGCAGTGTCCTAAAAAGTGCTTCGGCGTAAGATTGTAGAAATATCAGGGATAGTTGCTTCAATCAGTAAGCCTAAATACAAACTGTCGTAGGGGAATTAATAACATCTGTTGAATCTTTTATATAACGAGGAAGCGAAATACATTCTACTGAAAATGGGTGATACTTCGCATAACTAACGACTAGGCTGCCTTGAATAAAATGGATGTAATCTGAATATCTGATTTACCAGACAACCTCAAACGGAGATTCTTTCGAGCTACTGCAGAAGCAGTTTTAATATATTGCGCCTCTACTTTAACATTAAGTAAAATCTAGATTTTAAGCCAGATGAAAGGAATCTAAACTCGGATGTAGAGAGTTCGATTTTAAGTAGCCATATTTTACTCTGTTCAGATGTAAAGCACCGGTCCAATTTAGGCCAGATCATTTTGAAAAACAGTTCTAGTTCGATCACGGAAATTGCGCCTGGTCAGTATCGAGCTGAGTAACCATTTGAGAACAGCTGCAAGCTTAGATGTAGGGGTGGTGTGATGGATAATGACTTTGTATTGTTAATCAGAGAGTAGAGTTCCAACTCCTGTCGGATTCGTTGTATTTACTGACGTGGAAATAGCATTGGGAACTATATGACTCCACCACCTCCCCGCCAGTTGTGGGTTAATTAGTAAAATTTGCATCACTAAAACATTATTATCTTCAAACTCCCAAAATTCTTACAATCTACAAATATTTTCTGCCTTTTCTATGGCTAAGGAACTTCATTTACCCAGTATTTTCGCCCCAGCGGGATGGCTGGAAGTCAAAGTTTTCCTTTTCTTGTGTAGATTGCATTGCCAGCTAAAAACAGTTTCATCTATACAATTTAAACTCATGGTACCTTCTATTCCTAAACGGTCCCCTTATGAGTATTAACAGGATTAATGTTGCTTAACTTCATTTTTTGGTCGAGTATAATTTTTTGTATGTTTAATGTCATATCAAATTCTTATAGGACATTTAATGCAAAAAATTATTTTGGGGTCGGGAGAGCTTCTGTAATTTTTTTTTTTTTTTTTATATCTGATGCTGGTAGTTTCTTTTCTTTTTATTTTTATAAATCTATACTTTTACTCCAGTTTTGTAAATCTATACTTTTATCCGAGTTTTAGGGTTCACTATTTGCTCATTGCAGGGACCCTAACAGGAGCTACGAACCTAGATACGGGTGAACATGTGAACAACAGCAATTACAAGGTGGTGGAAAGCTCCTCAGAACCTCCCAATAAGAGGTCTTGTTGCTGCATGTAGTTTATGGTCATCCTCAGGACGAAAGAACAGTTGTAATCAGCGTGATATGATCCTAACATATCGGGCAAATACTGTAACGGCGTAGAAATTGATCGTGTCATTAATGTTTGATAATTAAGGAAACTGGTTTTCTTTATCCGTGTGTGTTTGTGGTGAATCATTTTTTTTAGAATGGCGAGTTCAGTTAAGAAAAGAAGAAGGGACAAAATCGTTTTCTGCCGTTTTTTTTTTTTTTAGGCGGTGATGAATAAATTTTGATCAATAATGTTAAGAAGTAGGTTGCGTCCTACATTACGTTGTAGAAATTCTGAATAATTCATAAAGAGAGGAACGAAGAAAAGAAAGTTCCACTGTAGTTCACACTCGACATTGTGTGAGGAAATCCACAGAGATTCCCTTTGGCAGCTCGAGTTAGAATTTTTATTTACAAACGCCCCTTCTATAGAAGGTGACATGAAGTCAGAAATCCATGTCAGTATTCGTACATATCTGCGCGCTTCAAATAATCCGCAACAGTTCGCTTTTTAATACAGACGACCCGGAAATATACGGTACAGTCAATCCACCATTACAATTATTACGACTGGATAAGTACGTTGCGTAGCGCAATTTGGCAATAATGTGCAATTAAGATGATGATTCGAAGTTCAAGCGAAGGTCACTGCATTCGATTAAGCCCCAATATACTTAGTAAATGTCTGGATCTATCTATTCTCTCTCCATCAATGGGTTACTTAGCAAGACAAACTGGAATCTCTAGCTTGAGACTGCAAGCCTTATAGTAAAAGCACAGTACTGACTGTGAAACCGACTGCGTGTGAGGCTAGAAATTCAAGATCAGCGGAAAAACTGCGAATTGAATTAACACTGCCTTAGTCACGTCGGATTAGAGAAAATGAATAGTCTCCTGGGGCTTTTACACAAGCCAATACAAAAATGCTTTATATTTATGTAAGAATTTGTCGTCCTCTGAAAATAAAATATAAAAGGAGAACTCTGTTACAATATATTTTAAATCAAAACTTGAACTGAGGATACAATTATTCATTGAAATGGAAATCATAATAAATATATTGCATAAAAATATGTTCTAACTTGTAGGTGAAACACATCAATAAAACAATAGAGAAACGTTTTATTCATCAAAGATTGCCACAGTAGTTTAATATATCACATTAGCTAAAAACAATTACAGGAGTTAAAGACTACTACTACTACTAATAATAATATTTACACACACACAGATAGATAGATAGATAGATAATATTAGTGGTTAATATACACATACATATGCAATCATATATCTAAACTATATAAATATATATACATACATACATACACACACACGCATATATATATATATATATATATATATATATATACATACTTACATATATATATAAACAGACACACACACGCATATATATATATATATATATATATATATATATACATATATATATATATATATATATATATATATATATATATATATATATATATATATACATATACATACTTACATATTATATATATATATATGTGTGTGTGTGCGTGTGTGTGTGTGTGGAAAAATAATTCCAAGAGGACAGAATCCAGGTAGAACTGAATGTCCAGGACAGAGTAAGGATATAATAAAAAGGTTTAAACACTAATATTCCATGGTCATAATTTATTCCATTGGAATCGTAAATACGATCCAATTCATCAGACCGACAAATTCATAAAGAAAACAGAAAAACCAACTCCAGGAATAAAAAATAAAATTTAGTAATTGTGTAAGTGTGAGAGTGGGGGACGAAGATATGTTGTTGTGTATGTGTGTATACGTATGTGTTTTTGAACATATTAGGTTGGTGCAAAATAATGTCGTTTTCTCACATATGTTACTTTTATATATGATTTCTGAATTCATTCATTGATATGTATAGCCATGTTATATATAATTTTGAAGCGCGTTTTTCGCTCTATCGGATCGTGTTATTCGTTCCCGTTCTCAATCTCTTCATTCATTTTTTTGCAGGCTTTTCGACAGCATGGACAAAATTCAAATCCGCACGATTTTCTTGTTCCAGTTCAAACTAGGCCGAAATGCTGCCGAGACAGCTCGTGATATCAATGATGCGTTTGGCCCAGGAACCACTAACGGTGGTTCAAGAAATTTCGCAATGGTGACGAGAGCCTCGAAGATGAAGACGGTCGCGGCCGGCCGACTGAGTTTGATAACGAACATTTAAAAGCCTTAATTGAAGCCGATACTCGCATAACCACACGAGAAGTTGCTGTTGAAATCGAGGTCGTCCACTCAACAGTCGTTCGCCATTTAAAGCAAATAGGGAAGTCAAAAAAGTTGGATAAATGGGTGAACGATAATGAAAAGAAATCGTCAAAAACGACATTATTTTTGCACCAACCTAACAGCAATATAAGTCCTTGCTAGATTAGATAAACGTTATATTCTTATATGTTTATATTATATTTGTAACCTGTAGTCGATATTACTTTTGTCAAATTTTCTTGATTACACAGCGGCCCTTTTAGAAATACCCTTCAGTTTTAGTTCCCCCACCCCATCTCTCTCTCCCCCCCACTTCTTTTTTCTTAGTTTTTCTTTTGCTCTCCCTCTCTCATTTTCTGATCTTTAAGATTATATCGTCTATTGTGTGTGTGTATGTCACCACAAAATGTATACTCTTTTCCGGTATATCTTTAATGTATTAGACATCCGTGAATGCTTATATTTCTCTCACTTAAACAGTCTTTGACTCCCCTCTTTAAAATTTCTCTCTGTTAAATTTGAATCCCCCTTCATCTTTCGACCTTCCTATTCTTCTCTCGTCTGTTACCCCTCCCTATAGCTTTCATTTACTCTAACATTCGTCCCCCACTCTCATACACTCTCACTAACTTTTATTTTTTTTTTATTCCTGGAGTTGTTTTTTCTGATTTGTTTTTGAATTTGTAGGTTTGATGAATTGGATTGTATTTACGATTCCAATGGAATAAATTATGACCATGGAATATTAGTGTTTAAGCCTTTTTATTACATATATATATATATATATATATATATATATATATATATATATATATACTAGTCGTACGTGAGCAGGAAAATAATCAATGCTTTTAAATTTGAGTAAAATATGCAATAAATGGAATCTTGTCACCAAAATTATTTTAAGAAGCGGTCATCGGAGTTAATAAAAAAAAAATCCATTTTTGTACAATTCTGTAATTTAATGTTCGTAGTAACCATTGCTGTTGTTTGTCATTTCACTTTCCGACAAATTAAGCAAATGGAGAAAATTATGGAATTGTCTAAATAAGTCAAACATTTAATTAAAACTGTACCGATCCATTTAAAAATTTGAAAAATAGGATGGTGCTGAATTAACATTATTTTTATTACAAATATCAGTTTTTTATACTAATATTAGCTCCATGTAACTATATCAAGTGGAACTAACACGAGAAACAAAAAATATACGAATGTAAGTCTTGCTATTAGGTTGGTGCAAACATAATGACGTAATAATGTCGTTTTTGACATTAAAACATACGTCAAAAAACGACATTATTACGTCATTAATTTTGCACCAACCTAATAGGACTGTTGGTTATACAGATGCTGTCTCGAGGTGAGAAGCCTTTTTAATTTTCAATTTACTCCTTCTGTATGACTAATATTTGATTATTTTTTAAAAATAGTCTTAATGTTTGGCATAATTTCACAGTGTCACTTTGAACAAATCCATTCAATTTTCAGCCCCTTTCAGAAACACACTAGCGAATGAAATCGATGTGATTTACTTCAGTTGTCAACATTCGCTAAATCTGATCAACCCTGTATAAAGGCAACATTGATATCCGGCTCACGATCGGCGTGCCATTTCCAAAGACGATTCTTTTGCATGGGAGGAAACAGGAAAGTAGATAATCAGTTTCCGGATTTCTAATCACTTTGTTCTTCCGCAGGAAACGGGCTTGCAATTGCGTTCTTTGCGTTGTTTAAAGCATAGTTGACGCGAGAACTTGTCTTTGGTCTGTCGTCATCTTTAGTGGGGACGGAAATGATATTTGCGAGAAGTGGTGATTACCAATTATTAGTTCCTGTGTGTACAAGTGACACTTAATCAAAGAATTCTTGACTCAAGTCTGCCGTTAGTTAATTTTCACTTCTTTTCTTTCTTCTTCTATTTTTTTTTTGTTATATCAATCACAACATTCGTCTGATAACATTATAAAAAAAAAACGTGTCGTTGGTGTTACTGATGATAAATTAGACATTTTCACCGTTAAAGTTAGAATGTTTGAAAATCTGAGTTTTTCTAAATTACTTCGTTTTCAATGAGACACGGAAATGTTATGAAAAAAATGAATAAAAAATTATTGTCATGAAATAAGTTTTAATAATAAATCTCCCTCAAAACAAGACTCGAGAGTCACTCAACACAGAGTAGGGCAATAACCGGTTGACTTGACGTGAAGAGTTGAATATTGTAGTATTTAAGAAAGCACCCACGGGGGAGTTTCTTCCAATGTGGCTGTTCACAGAAAAAAATGAGTGGAAAATTTTCTCTTGCTATTGTATTTTTACTATTTTTATTTATTTATTTATTTATTTATTTTCACAATAGAAGCAGATAGGTTCTCCTATCGTCTGGTTTACACTTCTCCCAGATCTCTTGTACATGCGTAGAGATTTATCCCCGGTTTCCTTTTAAGTCTATTTCAACTGTATACTTCTAACGTCTCGGCCTAAACTAAGTAATTTATACTATTATTGAGTTTCCGGTTCTTTCTAAAGTTTTTTTCATTTTATTTAATTTCCAGTAGCAACTTGCGTCTTAGTGAAGTTATCGCCATGTTTGGGGTGAATTGGTTAACAAAAAACACGGAAACCGTGAGAACATTGAGACTCAGTTAACGTGGCTTGACGTGTCGTAACTCTAAAGGTTTCATCTGGTGAATGATTAGATCTCATCTGAACAGTTGCCATGGATATTTTGGGATAATTGCATCTATGGTAAAAGAGGTCTGAGAGTGAAATATAAATCAAAACTGTTAACTGAAAATACAATACTTGATTTCGGGTTTTCAAATAAATACAGAATGACAAAAGGAGTCGGTACTTTCTGGAGCCATAGAATGAGCCGATTCTTCTCCCTGAATGTTTTATAATGGATTCTACAGAATAGCGATATATACATTTTTATATATCAAAAATATTTTGGGGGGTGGGGGGAGAGGTATGGCAAAGTGAAAAACTTCCTGTGACGCGTTTCGCCCTTTAGGACCTCATCGGACTAAATTTATGTTCACGTTGATGTGACTACACCTGCACACAAACGAGAAACGCTCGGAATTTTAATTTAAATTTGATTTTTTTAAAATATGTTTTTGACATATAATCTGGGCGGTTTCATTTAGAATTTTTTTTTTTGTTTTTGTTTCTATCACTATAGATATTAAATATCACACCTCTAAACGCAAGCCACAAATTTGCCACTTGGTGGCATGCCACTGGCGCTTACCGCTGCTGGTCCGCTGTCGGCCCGACGGCGTGTTCGTCTTGGCAAAGTTACCACTTGCTGTTGGCCCGCGAGTGGCTGCCACTAAAGGACGGCTGGCGTTGTCACCGGCGGTCTTCCAGCGGGCCACTAGCGTCTTCCGCGTAGGCACATTGTCATGATATCAGTCCGGTCAAATATGGTGAAACGTAAGAACCTGTTCTCTCGTTATGCTTGGCAATTAATGCATTTAAAAGTATTATCTTGTAAAATATCCGTTTTGTATTCATATAATATCTTATTTAAATTCTTTGAGAATTCTCAGTTGTACTTCTTGAAGCAAATATTGCAGGTAATGAAGTAAATTCCTCTTTCAAATGTTAACTTATTATTTTGTTTGTATAAAGTCTTTTATTGTTTTAGGAGTTGCGACAAATCCTATATTGAGCTTAGATAAATTCTTCACTTCAAGACGAAACTGTTTAGAAAGTTTCACATTAAATTTGTGTCCATCTCCTTACAAAGTTTTGCCATTAGATACAATCCATACCTTTTATATAACCTTGTATATAAACGGTACTGGATGTTCTAGTTAAGTACAATCGTTTATCAGGAATCGAATTATAGTAAAATAATAAACCTTTTTCTATGCAGGGATTAAAACGTAGAATCACATCTACAAGAATAATGAGATCAGGTGGAAACGCTCGAGAAACGGTAAGATATAAAAACTAGACAAGAATGTGAAAATAGCACCTGTTTCAGGTGTATCATTGTGACGCTGTGGTTAACAAGCTATTATGGGCTTAATATTTTTTACGACATTCAAAAAACAAAAATCTTCCTAAAATTCTTACTACTGCGTAAGTTTTCCCGGTGGAGGAGAGTGGTTCTTGCTTAATATCAGAGACTACTAAAACAGAAGGGAGATCAGTTCTCCCGGGATTCTCCACGGCAGCAAATTTATGATACCATAAAAAAAAAACTTATTGTGTTAAGCAGCACTAGAAAACTCAATTTGCAGATCATTGTTCCAAGAGTGAGTTCGATCTACACCGAGTGTTCTAATAATGTGATCGTTTTTTGCCAGAGAAAGGTAAGCTAAATATCTTTATGTTATGCAATGTATCGTATTCGTATCTCCCCAGTCCCTTGGTAGTCGTTAATCTCGCAATCGTATTCGATATCTATTTGCCGCCCCTCGCCTGCGGGAGGCGGCAAAAGGTCAATTTAATGTGATGAGATTGAGCTCGTGCAACCTGCCTAGGTTAAAAAACAGCGCAGCCACCTCAAGCGTAATTTGCGCTGGCATCGGTATTACTCTCTCTCTCTCTCTCTCTCTCTCTCTATATATATATATATATATATATATATATATATATATATATATATATATATAAAGAAGATGTTTCAAAATAAAGATATTATCATTTTCAACAGAAAGTAGCGCTGCCTACTCGGTAAATGAAGACCTTGTGTTTCCCTATAAGGAAACGGATATTACCATTACCATGTGTGTATATTTGTGTGTGAATTACACATTATTAAATTACTGTTTCTATCTATCTATCTATCTATCTATATATCTAACCCCAAACAATGAACTTGCCAAATAGAAGAAATCTCATAACTTGAGGACTTTCAAAAACAGCAATAACTCAAATTATATATATATATATATATATATATATATATATATATATATATATATATATATATAGAGAGAGAGAGAGAGAGAGAGAGAGAGAGAGAGAGGAGTCATGGTGGAGTAATGATCGGCTTGGATTGAGGAATCGGAGAGCGGAGTTCGAATTCCAGTCGAATCCATTACATTCACTTACGTGCTAATACCCTTGGGCAAGATATGAATCCTCGTCTTCTCCCTCCAGCTATGGGTAAAATAGCAGGACAGGTTCTATAGCCTTGGATGGCAACTGGTCTAGGAGAAGGACAACTCTGAATTCAAAACCTGCGGAGGGTCGTTTGGGAATCTTGTGGCATTCGGTGCACCAGGTCTCTGTATTCGTCCCTCCAAAAAGTGTGGATGGTTTCTGCACGAGGCCTTCACCACTATAATCAAATCTCATGTGCCGGTGTCGGGCTGTCGGTTTCCTGGAAACTGATCTTCTTGACCCTCATACGTCGAATTTCGACGGGAGAGTCGATCATATATATATATATTACATAATAGAGTAATCTAAAATTATCTCATGAGAAGAGAACATTTCAACTAACGCCAATGTGTCAGCTTTTTCAGCTCAAATGGTGGACTCTTTGTGGATATGTTTTAATTTTTTTATGTTATTAGGATACACTTGGATTATATAACAACAGACATATTAACTTTACTATATATATATATATATATATATATATATATATATATATATATATATATATATATATATATAAATAAATCGGCATTATGCAGTATATTCAGCAGATGTTCTTGTTGCAAATTTCTGCCAACAGGCCGTAATTTTGCGTTGTTTTAAGCTCCAACATCGATTTTGAATTTCGACTTGCCGTTCATGCTCTTTCAATTACATTTCAATTGTAATTTAGAATACAATTTTAACCTTAGTGGATACCCATATTTGTGTTGGCGTTCCGTTTATTTATTAAATACAAAATATATGTTCTATCCACCTGTAGTTTATACTGCAACTATGCTGAGTGGACCTTAATTATCGTTTCTAGGAGAGAGTGCATATATATATATATATATATATATATATATATATATATATATATATATACGTGAAAAAGTGTTTATCAGATAGAGAGAGAGAGAGAGAGAGAGACAGACAGACGGAGAGAAAGAGAGAGAGAGAGATTAGGTTGATTAAATAGACACCATGAAAGATCCAAACTGATTTGGAACGTCTCGGCCACGAAACACTTTGGATTACTAAATAAAAATCCACTACTTCTTATAAATTGCTATGTTTTCTTTAGCATACCGAGAGATATGAATGTTTCGAGAGTCTGAGAAAGATTTGCCTTTATAAGGCACTATTCAACATTGCATTATTTTCGACGCACTTCGTCACCGCGACGGTCTAATATAGGTCGAATATAATGACGATTTCTCTTGCGAATTGGTTCGCAAGGTCGAATCCTGCCGAAAAGTTAATATTTTTCTTTAAAAAGACGTCTCGAATATTCAGACCAATAGACGGCAATGAATAAATATACTGTTTAATAACGCACACAAATTTTACCGTACCCCAAATTATTATGCACGCCGACTTTTACAGATCCATAGCTAATACCAAAGATTTTGCCATTGTGCGAGCCTAATTCGTCGGTCTTTCCGGATCAAAGCATTCGCTGTCTGAATAAGTTCACCGTGCGTGATTTTGATAGACAATCATATCGATTTTTTTCCCTTACACATGTTCTTCTAGCTTTAAATGGTTCTACCCATTCATCTAGCTTTTGCTAATTCATTGTCTCTTGTTCTATACTGCACAAAACGCTCCGCAGAGGTCTTGCGCAGGTTTTATTCCGTCTGCCCACAGAAATCCCTCTACTGCGCGTTCTTCCTCGATTGTGCAATCGCCGAGTGGAGCGTCCATACACCTGACCTCGTTACTTCCAGCTACTCGACAGAAAGATGGAAGACGCAATAATAAAAAACAAGTAGAAAAGTTAAAAATCAGTATAAAATAGCTACAAATAACTACATTCGTAGGCATAATTTTTCCTACGCAATAGCCTCTAGAATAATTCGAAACACAACCGTTACTACCAAAACAATAACTATTAGGATAAAACAGTAGACGTTTTAGCCATAATTTATCATTGATAAATATATATAAATAATCAAGAAAAAAAAAACAAAAAACTATTGCCGCTGGTTTTTTAATCGCAATGTTCACTTTTGTACTTACATACGCTCTATGTTGGGCATTTTAATCCATAAACACGGCATACCTTAAAACAATGTATATTTAGAAATCAATAATGTTGTCTATGAATTCTCATGCTACCTGTGAGAATGCATCTTTATAGCTAATAACAAAACATTCAATACTTACATTGGACACACATGCACTACACTCTCTCGAAGATTGTCTAGTCACCTGTCCAACTTAGGTGTAAAACGTGCACACATCAATCAATACATCAGGAACAATCAGCGTATAATTATCAACATAAGACAAATACTCATGAAAATACTCTACACCACCCAATGCAATGAAATACGCAAAATTCTAACGAGCTATTTTCATACAAAATTAACAGCCCACATTATATAAAACCATTCACCGCGGCGGAAGGTATCTTGAAATGCGTATGACAATTAATGTGCGCACATATATTTTATCAGTGCTATAATAAAATTTAAAAAAAATAAATTAAACCCAGAAAAAAAAAATAAAATACATAAATCTCATTCTCTTTGTGTAGTCTCGTTCCGAATAGCCGTTACACATGACGTAACAAATGACCATATAAAAATATCCAGCCCCACCCCCAAGATTGTCAGGATGCAGACAGAAGGATTCTAACTATCACACAGACAATACACTGTTTTTTTCTTAATGACTGAAACTTGAAAGTGCTATAACAAAATAACATAATATTAACTCTTGTTTATTCACAAAATATACGCAACACCTTATCCGAAAATTGGAAAAATACAATAAAAATACATATGCATTATATATATATATATATATATATATATATATATATATATATATATATATATATATGTGTGTGTGTGTGTGTGTGTGTGTGTGTGTGTGTGTATGTATGTATGGGTGTGTGTAGTTAGACAACTCGGTAAGTAGGTATATATATATATATATATATATATATATATTTATATATACACACACCCACGCAAACACACACACATATATATATATATATATATATATATATATATATATATATATATATATATATATATATATATTATCATTCAGAGACAGTGTTTCGTTGTTTCACAGCTAATCAGTGTGGATAGAAATCCAATTGCCTCAAGCCGGGATCCAAACAGAGATTTTATCCCTAAACCATTGGCGAACGACAGCGATGAAGGTGTCTTTAGACGTATATATATATATATATATATATATATATATATATATATATATATATATATATATATATATAAAGCAAGTATTCTTTCAAATACGTATTGTTAAATACAACCAACAAATATTTTATTGGATTTTTCTCACTCTTTAATCAGACGAGGATGAAGTGTGGGAATAAAACGTTAAATTTTTGTATGTATTACCCGAATATTTTAGTAAAATCTGACAAATAAATTTTACTTATCCAAAAAACATTATTTCCACCATCTTCGAAATAGTATCATAAGAATGTGTACAGTGTTATCAGCAAATTTACAGCTGGCTAAGAATCACAAATTTACTGCTGGTTAAGAATCACAAATTTACTGCTGGCTTAATAACATCAAATTTACTGCTAAGAGAACATAACATTTTCTGCTAACTATGATAACATAAAATTTCCTGCTGGAAAAAATAAGAACAAATTTACTGATAAGATAAGCAAATTTGTTGCTACCTGAGATAGCAGTAAATTTACTGCTGGTTAAGATAACAGCAAATTACTGCCGACTAAGATCACAGTGAATTTACTCCAAGAACATGATAACAGTAAATTTAATGCTGCCTAAGATAACAATAAATTTACTGTTGGTAAGATTAACAGTGAATTTACTGCTAGCGAAGATAAAAGCAAATTTACTGCTGTCTAAGATATCAGCAAATTTACTGCTCGCTAAGATAACAGTAAATATACTACTACATAAGTTATTATCACATTTACTGCTGGCTAATATAAACGCCAATTTCCAGTCGTAAACTGTGCTCGCGCGCAATGTTCAAATTTCCTGTTCTGAGAAATTGTTTCGATCTTTGAATTTCCTCTAAGTAGATATTGATCTGTAACTCGAAGTCTATTCGTCGATACTATAAATACAAGTATGCGTATCTGATCTTGCACCAGTGAACTTGAATCAAGTGTGCATTGCGCCCAAATCTTACAGTTGGATAAAAGAAATGTTCTTGCAAATGATGAAAAGTCAACGCTGGACCATATTTTCGAGAACTTATTCATTTTCGTCCTCGTATGTGTTAAAAAGCAGGGCACACTTGACTCTCTAGCCATGGTTGGGAACCCCTCTAGGAGAAGGAAAACTCCAAATTTATAACTAGTTCTTGTTTATTGTCGAAGGGCATACGAGCCTTTAAAAATATTCTAGTGCTCTTATTACTAATTACTGCTTGTTATGATAACAGTACATTTACTGCTTGTTAACAATAGTAAATATACTTCTCTTTACTTCTGTTTAATATAACATCAAATTGACTGCTGACTAATATAACAGCAAATTGACTGCTGGCTAAAATAACAGCAAATTTACTGCTGGTTAAGATAAGCGTCAATTTTCAGTCGTAAATTTGTCATCGTTGGCAACCCCTCTAGGAGAAGGAAAACTCTGATTTTAAAACTTAAAATTATTTTGTCGAAGCACATACGAGCCATTAAATATTCTAGAGTTCATAACTAATTGCGACGCGGGGATTTAGGCTGTATGATCTCGATTTAATAAAATAAGTTAAATTTAGATTTAACATCCGGTTTTATGATATATATATATATATATATATATATTATGTTGGTGCAAAAATAATGTCGTTTTTTGACGTTAAAAAATACGTCAAAAATCGACATTATTTTTGCACCAACCGAATATATATATATATATATATATATATATATATATATATATATATAATCAGGACATTTGCTATATTATCTTTTTGACTTTTCATCTTTATTGTTGCTTCTGAAGCTCATTTAAAAAATATATATATTTGTCCCGTTCTTATTCATTGCTTTTCTTCTAATTGCTGTGTCTTTTGTGGAAATTGAGCAGTTAAGGTACTCAGCAATTTTCTATACTGTCTAACAGTAAAATTTTTAAAAAATTGAATTTGCCCAAAGCAAGGCAATAAAGCCACTAAGACGCAATAGGTTACTGGCTGGAGAAGAATGAGAAAACAGAAAACATGATAAGGAGCGAGAGCAATAGAAGAGTAATCAGGAAGACAATCTTATTTATAATAAAACGCAGATTCTGCGTGTGTGTGTGTGTGTGTGTGTGTCTGTTCGTTTATATATTGGATCGGATTTCCTACATTTTTCAACCGATTTCAACAAAACTTCGCAGGACTACGTAAAATTACCATGCAGTGGTTCTGACAGCGCCCAAAATTGAAAAACACAATTGTTTTTGCACAAAATCAATTTGAAAACACGATTAAGAAGCATTAATGAAAGGGTGACAACTCACATCGGGTTAAAACCCAGGTTGTGTGTGTGTGTGTGTGTGTGTGTGTGTTCCCTTATATATGGGATCGGATTTCCTACATTTTTCAGCCGATTTCAAGAAAACTTCACTCTTCTTTTTGTAGGTAGTGTTTCTTATTGTCTTGCACACTTTTTTCATTATTTTTACATTCAGAATGCTTTAAAATTTCCATTTACGCAATTGTTTATGATAAAATTCTGTTCAATCGGTAGACTCATAACGATTGAAAACAATGTTTTTGTTTGAGTTTGGGTTTGACGAATTCGTTAAAAAAAAAAAAAAAGAAGATAATTAAGACATGAGTGTCCGTCAACCTTAAACAAATAATCTTTGTTAATTTTATTTTTCAGTCTTTATGATGGTCGATACTTGATCTATCTCTTACTGTTACATCCCCGGGCAACGCCGGGCTCTACTGCTAGTAGATAATATTTGATATTGCATTTAAATATTTGAAGTTCAAAGTTGGGCGGAGTTCCATAAGCATGACGTTCGAAAACATAAACTGTTATCATAGAACTTACGATTACACCTAATCAGATAAACTGTAAACTGATGAGATATCGATGCCAGTCAATTGTGCTGTGCTTAAACTCATAAATTCTGGGTACTCTAAGCAAGACCTCTCCAGAACAAATACCATGAAAGTATTTATAGAAAAGACACAGAAAAGCAGCTTTACGACGATAGTTATGTGACTGAAGCCGAGACGGCAGGTCAGGACAGATAATGTTGATGATTCTTCTTTTGAATTTCATGAATCTCTAAACATAGATAAAATCTATTGTTGATCATTGTGTTATAAAATGTATTGTTGTTAATTCTACTATAAAATGTTGGGGACTGGGCCAAATATTCTAAGTGTGGGCGAATTGTAGACCTATAGATATATAAGATAGATTCTGGTGATAAAAATTGTCTAGCATAACACAGTGAACCAAATTTCATAGTAACTGATCTAGAAATGGATTCAATCAAGTCTTTCCACTTCATGTCAGCGAGAGTGTTAACCCGAGAAGATGCAAATAGCCACTCTTCTGGAATTTAGCTACAGCCATACTGATGGAAGGCAGAAAGGGACATTTCAGATTATTAACGGAGAGCAGTTTAGATTTAGAAGCTTTAAAATAAACATGCCATTCTTTGCCCCAGACTGCTGGTTTTGTGAATAGTCCTGGTTATGACGATCAAAATCATTTGGCAGCAAGGCGTCTGATTCGGGAGATTGGAAGTTTTGAGGAGCGTGGAACCACTTTTTAATTGCTGTTGTTCCAAGGTCAAACTTGACCCAAGGTGGTAGCACCTGCTAGGGACCCAGCAAAATCAAATTTCGGCAATAAATGACCCATAAGGATATTGTATGCCATTAAATAAACACATGAAATCAAATCAAGGTACAACAAAAAATCTCCCATGAAAATTAAATTTTGGCATTAAATGACCCATAAGAATTTGATAGACCGTTAAACAAACAAATCATATCAAAGCAAAATCAACTTCAAATCTAAGAAAATTACGTTTCGACATTAAATGACCCATAAGGAGTTGATATGCCGTTAAACAATCAAATCAAAATCAACATCAATATGCCCAAGAAAATTAAATTTTGACAAATAATGACCCATACGGAGTTGATATGCCGTTAAACAAACAAATCAATCAGATCAAATGCATCTTCAAACCTCCCATTCCGTCATTAAATGATATATAAGTATTTCATATGAGACTAAACAAACAAATGAAATAAAATCAAATATTTTGTGAGATTTATCACCTAGGAAAACTTAAGCTTCATCACATATCAAAATTAAGGCTTCCACTCTAAATGAGGATTCTTGCTATGAACATTGATAGGGACATCAAGAAGAACTTATCCATTCCATCATTTAATATTTCCATCTGCCAGTATCATATGAGAAAAAACCTGAAGTGCAGCTAACGTGTGTATATTTTCACCGACGCTATCTCCATGGCAAATGTTCAGATGATCTTCATTCTTAGCTTCGTCATTTTCCACCTTTACACCCTGGTTGCGCCATGGTAAGTCAACGGTAATTCTGGGTATGATGATAAACGACATTCGGTATCAAGGCATCTCATCGGGAGAGCAGCGTGGAATCACCTCTTGAACGCAGTTGTTCCCAGTTCCACCCTGACCCGGGGTAGTAGCAATTGTTAGGGTCTCAGCTATGGGCAAATAGTTAATTCACAAGCAAAAATCAAACTCCATGAACGTGTAGAAATACATATTCATAGTAAATTGACCAACAATGCATTTTATAGAAAAATGGCTAACGATAAAATTTATTTGTAATTGATAGCATGCACTTGTGTTCAAATTATTTAGATTTCGACATTAAATAACCCATAGAGGTGTAGATATTAGGTTGTTGCAAAAATAATGACTTAATAATGTCGTTTTTTGACGTATTTTTTAATGACAAAAAACGACATTATTACGTCATTATTTTTGCAACAACCTAATACAACCAAATAAATCAACCACCCAACCAAAATTTTCATGGAGTTAAATCAAGTTCATTCTCCGTATTCCATTTGTTACGCGCTTACGGCCGCGTCACTTTGAAATACCAGTTCCCGTACGATCACCGAAGTTAAACAACGTCGAGCGCGATCAGTAGCTCAATGGGTGACCGTTTTGAGAATACCAGACGCTGTCAGCTTGTGTGAGCGGATGGTGTAATGGATAATGCCTCAGTTGGATAGCCGAGTTGGGTTCGTTATATTCATTTCCGCCCAAATATCCTTGGGAAAGGAATGAATGCACAAATTCTCGCCATCTATGGGTTAATTAGTAAGATTTTTATTTCAATGAACCATTGTTAACTCTAAGAAAATGAGCTCAATCAATGTCGATATGCCGTTAACCAAAGACAACAGACCAACCATTTGTTACAAGGAAGTATTAGGTTGGTGCAAAAATAGTGTCGTTTTCTCACATATGTTACTATGTGAGAAAACGACATTATGTTTGCACCAACCTTATAACAGAGAGCTTTCTCGCAAGACCTGCTACTTGGTGACTACATTATTCACCTGTCCAAGTTAAAGGTCAGTCGCTATCTACACGCGTAATCTCCTTGCCCTTTTACCTCTTATTATATTTATATCACATATATCATTCAGTAACCCTCTACTATGAATCGCTCCTGATATTGTTTGAACCGTTTTTGTTTTTTTTTAAATATTCTGTATGATTAATAGTTTCAAATTCTGTATGGCTGAAAAATGACACAGTATACAAATGCTTTAACTAACTACAATTAGAAAGTGAAAGAGAATAAAAGAAAATCTTTATTTCAACACAGAATTTTAGTTTTAACACAAATATACGTAAAACAATACAGAAAAGTCCGTTTTCGGATGCATTACTTTAAATCCTAATCGATAAACAATCAAATAAAAAGAAAAAAAATGTGGAATTACACTACTTAAATCTTTGAGACACGTCATTAAAATGCCATGACATTTATTGGCTAGCATCGTAAAGAATTATATATATATATATATATATATATATGTATGTGTGTGTGTGTGTGTGTGTCTGTGTATATATATATATATATATATATATATATATATATATATATATAAAAAGGAAGCAAAAAGGAGTAGTGGGTAGCGGCTCGGACTTGCCTTAATACCTTGCGTGTTAATACCTTTGGGAAAGTTATGAATCGTCTTCTGCTCTCTGCAGCTATGAGTAATTATCAGGACAAACTGGGTTGTATGGCCTTGGATGTCAACT
>OZ010573.1:96617188-96619688 GCA_963932145.1 Acanthosepion lycidas | reverse complement strand
CTGGTAAATAAAAAGAGAATTTACTTAAATTTACTAAATATACGTCAATAACACTGATTTAATTACTGATGACTTTGATCCGTCTTAATGAAAGACCAGTTATGGGTCATGACCTAGCATTACGACTTCAGTAGAACCCACAGTGTTAACTTCCCTTTGCTTTTTCTATAAGTATCTGCAGGGCCGTTGTAATGAACTTTTTTCCTTGGTAGGTCTACCGCATAAATTTAAGCGTACTACTAGATTGGCACTTATGTCTCATCGTTTCAGTAGTGAAATATCCAGATGTATCCGTAAGTCCTATTTAAATAGTTTTATTTTTTGGCACTTCTAGACTTAAAAATGTCTTCAGTTCTCTTACTTCTATACCACGTATGATCTTAATTTTTAATGCAACATCAATCGCCATATTCTCTCTTCCTCAAGCATGTTCCGTTATTATCTCTTCACTTTTCACTCTCTTTCATTCTTAGTAACCCCTTAACGTCTTAGAGGCATTATCGCCTTGCTTGGGGTGAAATGATTAAAGGAAAAAATGGAGCGATTTCCCCAAGTGTAAACGGCGTATACTTGGTATCTAATGACGTGAGTAGCGTTGTATCCACGAAGTTGCCCACCTGTAGTACTTAAGCTGGTACTTAAGAGAGAGACACATGAACAGAATGAAGGGCAATATGGCCTATAAGATGAACCCATAGAGTGAATGGGTTGACGGAAAAATACACTTCGCTCAAAATTAGCGGAAAAACCTAGTTTCAGGCTACTCATCCTGAAGGAAACAACGAATATACAATGGTAAGACAGACATTTCATAGCATTGTACTGTGTATGGATAATTCAAATCATGCAAAGTGATATCCATTTTTGATGGGAAGCACAGAATTTGAGAGTTAAGTAATATATTCACCTCCGACAATTAGAGGTAACATCTGCATCATAATCTGTGTGCCATCACACTCGACTCTGCTATCCGTGGAGAGAAGGTTATATAGTGTCATATAGATGGGCACCTCGGCGTGGTGTAATGGTTAGCAAGCTTGTCTTGCTATGTCATTTACTACTGAAAAGTGAGTTAGATCCTCACTGGATGCCCCATGCTTTTGGCCTTGTGCCACATCTAAGCTATTAGGTTGGTGCAAAAATAATGTCGTTTTTTTTTTTTTTTTTTGAAGTTGAATGTCAAAAAACGACCTTATTTTTGCACCAAACTGATACGCTTGGAAAATCTTTATGCACCTCGAGGTGGTGTAATGGTTAGCAAGGTTGTCTCGCTAGAACAATTACAACTGAGTAGTGAGTTCGATTCTCACTGGGTGCCCCCTAATTTCGGCCTTGTGCCACATCTAAGCTATGCTTGGAAAATCGCTATATAGTGTCATATAGATATTGAACATGTTCTGCAACAACAGGCGGACAACGTAATTTTCCAGAGGATTAAATCCCGGCCTCCATGATTTCTGTGATACTCAACATAATACAATAATTGGACAAATTTTGATCAAACCTGCGCATTTAACATATACGTGAAATGATTGAGTATCTTTTACCTTAATAAATTTGCTATTATGTTGTGAATAGCATAATCTATTATAGAACTGTATTGCTCATTTTTACAATTGTATACATGCGATTGCGAAAGTTGTGTCAAAGCCTAAGGTAGATATACCTTGTACTAATCTGTGGTCGGAGAACTGTTTGCACACGACACGACTTAATAGGAATAACAGGTGCTGCAAGCTTGGATGAGTAGGTTGTATAAAGTATAATGGTTGGGAATTGTTTATCGGAGAGCAGAGCTCGAATTCTCGTACTGTTCGATATATTGACATATGCGTAAATACATTTGGGAATGGTATTAATCCACCTCAACTCCCCTAGCTATGGGGTAATTAGTAAGAATTTTATAACTAAACAATTATTATCTCAAAAACTTATTACAGTCTAAAAATGTTTTCTGGCTTTAAATAAGCTGCAAAAGGTTGATAAACCGTAAAAATGAATCAATCAATACAAATCAAACAAGAAATTTAGCAACTAAGCAAATATGGGTTTGTACGTCAGTTATAATACTGCAGATTTAATAGTGCGTAAATTGAAACTTTTTGATTGTATATATATGCATTGTAGAAATATTAAAAGGGTCTGCTATTAACTCGAATTATTTAGCGATTTTCGAAGGCACTGTGTGCTGACGTACGTTTGATCTTTGTCGACGAAACATTTATGGCAAATATATTTATTTCGTATTTAGCAAAAAACAGCACGTAGTTACTTTGGTTTGCATCCATAACAAAAATTAAATAACTGGGAGCTGTTTCAATCCTAAACGGGAAATATGACATGGAAATCCGAAGATGCATTGGAACAGCGAACGTTGACTTCCAAAATTTAAGCAAAGTATTAAGCAACAAGAAATATTCGTTAGAAAACATAGAAAAGTATCCAGAACTATTGGGCCTGTATGGTGGTGAATGCCGGACAATCTAATTATAGATGATTT
>OZ010573.1:96607504-96614488 GCA_963932145.1 Acanthosepion lycidas | reverse complement strand
TATATATATGTACTTCTATGTATATTTCTGTGTGTATATATATATACATACACACACACACACACATATATATATATATATATATATATATATATATATATATATATATATATATATGCATATTTATATATGTTTGTGCATTGGACACAAGAGATGAATTAATAATTATAATGCCCTATGCGTTTGCTTATGCGACAAATTAATGTATTGATTTTCCATAGCAAGGGGAATGTTGTCTATTTAAAGGAGTCATTGCAGAATATATTTCAATTATACAATGTGTTTGAAAAGTTCAGCACACGCACTGCAGTAACATAAGTTCTGCTTTAAAATGTTGAGTCTCCAAGTAGCAGACTCATTCAATAGCTCTCTTTTACCTTTTTCTAAATTTTCCTTGCCATACACATATACTTGTGTAATTATTCTTTTATGTTCCGTAGCTCTCCACAATTTCCCATCCGACATCATCTTTTTCATTGTATATTCTGCCATCAAATGTATATACTAGTCAAGTAAGTTACTTGATGTTACCGCCTGTCCTTTCTACATTATATACCCCGATGGAACGTCACCTGTCTAAGTATCAGCATCCTTTTCTTCCTTTTCCCCTTAAACCATGTTCATTACTCATGTGGTCAGTATCCTTCTATAGAATCACATTTCTACTGCCTCAAGTGTTTTCTTCAATTCTATGTGCTTTAGAAGTGCAAATATTTGATAGCAATATTCTCTTGGCTTATAACGAAATATTGCTCTTTCTGAATATTTTGATTTTATTTTGGAAGGTTTCTATAGCAGTTCCAATTCCTGTCCTAATAGACTCTCTCTTTCTCACACACACACACACACACACACACACACACACACACACACACACATATATATATATATATATATATATATATATATATATATATATGACTGGTTCCGCAGCACAAACAAAATTGCCAATCCTCTAATTAGACATAAAAATTTTAACCCATCCATAACAGAACCCATGCTACATAAGGCCATCAACCCAGCTCAATAATAATCAGCTTTATAATAATAAAACCAAACGGAATCGATATTATTAAACACTGCCGTAAATAATTACTATTTCAAGATGAAGAATCAGGGATAAAGAAAGACGGGGTTTTTGACACTAGAATGGGAAGCTTTGACGGTGCAATTGTATATACTTACTACACGAACTCAGCAAAATAATAGATAGAAATGACACAGGACTCTACAGGGAAGACAGCCATAATCTTATGAAACTGCAACAGCTAAAACACAAACAGAGAAAAGCAATAATAAAGATTTTCAAAAATAACGTATTCGAAATAGATATAAAACTAACCTAAACGATGTAGATGTTCTAGATCTTACCCTCAGCCTAAGAAAAGGCACATATTAACCATACAGAAAACCCAATGATAAGCCACTCTGTATACACACATCTTCCAATCATCCGCCTTCTATAATTAAACAGATACCAAAATCGATTAACCGCAGGCTTTCCGACAATTCCTCCAGTGAATCCATATTTAATAAAGAAATACTAAGAAACAGCCCTAAAAGATAATAAATTCCCACCAACACTCACATACTCACCACAGAACACAAGAACATAAAACATCTTTCACATACGCGTACAGCACAATGCTTTCTAAATATATCTGGGAAATTAAAAACAAAACGCACATCACACCAAAAATATTTTGAAAAATAAGGAAAAGATCATCAGCCTACAACAACCAATCCAATACTTGCAATCTTTCCTTGGAAGAAAAAATAGCTATTATTACCTTCCCAGACAAAAATAAATTATTAAATAAACCATCCGAGCTCATCTCAAAATGCAGACATGAAAATAAATTTTTACTACGTTACTTAAAAATCGGAAACTGAAAAAAATAAAATAAAATAAATGAACAAAATGACAATAAAATAAGTAATATAAATTAACCCAAACAAATTACCAAATCACATCCGTTAGAATAGACGAAATATAATAAATAAATACAAAAAACAAAATCAATACAGTAAATAATAAACAAATTAACAAACCATTATGACCAAAATATTAGTTAGACTATAAAAATCAAACCAAAAATCGGACGAAAAACATAGCTATAACTGTTATATAACGATAAAAAATTACTACATTACTTACAAATCGAAAACCGAAAAGAGTAAATAAAAATATACAGTATAATAAATAAATAATATAATAAATAAATAATAAAAAACAAGTAAAATAAATTAATCTAAATTAATCCAAATAAATAAACTAACAAACCGATTTCGATAAATTAATCGTTAGAAAAAACAAGTAAAGATAATCAAATCCAAATTAATAAATGAAGTAAGAAACAAAAAAAACGGCTCCAAAATAATAGTTAGAATAAACTACAGCAATCAACCGTAAAATTGAATAAATAGCTTAAATTATCTTTCCAAACCAGAACAAAACTATAAAATAAGCGATACAAACACATTACTACGTTAATAAAACACAAATTAAAATATAAATGAATAAATATACAAGATAAGAAATACAAATAAAAATGAATAAAAACAAGTAAAATAACCTCACCCAAATAAATAAATAAATAAACGATTTCCGGCAAAATACACGCCAAAATACATTACCCACAAGGCACCACTGACCACTATATATAAATAGCCGAGAAAAAAACAAACCTCGTGGCCAGAGGATTGCGTCTAGCATGAAACAGTCTGTCGCCTCTAAGTGTTGACTTCAATGTTCAATTTTATATTTACACACGCTCTATCTCCAATATTGAGCACTGCATCCCATAAATATAGCACAAATTAAGATTATATTTCTTCATATATATACATACATACGTACAAATATATATATATATATATATATATATATATATATATATATATATATATATATATATATATATATATATAATTAGAAAACAAACACCCTATTGATTCTATTTAAATTCCCCAGAAGGGTGTTTTTTTCCTGGTTTCTCAGATCACATTTTAAAGTGTAAAAAATGGTTTTAAATTTACGGATTGTTTTATAAACTTCTGAGGGGTAGTTTTAAGTTGGTGTAAGCTGATAGAGAGAGGTGGAGGAAGTAGATGACAGATATGATCGAACGTAGAGTCCAAAATTTAAAACCATTTTTAACCTTTGGAAATGTGATCTGAGGAACCCGGAAAAAACACCCTCCTGGGGAAATAAAATCTAATTAATGGATCCTTATTGTTGTCTTTTTTCTAATTAAATTAAATTAATATATGCTGTGGTTTGACATTGAAATCTCAGGATTACATCCTCCTTGGGATTATCCATACTGATTACCAAAGTTCTCATTAACTAACTAAAGATCTAACTAACTATATATATATATATATATATATATATATATATATATATATATATATATATATGGAGAGAGAAAGAGAGAGAGAGAGATAGATAAGGAGAGAGAGAGCGATAGATAAAATTTCGCCATTTTATATTTTTAATTACGTGCATTGACGTTGTTTTTTTTAGATTTTATCGACTGCACAGTACAGTAGGGTCACTTTGGCACATTATGTGAAAAATAGAGCACCACTGCGTAATTAACCCCGCCTTAAATTTGAAAACGGCATGCTATACTGCTTGGCATTCGCACCGGAGGCTCCAATACGAATATTTCAGAATGTTTGGTTGTCAATCTGAGGATAGTGCAGAGGATTCGGAAAGAATTGGTAAGCATAATTGTGATTGCGAAGTTATTGCAGCGTAGAAAACTCACTCTGATCGTTCGGATAAAAAATGAACCAAATTTGTTGATGATAGCCTCATACTCAATACGGTGGACCAGATTCAGTTCCTTGAGGAGGTATTTCTACACTGGGTCAAGAGGGTGGCTGATGGCAACAGGATTCTGCACCATGCCACAAATGCAGACAAACTTTGTCATGGCTGTCAGACAATTTCTGCGACCACATCACCCTTTACATTTGGCCATCTAACTCCGCAGACTGCAAACATCTTGCTGTGTGAGGCGCAGCTGTGCTAGAGACCAACAAAATTCCTTGTAACACCAAAAACGAACTGAGGGCAAGCATTATGCCAGGAGTCATTAACTTGGCCGTCCAGAAGAGTTGCGGGAGATACCGGAATCGTCTGGAGACCGAGGTTGAAGCCAATGGAGATTTTACTGAATAAATGTACTCTTTCCTATTCCAAGATATTTTTGTGTAATTTAGGTAAATACCTCTGATAAATTGAGATGTCATTTTCATTTATCATAATTTAGACGACAATTTATCCATCGCATGGTTTACTTCTGTTCTTGCTTGATTTTGCTACAGTTATTTCGTTATATCAGTAAGTTGTTGACGTTTCAACTTTGTACTGCTTCTAAGTACAAACTTTATTCCGGAATTAAATCATTTGAAAATTATTAGAATTTTAAGTTAATGAATGATCTTAGTACATTTTAATGAATATAAAAATTCTTTTTATTGTTCTCTTTTCCACAGTAATACAGTTAATAAAATTTATACGAGCTCTGTCTGCAAATCATCTTGACTTTTTGAATAACTTTGGGAGCGATTGCGGGGTTTTGATCTAATTTAGCAATCAATCAGAGCGGTCGTTATGAGCATGCGTCAACAATACTATATCCTGCAGGACTGTTCATTTGACGCTGGGATACCATTGCGCCATATTCCGTACTGTGTAACTGTCTCATTCATAGTTATCAAGCTAATTGTGTCAGCACCTCTATAGGAGTTGACATATATGAACGACGTGGTGTATTGCAGTTATTATAAACCTATTTATTCTTTGATATAATGAAATATACCTATATATATATATATATATATATATATATATATATATATATATATATATATATATATATATATATATATATATATCGAAATTTCCAGTTCTCTTTGTCTATTCTTTCATGCCTTGGTTGAATCCAGGGATTTGAGTTACCATTTCAATACATGGCCAGAGCTGAACAATCAAAATCCCATTAAAAATGGCTAAAGAAGTAGTCGAAAGTGCTTGGGACAATGATAATCATGCAAAATTTCCGTACCCCTTTACAGCTACAAAAAGGTAAATACGTAAGGATGCTGTATCACGAAAAATTAATTAAATCTTCCTTGTCTGAGTTGTTAACAAAAAGGTTTAAAATAGAGGTTTCCTGCCCATATATATATATATATATATATATATATATATATATATATATATATATATATATATATATATATATAGTTTATGCAAAACTAGGTAATCCGCATGGGTAGACCCAAGGAGGATGATATCCAGAGAGCTCAATGTAAGATTTAGAGCAGATATGTTTGAATAAAAACAGACCACTTTAGGGTTCCATGTAATAAATTATTTCACCACAACCCCTTTAACAGGGCTATGGATCATCAGACTTTACTTCCAAAGGTTGAAATGAAAAATGAAAAGAAATTCACACGTTTTTGATGGACCTCATCAAGCATATGTAAAATTAACGAAGTGGGGAAGTAAGGTGGGAGAGAGAAGATAAGATATGAGTGTTTTAGGCATACCACTTCAATTCCTTATTCTTAACCCCACTGAGTGTCGGCTAGACGTTGTTTAAGGCCAACGCGTCTTGTCTCTAGATATCGATTGGTAAGGGGTGATACCGACATTAAAGGAAGAAGCTACAGCAACCCTAATAAATTACATTTCACGAGGACAGGTTTCATTCAGATTCTTAGACGCTGTTAATTCGCGTTACTTTTACTTTTACTTATATATATATATATATATATATATATATATATATATATATATATATATATATATATATATATATATATTTTTTTTTTTTTTGAACAATAAAAAATATTAAAAAATTAAAATTTTCAGACACACTGTGTTGTAGATTAATATTCTTTCGTTTTTTTATTATTATTTCATTTAGATTCCTCGACTATTTTCGACCAAAATGGCCATCATCAGGAGAAGAAATATTTCTGCATGCTGGTAGCAGTGAACTATAGAAATGAATCCTTTATATATATATATATATATATATATATATATATATATATATATATATATATATATATATATATAAACCGGTGTGGCTAGAATATTCGATTGCTTCAAGCCGAGATTGAAATTCGATCGATTTGTCATCAGTCAGAGACTCAAACCCTAAGCTATTGACGCTCAGCAGAGAAAGGGAATCTTTTAACGCATTATATACGTAATATATATAAAAGTTAGACCACCAGCCCAAGCACTCAATTCTGACGATGATCAATGAGTTAAACAGGAGCAGCAATTTGTGCGTGCATGCACGTGTAAGTGGTTTCCAGTTAATACTGTGAGAGATAGCATTATGAAAATAATAATTTAAACCTTTCCAAACAGTCAGCCAGACATGAATATTTTACTGCAAACCTCATATGAATTTTTTCCAAACTTGATGTTCCTGAGGAAAAATGAATTTATCCCACTGCATTTTTAGTACAAAATTGATCATTGTCCTCCACAGCTTTATTTTATTATTTTTGTCGTTGTTTTGCCATGCATTCACTGAAACTTAACAAGGAGGTCACTCACTGTTTTCCTCTGCTTCTCTTGCCTTCTGCGTACCCTGTGAATGTTACATTCTCTAAGTCTTCTTTCCTCGTGAAGTTTCTTTTTTCCTTAAGAATGCCATATTGTTTCAATTTGTCTGAAAAATCACATCTCTGTTGTTTGAAGTTTTCTTCTTTGACTGTGAAGACTTGCCAGCTTATGCTCACATCACATTGCAACACCGGATACCGTACGATGACCGAAGTTAAGCAACGAACCTGGTCAGTAACTAGATGGCTGACTGGTTGAAAATGATTGGTGCTGTAATCTTGAATGTGCTGGTGGTGCAATGATTAATTGCTCAGAATAGTTAATCGGAGAACAGGGTTCCAGATCCAGTTGGGTTCGTTAGATTCATTTAGGAGGAA
>OZ010573.1:96552504-96602504 GCA_963932145.1 Acanthosepion lycidas | reverse complement strand
CTAACCAGTTCTTTCCTATTTTCTATATATTTTCACACACACACACACAAACACATATATATATATATATACATACATATATATATATATATATATATATATATATATATATATATATATATATATATATATATATATATATATGCAAGTTTCGTTGAAAAAAACTGACATGGTGTGCTGGTTGATTTTTTTTAATAAAATTACTCTTGTGTTGGTATAAATTTTTTTTCAGGACATAAATTATATAGAAATATAGATGTTGTCCACATGTTTTATAAGCGCTTTCGTTTCTACTTTTAGTCATTATCAAGGATGAATTTTATTTTACTTTTAACTGAATATATGGATTGTTTTATGGATGTATCTAGGGTTATAGGACTTTTTTTTTCCAAGCACAATCAGCATATTGTGACCAGGTTCAAAGCTGGAATTATAATATGATAATATCTGAAATCGATTGAAAAACATTCAGACAATTTTTATATAATTTGATCCGTCCATGAAATAAGATGATATTATATCATGCATATAATAATGGGTAGTAATGACAATATATATATATATATATATATATATATATATATATATATATATATATATATATATATATATATATATAGTTTTGTATGATATTTTTGATGGAAGACTATCAAATTGCATTCGTAAAAACGTAAACATGATATTCTTATGTCGAAAATACAACTAGGAAGATTAAAATCATCATTCCCGAAGACCTTCCCTTAATTTAATCTTTCGATGAAAAATTCCATTCCTTAAGAATGGAAATTAAAAAAAAAAGATTTTATTCTGAGTCCTGAAAGCGTAAATATTTTTTTCAATGAAAGTACATAATTCAACACAAAAGACATCCTTCACCTTGTGTCTTCTTAACTTCAATGTGAAAATGTAATGCGACCAAACTAATCAATAGGTGTTTATCTGGTGGTAATGGAAGGCACTGATGAAAAGTGTTGATTTTATCTGAACGGAATGCAATCGATAAAAAATGTCATTCTCATCCAAATCAAATACATTCACTCTCGAGAAGTCCGATAAAAACTTAGATCCACAGATAAAAGACTAATTCCTCTCGTATTCGATATCTCTTTGACCATAGGTATCTCCATGAAAAGACAGACACATATAGAAAGACACATGTGCACATATACTAGCTCTAAACAGGATTGCATTTTATCGCGGACTGCGCCTGAAGACACTCATACACACACACACACACACATACACACACACATATATATATATATATTTAAAGGAAATGATTTTTTGATGTTTTCTAATGTTTAACCATTGTCTTTTATGCGTAGTAGTAATCTAAATTTTCTTGTATAGTGAGAAAATGTTTTTCTGCTTAAGGGGTCATAAAACAATTAGAATTGGTCAGAGAGTGTGGGAGGGAAAGAAATAATTGTTCTTATCTTTTGATGGCTTCTCTATCTTTTTAAACCATTTTTTGTACTGCGTGCGTTTTTGCTCATATATATATATATATATATATATATATATATATATATATATATATATATATATATGTGGCCTGACGATTGCATATAACATGAAACAGACTGTCGCCTCTAAGTGTTGACTTCTATATTTACACACGCTCTATCTCTGATATTGAGCACTTTATTCCATAAATATAGCACACCTTAAGACTATATTTCTTTATATATATATATATATATATATATATATATATATATATATATATATATATATATTCTTATATTTTAGGGAGTATCGGGTTTGACAACAGAATGTTTCAAATCGTGTAACTGCATAATTATCAATCTCATAAAATGTTTAATATCTAAACATTACTAAACTGAGGTTTTTTCAGGTTGTCAAATAAGATGTTCAGGCATCTTTACACGATTTTTCATAAGAACCACTGAAAAACACTTTGCGGTCTTCAGCTAAAAAGAGGACTGATTAAAATTGTTTTGTGCCAGCCCCACTATGTCTTCTTAGATGAGTAATGGTGAGAGAAAAACATCATTCAGGCTTTCGCTCATCGTACCAACATTCATACTATGTCTACCATCTTTAAAGTCCATTCAAGAACCATCAAAATAAAGGTGAATAAGTTTAAAGAAATAAGTAAGTGTAAAAAAGAAAACTAGTTCAGGACGTCGAAACAGGAAGTGGGATTATCATTTCAACTTTCAGCTAAAGAGTCAGTTAGAAAAGATGCAACTAATTTCATGAGACGCTTCGCACCTGAGAGAAGGGTTTGAGCGATGACAATCCAAACAGTAGTGAAAAAAAGATTTGAATATGAAATCGTAAGTGAAGCATATGACGCAGCTTGTTACTGCAGGACTGAAAGATAGAAAAATCATCTTGAATAAGTTGGAAAATAAGTGTTGATTTCAATACTGTTGTATCCTTAAAGAGGTTACAAACGGATAAAGGTGGTATTCGAGTGAAAGAACATCAACACACGCGTAGATGAAAGAAGAGAGTTTTATTGTAAAAGAGAATGCACTACTGAAAGACAGGGAATCGTGTCGCAGGCTGGTAATTCCCCAAGCAAGGCTACTTACCGTACCTCCCGGCGAGGCAGGATGTGGCACAAGGTTGTTTTTTTTTTTTTGCGGAGCACGAGTAGCTGTCTACCACCCCAGACGAGACTCTGTCCTTCGGCATAGTCTCGTCTGGGTTCCTCCCTGCTCGAAAGCAGAGGGTTTGACCGGCATAGCTAGAGACGAATCTCCAGGTAATTCCTGAAGCAAACCACTAGGTATAACCCGTGCTCACTACATATAGCTACTGAGATAATCAGTCCACATAGGCGATAGAGAGTGTGGGACATTCCATTACAACACCTTACCCTGAGCAAATTCTCCAATGAAAGTTTTTGGGGTCAGGACCTAATTATTTAAATTTTCCTCTTCCTTGTTTCTTTTATCTCAAACCAAATACTTCATGATCGATCTCATTATGATATATTTGTTAAGCTTGGATATTAACTATACATACTTATTGTAGCATATATATATATATATATATATATATATATATATATATATATATATATATATATATATATATATATATATATATATATTTTGTACAAAGTCCGACAATTATTTTAAGACATTTTTTATATTTATACATTATTGTTATAGATACAAATATTTAAGTAAATACTCTGTTTATAAACAGTATTGAACAACGTTTACCGGCCCGCATATTCGTCCTCCAACAGGATTCGAACCTGTATACTATAAGGAACCTTCATTTAGATTGACGTGCCTTTACCAATTTGCCCACAGAGGAGTGTTCGCTTTGCAAGGTCGAATTTAAACTTCAATCGTCCATGAATCTGTCATGTACGTTCATATCTGCTCATGGCGTATCAAATCTAAACAAATGACGTCACACATTATGAAATTTACAAAGTCCGACAATTATTTTATAATCATTTATATTATTAATTATTTGTCTAAAAGATATTTCTTCTAAACAGAAAACGGTTTCATTATAAGATATGGAATGCTAAACTACACACTCGCACACACACGAATATATATATATATATATATATATATATATATATATATATATGAGTAAGAAAGAAGGAGTGAAAGTGGTTGTATAGACACGGGCACCAACAATGTATGGTTAATTTTAGTTTCAAGCTTCAATATTATTTTGATTTGCAGATCGAATTCAAGAAACTGAAAATCACCATGCAGTCTTGATTCATATGTCGAAGTTGTCAATTTATAATATATATATATATATATATATATATATATATATATATATATATATATATATATATATATATATATGGATATTGAAGTCGACACGCGGCGGGGACAGTCTGTTTAATAAATGAAATAACATTTAATCATGAAACAGATTGATGACATCAGTGTCCACTTATATTTTTGAACATATCTTAAATCTATTTTTCTTATATATTCATATATATATATATATATATATATATATATATATGTGTGTGTGTGTGTATATATATATATATATTTATATATATATTGTTAGTCAAATTATATAAATTATAAAAACCTCCAATTATATAAAATCTATACAGCTTAATGAAAATACTAAAAAGCTGAATGTTTCACTGTCAAAAATTAAGCACATCCATCTCCCATCATAACAACATGGTATAAAACAAATATATTTCCAATAAATACATCGTAAATTCTTCTAAAATTAAATGCATCTGTCGAAAAAATATAATCTATCACTGAAACGATAGTATTGTATACTGAGCGAGCATACATTCCGGTAATGATGTGACATTTTATTTTGGTTCCACTGAAAATCCTTGAAAATTTTCTTTTTACCATAACAGAATGAGATTAGGTAATATAAAATACAAAAAAAACAAAAAAAAAAACAAACAAACTGTACTACTCTCTCCAAATATTTCTCATAATTAAAGTAACATGGCATCTCACTATCGATGAACTGGGAAATTATAACAATAGTTAATCTTATAATGGAAAAAAAGTATAAAATTTAACTTGTCTTGCTGAAAAATAGGTTAAAAAAAACCTTAAATACCGCGAGCTTATTAAAAAAAAATAAATAAATATATGGTTACATGTAGGCATAAACAATAAAGATCTGCTAAAATACACTGATCAGGAATATTTTGAAATTTTAATGTAAATTACGTTTTACTTTTTAATGTAAATTATCTGTTCTTTTCTTTTTAAATATGGATGAATATTTTTAGATAAGAACAAGTTATCTCCATTTAATTAAAACATTTAAAAAATATTAAAATTCAAATTCGCGTAAAGGTCAGTATATATTCCGCACCTTAAGACTGCGTTGTCTATGAAACAACGAATCGTAATATAGATATATATTTATAAATATTAATAACTGTTAAATCACTCCAAGCAATGTTTTATTACCACCAGTAGTCTATAGGCGATAGGTACACACACACACTCACACACACACAGACATATATATATATATATATATATATATATATATATATGATAGAAGAAGAGAGATAGATATATGAGAACACCAAACTTAGCTCAATGTTTATTATTTTAGCATATTACCTTTCGAACTATCACTTCCAAATTCACTCAGATATGTGCCATGCGTGATACACGCTGAAGTGATCATGTATCTTTCAATATATGACAGGCTAAGCAGATTTTTTCCGGAGTAGGTTGCCAAGGCAATAGAACCCGGTCTGTCCTGCTATTTATCCATAGCTGGGAGGAGAAGAAGATTCATACCTTTCCCAATGGTATTAGCACGGAAGTAAATGCAATGGATCTAACTGGAATTCGAACTCGGCTCTCTGATTTCTCAATCCAAGCCGCTATCCATTACTCCACCATACTTTCTATTAATCTCATTCATCGAAGAATATCCGGTGAGGATTTAAAATTAAATATCTCATAACATCTGGGTTACGGCATTGACCAAATTTATGCTACAATCATCTTCGTATTGAAACTGAGGACAATTTCTTTACCAGTTTGAGTGTCAAGTTATTTTTTTTTATTCCATATCGACGATTCCAGCTGCATCTTCGTGTTGACAGAAAGTGATTTGTGTAATTAACATTGATCGTAATTTAATCTTAAATAGTTAATGATTTTAATATTTGAAATTTTATTATGATATTAATTATTCCATTTTATTAAAACATCTCAACTTTCACAAGCAAAAATGTTTTTTTTTTTTTTTTTTTAATTTTTATCAAAATATACATAGATTTTCTCTCGTCATATATATTTGAAGCATTTCACCCTAAGCAAAGCAATAAAGTCACTAAATGGCACGGGGTTACTGAGTGTGAAAAAATGAAATAAAAAGAAAAAAATATTATTAATAATAGATGACCATAGACGAAGAGGAATTAGGAAGACAAAATTTAACGATGACATTGCATTTAAATTATTGAAGGTCAAAGTTGACAGGAAATCAAAAGACAGAAAGAGAGAACCACAGCGAGAGAGAAGAGGATCTACGGTAACATCTATCTATCTATCTATCTATCTATCTATCTATCTATCTATCTATCTATCTATGCATTTCCTTTATCTATCTATCTATGACTTTATTCTTTCTATATCTATGCATTTTCTGATCTATCTATCTATCTATCTATCTATTTATATATCTATCTATCTATCTATGCATTTCCTTTATCTATCTATCTATCCATCTATCTATCTATCTATCTATCTACCTATCTATCTATCTATCTATGCCTTTATTTTTCTCTATATGTATGCATTTCCTGATCTATCTATCTATCTATCTATGCCTTTATTTTTCTCTATATGTATGCATTTCCTGATCTATCTATCTATCTATCTATGCCTTTATTTTTCTCTATATGTATGCATTTCCTGATCTATCTATCTATGCCTTTATTTTTCTCTATATGTATGCATTTCCTGATCTATCTATCTATCTATCTATCTATCTATCTATCTATCTATCTATGCCTTTATTTTTCTCTATATGTATCCATTTCCTGATCTATCTATCTATCTATCTATCTATCTATCTATCTATCTATCTATGCATATTCTTATCTATCTATCTATACATATACATATACATACAAGCATACATACATACATACATACATATACATATATATATATACATATATATACATACATATATATATATATTTATATATATATATATATATATATATATATATATATATATATATCAGCAATTTGCATTTTCCCTTATGAATAATTCAACAGTTTCCTATGCTTATGTCTCTGTCTTAATAAACGTGCAAGTATATAGAAACTAATACTGGTCTTGTAACTTGTAGTGGCCAATATTAGAATATATACCTATTTCGGCGATTGTCGTCATACTCGCTTTTGTGTAATCGTTACTAGCTTATTTGCAAGTGAGTAGACAAATCGTCTGAGCCTTATACACGCAACCTGAACACCAGTCAGAGAACGAACGATTAGATATTAGCTCAAGTGAAAGGGACAAGACCACAGGAGACGGTTCGTATTTCAAATATAATAAAACGAGTTATTCGAAGCATGATCTAATATTGTCTTTTATCAGTCCTGATTCGCCTCTCTCTTTTTCTCTCTATCACTCTCGTTATGTCACTTTCTGTCTCTCAGCGTGTAGGGATTAAATGCTATCAAACAATCTTCGACAGTGTCGTCGGGATGTTGGGGGGGGGGCGTTTTGTGACCGGACATCCGTCACTGTCCTTCCATTGCCCGTTTCTGTTCTCTTATCTGATATAAATAACACCTGAGACTTCTCTATGTCTACCAAGCGTGCTGAAATCTGTAAAGTCATCAGCCTTGACTGTCTGTATGATATGCAGAAATGAGAAGCCGTCTACTGTTACCGAAGCAATTAATCTGACCAATGTTACTAGTGTTCCACCCATACAAAGCTAACAGAGTCTGGTATCCTTGTTAATCCGAGCGATAATGATAATTTTCCCTACTAGAAAGTATCCAGTATAAACCGGTGTCTCTCAATCTTTTAAAGCAATGGCACACCTAGGTGCAAATGAAAATGTCACGGCACACTTAGCAAACAATTTTTTAAAGGGTATACATTTAAATGTTATGAAATAAACAATTGATTTAAAAACACACACACAAATATAAACGTACTTTATTTTAACATTTCTATTCAAATATTTGTTGAAATTTTTCCTGATAAAACACGAAGAACAGATTCAAAAATTTAAAAACTGTGTTTTTCCCGATTTCTTCAATGTGTGTTCGAATGTGCGATAAGCAGACGTTCATTTCTTCTACAGGTGAGCGAAGTATTTCTCGCTTCTAATTTATGATGATGTTTAGGGTTAAGAAGCTTAATTCACATATTTTGAAAGTACGGTATCATGGTTATGACGAAAAACTACGTACAACAACAAGACCCCTGGTCAGGAAGTTTTGAGCAGCGTAGAACCACCTCTTGATTGCTGGAATTCTCAGGTCCAGCCTGACCCACGGTGGTAGCACCTGTTAGGGTCGCAGCTATGGGCAAATAGTTAACACCAAAACTTTTGTAAAAAGTAGGTTTTAATACCAGAAATACTTTGTAATAAAAAAAAAATAAAAAAAAAATATTACCAGCAAGAATTTTTGAAGGAAAAATTATTATAAGCAATAATTAAAATTTACATTGAAACATATACTGTTAGAGTGTGGAGATTTTGATCTAGTGAGAACAAAATATTACCAAGTGTGTAATTAAAAAAAAACAAAAAAAAACAACATTTTACGAAAATAAAACCATCCAAGATTGTAAATTTCCTAAAAGAAGTTGGATTGTACTCAAAAGTATGAGTAATTGAAAATTTGTTCAAATAAATATATATATATATATATATATATATATATATATATATATATATATATATATATATATATATATACATACACACTTTTTTTTTTAACCAAACTATCATTATGAAAGTTTTTCGAAAATTTTGTTGGCATTAAATTACGCACTGAGGTTAATATGCCATAAAATAAAAAAAAAATAAAAAAAACAGCCAATTTCAAAAGTAGGAAATTGCAACAAAAATGATAAAGCCCTTTTAGCTAATGTGAGAGAAAATGCTTAATACTTATTCATTTTTCCTAATACTAACGCTGTACCATTACGACTTTCACATACACATATATGTATGTCATGAAAATGTTCGCCGCACACTTATGAGGATCGCGCAGCACTTTCGTGTGGTGCGTTATGGCGGTTGGGAATCTCTGAGTAACGTTTGGATGAAAGAGTATTTGTCTGCATAATTGCTTTGCTTGTATGTGGCGATAATTATGTTTTTGTCTTTTACTAGGATAGTGTTCGATTCTAGGCAAAAAATGAAGATCTCGTATGCAGAAAGGGAACATTAATGGACAGAATTCTTTCTGAAAACATGGCGCCTCAAAATGAAACACAAAATATTACTGGGGGTTAAACCAGATGTTAGATGTCACGAACTAAATAATATGCTAAAGTAGAGGACTAAATGTTGGGGGTTAATCAGATGTTGAACGTATTAGGAATAAATAATGATGTTAAAAGGCCTCGGAACTTAATCAGCTATTAGATTTGAAATATTCATGTGTTTATATATATATATAAATATATATATATATATATATATATATATATATATATATATATATATATATATATATATATATAGACATTAACAACACAAGCAAATATAACCCCTTGAAAATGGGTAAAGAAGTGGACCAAAGTGTTTGAGACAATAAAAATTATGGAAAAAATTTCCTTACACATGTAGTCCGGAAAATCGTAAGGATGCTGTAAAACTGGATGAAAAAAAAATTAAAACTTCCTTGTCTGCCATATTAATGAAATATGTTTAAAGAATCTTTGTTTTCCAAATGTACATTAATACAGACATATATATATATATATATATATATATATATATATATATATATATATATATATATATATATATATATATATATGTGTGTGTGTGTGTGATATAAATTATAACCATAAAATATTAGTGTTTGAGCCTTTTATATTATATTCTCACTCTGTTCTGGACATTGAGTTCTACCTGGATTCTATCCTCTTGGAAATTTATATATATATATATATATATATATATATATATATATATATATATATATATATATATATATATATATAAAGTGAGAGAGAGAGAGAGAGAGAGAGAGAGAGGGAGAGAGAGGCTTACGATTACACCCCGTACAATCAACGGTTTTCATTTGAAATGATCAATGAAGATAAGTCGTGTCTGGTCAGTATCTAGATGAGTGACCGCTTCGTATTACCAGATCCTGTAAACTTAGATGTGCGTGCAGTGTAATGATAACGTCTCGAAATTACAAATCGATGATCTGAGTTCCAATTCCAGTCAAGTTCGTTATATTTACTTACGCGGAAATACATTTGAGAAAGGCATAAATCCACTTCTTCTTTGCTATGGTTTAATCAATAGGACTTGTATCAGTAAACAATTATAATTTGATAAAAAAAAATGTTGCCATTTAAACATATTTTCTCTTTTAGATGGACTGTCAGAGGTGGATAAGTCGTAAAAAAATAAATCAATCAATGAAAAATTGCAAACAATTTTTGCTTTGGTTTTAAATAAAAAATTATTTTGTATTTTACTTTTACTTATATTCTGGACTGAGATCATAAAACCTTTTTCGCGTTGAAAATTATATAAAAGTTTTAGAGGCTAATGTTTTTTGGGAGTAGGGAACGAAAAAATATGATTTATTTTGAAAATTAATACCAGTAACAATTTTAATAAATGAGATAGCTCAACTCAATTCAATTATAATATATAATTTTAATCTTCTGCTTAGCTCTCAGTTCTAGAAAAAAAACAATGGTGCGTCAAAATACATCGGCACCCAATCCTATAGCGGCGTAGATACCGCTATTAACGTATTTTTTAGAATTAGCCATGATTGTTTTCAATATAATATAGAAAGCAACTGTGTTAAGTACCTAAATGGTTAGCCAGCGCACCTCGCTAATCGATTTCCCCGGGGTAGCTGAGATTTTATTAGGCAAGCAAGGTAAGAATAATAATGGTAGCTTAAAGGTATGAGGAGTCGACAAATGTATCAGCGAACTGAATTAAAAAAAGAATATCATCTAAATTTTCTGCCTAGTTTATATTTGCACAAGCGTCTTTGGGAAAAAAGCGTGAATCAATATTGTCTCCCCTATACAAGAGGAAAATAACTAGACTCTGCTCCGTAGATATCAAGGCAGCCAGTTTATGAAAAAATACTGTGGGTACAAAATCCTGAGTAAGTCAGCAGAAAGCTACTCTATGATTACTGCTTTTTTTTAAAAATTCAGAAACGATATGTGGAGACCTGTAATCACGTTATTAATGTGACATAGCATTAAAAAATGAATAGAAAAGCAAGACAAAAGGACGAATTATTAACTGTATGGAGTTATAATATATGCATTGAAACAAGAGACGGTCCAAAGTGTGTTCTGCGGTGTTACAGATCATTGTAGGTGCAGAAAGTTATGTTTTGTATAGTAAATGATACAGATATCATAAAATGTGTAGAAATGGCGAAAGGTTTGTATCAGTAACTAAAGAAAACTTACATGATGGGAGATGTCCTTAGAAACAAACAAACAAAAAAGAAAATGGTGAACTCTCTTGTAATCTCTTATACCTTTGTGAATACGGGATCTTAGTAAGCCAAACATTTACCTCTGGATATAATGTTAACACATTGATCAAAATACAATCCTGCTTTGAACAGCCCTTGGAACTACTTAACAGTCCAATCTCTTCTGCAGGTGTGATAGATGAAGTTGGAATGTGGAACGGTCTGACATTGCTTGCTCTGCTTCCTGCATCAGATCTGAACAGTTGGTTTCGCTTTTTCACGCCCATCATGGTATCTTCTTTAACCGTATGGCGCCAACTTCTACGATTCTCTGCGAGCTGTTTCCAACTACGGGAGACAATGCCTGAGGTCTTTCTAGCAAACTTCATTGAAACTAGCGCAAGATAAACAAGAAATACAAGATATACTTCCGGCCAGCGTTCCGTGGCCATCTCACTGTACATAATGTCTTTTGGTATACAGCCGTCATTCACTCAATGTCCTTGAGCCAGCCATCGAAGACGGCAATCTATTTACGGAAGAAATTTAAATGTAGGCAGACGATGTGAAAAAAGGGTATGTTTTCAGAAGAATGGGAAATGCCGAGAATCGGCAATCAAAAATAGATTTCTGGGATACACAATCAGGAAAGACGTCTTAAATTATTTAACAATCAAAGGAGATAATTAATGCAAGAGAAACAGTGTGAATGAATAACTGGACAAGAATAAAGACGTTTCTTAGGGGAATAAAATACAAGATCTTGTGTGGAACAATGGACGCCAAAATCCTGAAATGACATGACTTATAAAAAATAATTATACGTCTTCCTACTTGAACATGTATGGGGAACAGGATGACAATCATTCATTTCTTTCGGTCTTGAATTTTGACACCCTACAGCAATCAGGAAATAAACCCGATACTATTCCAATTACAGCAATAGGGTTGCTAAAGATAACATGTTACCTGAAGCAAGATAGTATTTTTCATTTTTTGAATAGGTCACTAAGCTAAACTAAAACACTCTTTGTTAAACTCAGTATTCCTACTAGAATTGGCTGGTCATCTTTAATGCCTCAAAAACAAAACTGCTCTCTATTAATCACTACAGATATCCTACACTGTCCTCCGTTAGAATGTCTGACGCTCAACTTCTCGAGAGCAACTCTCTGCGGCTGTTCGGTCTCAATCTGACTGCTGACCTGAGATGGAACAAGTACACTGAGTCAGTTGCTTCGTCCACCGCAAGGAAAGTTGGCTCCCTGTGCCGCGCCAGGAAATGTTTCTCCCTGGAATCGAATCTTCAGATCTACAAATCAACAATTCGCCCTTGCATGGAGTATTGCTGCCATATATGGTCTGGAGCCACTTCTATTTGCCTAGGGGTTCTTGATAAGCTCCAGAGGCAGATAAGCAATATAAATGGCCCTGTTCTGGCATATCGTCTACAGTCGCTCTCTCACAGACGTGCCGTCGCCTCTCCCTGTCTTTTTTACAAATACGTTCATGGTAATTGCTCCGATGAGCTGCATTTGCTGGTTCCAGACTTCATGAATTCAAGCGCCCTACGTGGCTGGCATCCTGCTCTCACCCTTTCACTGTCGCAACTACTAAATGTAGCCGTCTCTTCTACTCCAATAGCTTCATGTCTCGCACCTATCGCCTGTGGAACTTCCTTCCCTATTCCAGTTTCCCTGAGAGCTATAATCTCCAACTATTCAAATGTAATGTCAATCGACAACTCCAGTTGCCTTGATCTATCCACTATCCTTCTCCTCATCCTTTCCTCTATCACTCCTATCTGATCTTGCTCCAAATCTTCTTTAAACCCTTGCGTTCTAGTGGCTTCCCGCCTTGCATGGGTTGAAACGTTTAAAAAAAAAAAAGAAAAAAAAAAAGAATTGCCACATCACCTTGGTTACTACTATAGCGACATCGATACTCACTGAGAGCTCCATGCTTTTATGTTGTTTTTGTAATATTTATTGAAGTAATTAATGATTTTTTTTTCATTCCCAGTCCGAGATTATTCATAATTTTTTATAAAAGTACTATATAATGGCTAGACATCTCTGTTTTTAAATAGTACATTTGTAGTCATCACCATGAAAATATAAAAATACATTTTTATGGCAAAAATAACAGCAATACAATTTTATATTGTTTTTATATTTAAATTGAAAATCATACATATTTACTTCAAATTTCTAACTATACGTACATACTAACAAATTGTAGTGACTCCACCCAAATCCGTTTCAAATACTACCAAGCAACCAAGAAATAACTCTTTCATGACATTAATCCCTATAATTATCCTATAGTTTCTTAAAGAAATCAAACTATATTCCAAAATATAACTTTAACAAAACTACAACATAAAACAAACACTACTGTCTCTATTAATCATGTCCACAGAGAAATGTATATGCACAAAAGTGGAGTATCATCTACCATGTATTCAACTGTGAACGGAGAATAACATTTTTATTACTTTCAATTTAAATTTCGACTTAAAACGACCCATAAGATGTTGGTGTGCAGTTAAAGGATTAGATGATCCATAAGTGGTTGATATGTCGTTTAACAGACACATAAAACCAATTATAGTGTACGATGCTGGGTTTTCAAGAGTCAATGAAATATGTCCTTCAACAAAGTTGTCAGTCTGTGTTCTTATTTAAAAGGAATCTGCGTATGATCTGTCGTGGATTTAGATGGCTCAGCCACATAGAAATTTGAAGGTGAAGCAAAGCTCAGTTACTCTTTGCAAGGAATGCATACATGTTGTTAATATCTTTCAAAACCATATATGCAACCTAAGCGCAAATAGTTGCCTCCAAACCGGGGTCAAGACACTATAAAAATGTAAAGTATGTTTCAATAGCAGCAATATATATTTGGGTAAAAATATTACCAGTAATACATTATTACCATAAATAGATGTTTGAAAAAAAATAATATTACCAGCAATAAATTTTTGAAAAAATATATTACCAGTAATAAAATTTTGTATTATTAAATAACCCATTGACGTTGATATGCCATAAAAACAAAAACCAAACCAAACCAAACCAAACCAAACCAAACCATAACAAACCAAACCAATTACAATAACTCATCTCAGAAATATAGACAGATATTTGCAATAATAATATTTTCACTATCACATTATATTTGTGAAAGAAGTATTCGTAACGTATTATTAGGTATTCGTAACGAAAACAAAGTTGGTTGATTTTATTTGACAGCATATCAACACCTCTGTGGGTTATTTAATGCCGAAATATGAATAATTTAAGCACAATTTTATGGCTTAAACTAAATATATTCTGAACGCATTTACACCAACAATTACAGATAAAATATATTTCCAGTCATGTTGCTTTAAAAATAAATTGTTACTAATTTTAGTAAATAGTATTGTTGCTTATTTTTACATAAATATATATTTCTGCTATTTTTACTATAAATGTATTTTTACAATTTCAAATTTTTCACTTTGGGGTTTCATTATTTGCCAATATATGGGACCCTAACAGGTGCTATTACCATGGGTCAGTGTAGACGTAGAAACGACAGTAATAAAGGGGTGGTTCCACGATTCTAAAAACTTATCGATTAGAGGTTTTGTTGCCTCATGTATTTTACAATCATAACCGTGATTAATTTCTACGGAATCGATAGATATTTTTAAAATTTATAATCACACATTTTTTTCTCATGGCAATAAATATTAGAGTTAATAGATAGACGTGTTTGAGTAAGCATATATTTACTTTTAAACTGGAAATTTGAGAAGCTTCAACAATGACGATGTGCACATTATCCAGCAAATATAAAAGTTATGAGGACAAATAATATATAACTTTAAAAGCACAAATTTGAAATATTAGGTTGGTGCAAAAATAATGACGTAATAATGTCGTTTTTGACGTTAAAAATACGTCAAAAACGACATTATTACATCATTATTTTTGCACCAACCTAATAGAAGAATGTTTTGATATAAGCCTTTTCTTTACTAAGTGTAAACAATTCTATCCGACTTCTTTCAGAAATGTAATGTGATAGTGAAAATATTATTATTGCAGATATCTGTCTATATTTCTGAGATGAGTTATTGTAATTGGTTTGGTTTGTTATGGTTTGGTTTGGTTTGTTATGGTTTCGTTTGGTTTCGTTTTTGTTTTTATGGCATATCAACGTCAATGGGTTATTTAATAATACAAACGTTTTATTACTGGTAATATTTTTTTTTAATTTATTGCTGGTAATATTATTTTTTTTCAAACATTTATTTATGGTAGTAATGTATTACTGGTAATATTTTTACCCAAATATATATTGCTGCTATTGAAACATATTTTACACTTTTATAGTGTCTTGACCCCGGATTGGGGACAACTATTTGCGTTTAGGTTGGACTCTAACAGTTGCTACCAGCCCTAGTCAGGGTGCACCAAGGAAGACCAGCAATTAAGAGGCGGCTCTATGCTCTTCCGCTATGGTAAGTATTTACACTATTTACATTGTTCGCGCATACTCGAACTTTCGGCCGTTGTACACTCCGTAGAACTAGAACAATCTACTCAGGTGGACGTAATAAATGGTTCAGAACGAAATTCTAATCACCTGAAGAAGGCCGGAGCGTAAAACCGCGGAAACGTCGTATCTATGACAACAAAGATGAGGAGAACATTCCGAACAATGTAAATAGTTTAAATAATAATCGTAGATATGACAGCGAAACGTGCTCACTTTCTTTGTGTAATGGGCAGGTGATGCTTAGGAAACAGATAAACAGGAACGAGACATAAGTCTATTTTCTTTATGCTTCATTTTTTGACGAGTGTATTTTTCACTTTAACAGTAGTAAGTTTTTCTTCACAGCGCTCTGACTAATGTTGTTTGATTGTCAGTAAGCAAAGCAAACTGGATTACAACAATTATTAATGTTTCGAACCGTATATCTTTAAAAAGACATATACAGAATTAGATAAAAGGACAGTTGAAATTTATTGGAACATAATGGGTAAGATATCGCTGTAGAATTTGATATCCACAGAATATATCAAAGGCAAAATTGACAGGGGTAGGTATGAAATCACCTATCTGATCAGATTTTGTGAATATATGTGCGGAACAGGTGTGGGAATGATGGCAAAAAGACAAACGTTACTAGAAAAGTGTAGGGAGACATAGTCAACCACACCTTGAAGGGACATGGATCTTTGAAGAAGATCTAAGCAGTAAACACGTTATTACATTGCCATCTATTTTAAAAGTAACTTTCAAATCACCAATTATCCTGGATAAATCTTAATCAAGTAGTTATTGTTAGAAAAGTAAAAACTCATTTCGCTATAAGTCCTAAAATGTCTTAACTGGAAATCTTTATATACTAAATTGTTATATACTAAACCTACCTATGGCCAATGAAATCTCTATCTATAAAAGGCAGGATGTGTGTGTGCGCGTAACGAATACACGGCCGCAATTTTAGACGGATTTGCACCAAAATTTACATGCACATGCTCCAAGTTAGCGAAAAGGCCAAGACCGATTTTGCATTTCCCAACTCCCATCGATTTTTTTCGTGGTTCTACGGCAGTTTTCATGTAGTTTGTGGCCATTTTCTACTGGCCCGACTGAGAGTCAGTAGCTGGCTGCCACGAATAGGCAGGAAAATTCTATTGGCCAGCGAGAGAGCCAACAACTGACTGACATCAATGTTAACTAGCATGCAAAAAAATCGATACCTGCATTCGTCACAAGTGGGGAAAATTTAAATCTGCATAGCACTTTACTCCAATTGGCTCATTCGCTTGCTTAAACTCAACGTTGACTCTGATTCCGTATAACTGGGTTGGGCGTGAAAAATTATTTGTTGTTAAAATTCTTTTTTCATTCGGTTTTTCCAGTTACGAGTCCTTTTTTTTAAAGCTGATCGTTTTGTGTTCATTTTGTTTAGTTCTTTTTTCGTAACAGGTTTAATGTTTAGTATAGAGCTTAGAAAATATTCGCAGTGTGAGATAGGCAAGAAGTAAGGCATGTAGCAACATCAGCACGGCAAAGGGCACTCCTTTAATGGCAAGGAAGGGCAAAAATATTTTAAGTCAAGTGATAGCGATTGCTGTATGAATCGTACGATTTTTGAATCAAGCACGGGCAAAGCCGGGCCATGCCGCTAGTCACTACTAATGGTCAATTCGAACTAGCTTACTAATTATAACCTAACGTCGATGTATCTATAAATATTAAAGTTTTACTACTAGGACAGTTATACTTTTATCATAAGTTCAGTACCGTTTTAAAGATCAGTTTCTGTAATTTATGTAGCTTAGCTGAGATAGGCACAACTTTTCGAGCACTCAGTGAGAATCGATCTCGTCACCAATCGTCAAGCGAACCCACTAACCCTTAGCTATACAACAATGCTCCCAGAACTTATTGCAAGTTATCTCTCTGTCTATGTTATAATCGAAAAGCTATACAATATCGCGGCATTATGTAATTTCAATGAAACTTTATCTTCAATGAATAGGAAAACAATTACCAAGTTGTGTCTTAACTCTGATTGAACGAAGAATATGCAACGGGCCTGGCTACACGCCGCTATGAAAGATGAAGCGGCCAGATTAAGTAAACTGAGCCTGTGGTATGATTAAATCGCCTGAAGAGGATCATGTTTATACATGTTCATCGATAGCATGTACTATCGCGACTCTTACGAAACGGTAGTCTCATATCCGGTGAAAGCAACAAGATTTGTCTCCATACGGATTTAAAAGTGACTCCCACTTTGTCTATTGATATCATTCCTACACATATTCTCATACAGTACAAATACCACCTATAATAATGTTACATTGTTACCTGCCTGCGTACGTACGATTACATAATATTTTCCTTTGTCTAATTTACAAAGAAAAACATTAACTTGCAAATCATGATTTATATGAAAATAAGGATGCAGCCAGGTTATAGATTTTTTTTTCTATCTTACTGGTACCGACTAACTCATAAGTACAAAATCTTGTGTTTTTGCAGCCGTGATGGGTGTGGAGGAGTAATTCTTGTTGAGAAATGAGAAACGCAATAAGACTCGTACAATGTTTTTTTCGATAATAGTTTTAACAACATGACGATTTGCTGCCGAGGCTCAACATAAAGTATTGTTGTCATTAGATTAGGGGTGTGGTCATAGGGGTGTGGTCGTTTGAAGATGAGAAAATAGTGACGAACATTAACTGAAAAATTGGTTAAGAAAGTCGACAAAAGAGTGAAACGAAATGAGATATTTCTCAGAAAGAAATTGTTCTTAAGAGTGCCTCTATAAAGGGAGAAGAAAATTTGAACTTCCAATGTTTGTGAATTAGAGAGAGTGAGGTCTATACTACTCGCCATGTGGGTCTGTGGCATGGAACGCTAATTTTAGCGTCCTATCCCAATCTCGGTTCGACGTGAGAGAGAACGAACGTTTTCAGATTTACAATATGCATGCGCCATGTTTTTTCAAATGTTTTCTTTTTATGCATTTCGCAATCCTGGGAAGAGGTTACTGCTGCTGATAGGGATATCAACGCATGCGTATCAAGAGAAAAGTCTGCTGGAGTATTGTAATTAAGCATACAGGCTGTTACTACTTCAAGTCCGATCAAAATCTGTTTCTATAAGTTTCAAAGGAAACAGCAAATTTTTAGAAAATAAAACAGAAATATTATTTATTTAAGTGACAGTGTTTTATGTGTTTAGAGTTATACACTTAGATCGAATTTGATAATTGGTAATTTAATGTAATTTTCTTAAATAGCCTGGTCAGATTTTGACTCTTACGTGAATGCATAGCGTACAGTGGGTTAAAAATATCTAAACTCATGATTTGATTCATTTGTCTGTTTAACTGCACATCAACCCTTTATGGGTCATTTGAGGCTGGAATTGAATTTGCCTGGGAGTTTGGAAGTAAGAAAAATATGTGATTCTGCTTTGAATAAATGGTAGATGATACTCAGGTTTTATGCATATACATATTTGCGCGAACATGATTACTAGTGACCGTGATATGTGTTATATGTTGTAGTTTTGTTGAAGTTATATTTCGAAATATATTTCGATTCGAGAAATTTTCGAATATTATATGGATTAATATGAAATTTCTTTTTGTGTGAAGATGATTAATAGAGATAATGGTATTTATTTTATGTTGTGGTTTCGTTTAAGTTATATTTTAGAATACAGTTTGTTTTCAATAAGAAACTGTAGGATATTGTATAGATTAATATCACGAAAGAATTCTTTCATGTTGGTTATTTGGTAGTATTTTAAACAAACTTGGGAGAAGTAACTACAATTAAGTGAGTGCGTATTGTTGATAATTTTATTATAAACATTTAATTTTGGTACTTTTTATATATAAAAATATATTGTTGTTACTTCTTCTATGACAATGTATTTTTATAATTTTATAGTGTTTTGTTTGGTGGGGGGTCACTATTTTTTCATAATTGGGACCCTAACAGCTACTACTACCCCGGTGTACCTGGAGACAACAACAATTAAAAGGTGGTTCCAGGCTCCTCAAAACCTCCAATCTCCCGACCAGAGGCATTACTACCTGATATAGGTGATCGTCTTACACAGTACTACTGAACTATAACACACGAACAAGTCTTTTAACAGATCAATGATTAAAAATGGATTTAAGTCAAGGAATAATTTAGGTCTTAAAGAATACTAGCAGCATGGCCCGGCGTTGCCCGTGCTTGATTCAAAAATCGTACGACTCATATCGCTATCACTTGACTTAAAATATTTTTGCACTTCCTTGCCTTTAAAGGAGTGCCCTTTGCCGTGCTGATGTTGCTACATGCCTTACTTCTTGCCTATCTCACACTGCGAATATTTTCTAAGCTCTATACTAAACATTAAATCTGTTACGAAAAAAGAACTAAACAAAATGAACACAAAACGATCAGCTTTAAAAAAGGACTCGTAACTGGAAAAACTGAATGAAAAAAGAATGTTAAAAACAAATACTTTTTCACGCCCAAACCAGTTCTGCGGAATCAGAATCAACGTTGAGTTTAAGCAAACGAATGAGCCAATTGGAGTAAAGTGCCATGCAGTTTTAAATTTTTCCCACTTGTGACGAATGCAGGTATCGATTTTTTTGCATGCTAGCATGCTAGTTAACATTGATGTCAGTCAGCTGTTGGCTCTCACGCTGACCAATAGAATCTTCCTGCCTATTCGTGGCAGCCAGCTATAGGCTCTCACTCTGGCCAGTCGAAAATGGCTGTAAACTACATGGAAACTGCCGTAGAAGCATGAAAAAATCGATTATTTCCACTATCGATGGGAGTTGGGAAATGCAAAATCGGTCTTAGTCTTTCGGCTAACTTAGAGCATGTGCATGTATGTTTTGGTGCAAATCCGTGGAAAATTGCAGCCGTGCATTCGTTACACACACACACACACACACACACGCACGCTCTGCCTTTTATAGATATAGATAATTAATCCCTTTTTTTTATGGATAACTTAAAAAAAAAACAACAACATAATACCTGATATTAAAGTAGATATATTAATGGATAAAAGTCCCTACGCTGAAAAATATAAATAAATCAAATAAATTAGTGAAGGAAAGCGTAAATGAAACATAAAACTACAAGAATAGAGAAATCCATAATTGTTAGCAAAATGATGAACCGAAAATGCCAATTACAAATCGGGGATACCAAAATCAGACAAGTACAAACATTTTACTACCTGGGAAGTGTTTTAACAGAGAACGGGAAGTGTGACAGTGAAATCCAAAGTCGCATTTGGATAACCACTGATGCATTCCAAAAACTAAGCAGACTATTCGGAAATATAAAAACTTTGTTAGAAACCACCAAAAAAGTACTGAATTGTTACGTTATTACTGTCTTCCTATATAGCAGTGAATTCTGTACAATCTCCGCTAAGGAACTTGCAGCAACAGAAATTAGGCTCTAGAGAAAGATACTGAGGATATCGTAGACTGAATATGTGTGCAATGGCGATTTTTTTTTATAGAAAAAAAAAACAAAAACTAAAAGGAAACATATTCCACTCCAGGAAGAGACAGATGAAATTTCTAGGGCACATAATGTGGAAGATGAACTTGGAAAATCTGATCCCCACTGGACAAATTGAATGTTAGAGGGAAAGATGAAAACAGCGCTTAACATTTTTTAGTGAGATTGAGTGAATGGCTTACGGAAAAGAATTTAGTAGAAATAACTAAAAATCAAAATTTATTAAAAGCTACAAAGAACAGGGATTTGTGGAGAGCCACAATCGCGTACCTCCCGAGAGGATACGGTGCATGAAGAAGAAAAGAAAAATAAATCTTAGGATACGTTTATTTTTTATTATTTTGGGTGAATTCGACTTGTTCTTTATCTACATGCAAACTCTTCGATGTCAGCTTCCATATTAAGTGAAGATCGTTTAGGTGTAGATAAAGCTTTTATAATATTTCAAAGTTCTGTTCATTTCTTACTTTATCGAACGCCTTTGTGCTGCTTTAAAAGATAGATATAGATGTGTCTACTCTTCTACTGTTGGCTCTGCATAATCCAATAAAGGGAAGAGGCGAACTAAATCTAACAAAATGAAAACGATATGAAAACTATATTCGTTCTAGCAATTATGATAACGACTTAAATCACAATTCATATAAAACCGACCACTCGAAATTCCATCGACAATCGTATATTAGCGACTGTTCATCGCCTCCCCCTCCTTCTCCTCCTCCTTCTTCTTCTTCTTTTGCTTCTTCTTCTTCTTCTTCTTTGTACATTTTCTATTGTGTCGCAAGACTGACACCCCAAATAATGATCCTGGCTACTTTTATTGTGGTGAGAAAAGATCAAATGACCCTGGGGAACTCGCGTGGCCTTTTGCACGGACCTTGGCTTTTTGTTCGACCCGACGTTGGTCAGTAATGATGGCGGACGAAACAGACTGCCTTCGGCCAAGCTAAACAAGATTGCTGTCTCAAAAACACAATGGGAGCAAACAATTGCACCGGAAAAGTTGGATTGCGACGCCGTTGTAACTCATTCCGATTCTGTTCATCTCCAACCTGACGCAAGTTTTCAAGCTTGCATAGTTATGGTATACATTGCAGCATCTATCTATCTATCTATCTATCTATCTATCTATCTATCTATCTATGTCAATCTACTCATATCTATGTATCTACGAAAGTTTGGTCATTATCTATCTATCTATCTATCTATCTATCTATATATATATATATATATATATATATATATATATCAGTTTATACATGTTTATCTTTTTCAATCTATGCATATCTATGTACTGGTGTGTATTGTGATATCATTATTTGTGGTTTAAAATCATTTATCCTCTTATTTTTATAAATGTAGAAAAATGAATATAAACATACACATACACACACACATATATAATCATATGTATAATTATATATATATATATATATATATATATATGTATATATATATATATATATATTTATTTATACACGTTTGTAGATATATAAATTTACAGACATATATATATATATACAGACACATACACGCATATAAGCTACTAAAGGTTATTTTTATTCTGATGTTAGTTTTCATTACTTTAAATGTTATATTTGATGGAATCTACCGACAAACGTGTACGCATGAAATTTAGCAAGTCGAAAAAGTCGAAACCCTGATACATATATATATATATATATATATATATATATATATATATATATATATATATATATATATATTGCATAGGGGCAGTAGATCATTATTCAAACAAATATTTTTAAATATAACAGTCACTGAATGTCTATTATGCTTTATCATGACCCTTTTCAAGCATCGTATAATAGCTTTTGTTTCAAGAATAACTAAAGGCAAAAACTGTCCGCCATTTTGATATTACTTCATTATATTTGTCGTCGATCATGAGAGTGGTTATATGATGATGGCTTATGTGAGCCGAAAGCTTAAATCGACGACTAGTGTAAAAAATTAATATCAAAATGTTGGACTTTTTTTTTATTATTTTGTTTTGAAACCTAAGCCATTATACAACGCTTAGAAAGGACCATGATAAAACTTAGTAGACATTCGTTCTGTTACATTCAACAATATTTGTTTTAATGCATACGCACACACAGATACGCGCGTGCGCGCACACACACAGAGACGCACACACACACACACACACACACACACACACACACATATATATATATATATATATATATATATATATATATATATATATATAATAAAAAGGCTTAAACACTAATATTCCATGGTCATAATTTATTCCATTGGAATCGTAAATACGATCCAATTCATCAGACCTACAAATTCAAAAAGAAAACAGAAAAAAACCTACTCCGGAAATAAAAATAGAATTTAGATTCTAATTATATTTTTATTTTTATTTTTATTTTTATTTTTATTTTTATTTCTATTTTTATTTTTATTTTTATTTCCGGAGTAGGATTTTTTTTCTGTTTTCTTTTTGAATTTGTAGGTCTGATGAATTGGATCGTATTTACGATTCCAATGGAATAAATTATGACCATGGAATATTAGTGTTTAAGCCTTTTTATTATATCCTTACTCTGTCCTGGACATTGAGTTCTACCTGGATTTTATCCTCTCGGAAAATTTTTTTTTTTTTAATTCTAAAATATACATGTGTATATATGCACCTGTGGATTTTGCATATATGTGTATATTTACCACTAATATTATCTATCTATATATATATATATATATGTATGTATGTATGTATATTAAAAACTTCACGTAAACATGGTTTTCCCTCTACAAAGCTGCTTAGATTTCCCTCTGTTTTAGCATCTGTAAGCGCGCGTATATAAAGAAGGAAGCGGTTGAAAGAATATATTTATATAAACACAAAATGTAATTAAAAGTAAATAATATAACTCCTAACACAGTACAGACATACATATTTTCTAAAAGAAATATGTCATATGGAAAATATATAGAATAAATAGAGAAATATTAGAAGTTGAAAGAAGTTATAAACTAATTTCTATAACGATAAATTTAAATTTAAGAAAGGCTAGCGTTTAATTGGTAAACGTGAATTACGTTTTGTCTACCTAAAAGATATTTTTTTCCTGTCAAATATTCTTTTCTCACGCTTCCTCAAAACAGACAAGGCAATGCAGATATATATATATATATATATATATATATATATATATATATATATATATATATATATATATATATATATATATATTAATCGTTTCATAACAAGCAAAGAGATAATTCCACTAGAACGCAGGGGATTACAGGGAATGAAAGTTGAAGAGAATGAACATTATGAGATTGGAGGGGTGGTGACTGTGTTTAAATTTTTCAAGGTTTAATCATATTTCTGTAAGTATTATCTAATCTCTTAACAATCAAGTAGGAATAGCGCGTAAATATTTTTATTTCTATTTTAACTGTTGCTGATTTATTATCTGAATCTAATTTTTTAATGACTTGCCTGATTCGATAATATTTTTAACCTATTTGCTGATTATTTACAACCAGAAAATATTTAGATTCAATGAAAATTTTGGAAATAATAATGCTTTACTAATATAGTTCTTACTAATTAATCCATAGTTGGTAGGAAAAGATGTGAATTCATAAACTGTTTAATAATATTTACGTGTAAGTGTACACTATATACATTATTCGGACTATTGTCCTCATCTTTGTCGCCATGTTTATCACAACTTTTCGGCCGCTCTACGCTCCGGCACATGGCACAGTGGATAAAGGCGTTAGTTAGATCTAGTGACATTACCTAAAGAGTGTGAATTCAATACCTGTTTAAGGCGGTGGAGAATTTTGAGAGGGGAATTAACAGGAGATAACTGGCATCCATTAGTCATGGCATGTGGAACTAGAACAGTCTACCCCACGGGTAAGTGTATGTAACGAGCTCGAATAGAACTGAAACTCGCATCTCCGATTTCCAATCTCGAGCCTTTACCCACTACAAAACGGCACAATCAAGCTTACAGCATCTGCTATTCCCAAGCCATTACTTCTCTAGGTACTGCCTACGCTCGTCGTTGCTTAACTTCGATGGTCGAAAGAGACCCAGCGTTTCTATGTGGTCGTAAGCGAAGTTTCCATAATGAAGACTTAATAGCAATAAATTATTCGCAAAAGAAGTTCTGTTCTCTTAAAAACAACTTATATGCATATATACTGAATGGTTTAAATGTAACTACCCATCTTAAAATATTTACAATATATTTAATAACGATACCTTTTATAAGAAATGGATATGAGAAGAAATCGTATTACATGAGGTTTTATTTACATTATTCGGACTATTGTCCTCATATTTGTCGCCATATTTATTACAACGTTTCGGCCGTTGTACGCTCCGGCCATCTTCAGATGTTTCGAATGTCGAACTGAACCCTTTTTAATAAAGCCGTTGTAATAAATTTGGCGAGAAAGATGAGGACAATAGTCCAAATAATGTAAAGGATGTTCGTAATACCTCATCTCAGAAATATAGACAGATATTACATGAGGTTTTATTTAAAATTCTATGAGGCACAATATTTAATTAGTAGCTTCTCGAGTCGCTCAGGAATCGCATTAATCGATTTCACCAGAAACTCTTGTGGCAAGGAAGACACAACTTCTTATATTCGGCCATAAATTCTTCCAAAGTCTTGATTTCATATAGTAACATTTCTTCTTCACCCAAAACCAAAGAAAAACGTCGCAAGATGTTGTTTATTCTATATATTTTCTTTTTCTACTTATTTTGTTATTATCTTTTCCATATGACACATTTTTTAAAAATAATTATGTATGTCTGCGTTATATTAGGAGATATATTTTTTACTTTTAATTACATTTTGTGTTCATATAAATATATTCCTTCGTCAGCTTCTTTCTGTATATACACGCGCTTATAGATGCCAAAACAGAGGGAAACCTAAGCAGTTTTGTAGAGTGAAAACCATGATTAAGTTTTTAATATTGAAACATATATATATATATATATATATATATATATATATATATATATATATATATATATATATATATATATATGTCTGTGTGTGTGTGTATTCAAAGATATAAGATCAGGCGAAAAAAATTAAAAGAAATATTTCTACAGCGGAAGTTAAAACTTGAATAAAAGCAACATCTAAACATATTAAGGGAAGAAATCAGTCAAGTTACTTGATTGAAGCATCACATTTACAGAAAAAAATTAGAAACTTTAAGTAAAAAAAAAAAGCCCCCCCCCAAAAAAAATAAATAAATGAGTCGCTATGTCAGTATTTCGAATAAAATGTTGGTTGATGTACTGTAAAATTGGGCGCCTATTCATTGTTGGCTTGGATAACAAGTTGGTGGGCCCAGAAATGTCGATTATATTGAATGTTTAATTACTTTTTCGTTGCTGTTGCCAGGAGAAAGTAAGCGGGATTACAGGATTGAATCAGAGCAGAAATTGGTATCTTTTGTTTGCATTCTTTACCCGAAGGACCAAGTTTGAGTTCAGCTCTAATGAAATATCATCAAAAGGAGATAATTTATGATATCTTCTATTATTTGGTTTGATCAACCAGGGAAATAAACGAGACAAAAATACGAAAAAAGTTTCGTGATTTCGTTTCGTAACCAAATCTCGCGAGAAGTTTCTTGCTCTTGCACGACTAAAGAAATATTTCGCCAGTATCATCACAGATATTGATATTTTCTTTTATTGATATTTAGTAAATAGAAAGTCAAGGCAGAGGTTTAATGTGTACTTGGGTATAAGCGGAAGAAAAGGCAAGAAGTTCATGATAATGGTTAACGCAGATTTTAACGGAATATATAAAATAAAATAAAATAAAATCTCCCTTGATGAAGACTTGTCAACGTTGGACGTTTCGGTCTTTGTCATGTTGAATTGATAATGTTAATTATATTTTATGAATATGTCCTGAAGATGGTTTATTAGACCGAAACGTCCGACGTTGACATTATATTAACATTAAAAAGTATAATTGCATATAAGGATTTTTGTTTGTTTTTTCCGTATATTTTTCTTCATATATATATATATATATATATATATATATATATATATTTGAGAATTTCCGGGATGATGAGTTATTATTATTTACACTATTTGTATCCGGATTATTGTCTTTATGTTTGTTGTTTTTGGCCGTATTTAATGAGTAGTATGTAAAAATAAATTAGAATACAAAGTATATCGTAAAGCCACATGTAAAAATGACTATTTACATTTTTACTCTCACCCTGATACTAACACTAAGAGGGGTATTATTATTGGATTCTATTTAAGGGCTCTTCGCATCTGTTCAGCAAAATATTTAGATGATGAATTCACATATATTGAGGATACCGTTTCAAATCTTTCGTATCCGAGACAATTATTACAGAGAGCTAAAAATAAAGCGTTGAAAATTTACTCATCAGCGCAAAATGACACCTCGAAGGCCACTACAACTACATCAATGAAAGGTACACTCTGCCTCTGATAATAATTCTTTTGATCGCATCTTTCTACCAAATAACCATTTGACCGAACGTATTTCCAATAATTTAAATGCGTTAAAAATTAAAACTACAATATTACCTACTAGAACTATCCGTAATTTATTAACTAGCACCAGCAAACAACATATTACATCCGATGCTTGCATCTACCAAATCTCATGCAAAAACTGTGACTTAAAATATGTGGGTGAAACATGTAGGTCCGTAAAATCTCGTGTTTTCGAACATAAACGAGATATTCGCCTCGGAAATTTAAACAATGCTTTAGTTGTACACATAACTAAAGCAGATAATAATTTCGATTTTTATTCCGTGAAGATTTTAAAATATTTTCATAATAAAAATCTTAGGAGGATTTATGAAGCAGGTATAATATCCATCTCACGCACGGTGAATACTAGACCTGGCTTCTTTAATATTTCCCCTTTTTTAGCGAGATTAATGCTCGACAAGCGTACATATAAATTTTAGATCATAATAGAATTCTTTTCATTTTTCGTTTTGATTCAAAATACTCAAATTTTAGGAATACGTTTTGAAAGCGTCGCCCATTTGACGACAACGTGACCATGCTTAAACGGAAAGCTGATCATTTAAAATTTTCAGTTATCTGTTTTGGATAAGTCTTGTTTTTATGTCCATCGTCTTTGTCATGTTGAACTGATTATGTTAATTGTATTTTAATGAATATTGTCCTGAAGAAGGTTTATTAAACCGAAACGTCAGACGTTGACATTTCATTCATATTAAAACAACATAATTGCATTTAAGGATTTTTGTTTGTTTTTTCCAAATATTTTTACTCATTCTGTCGGATTTATATCCATTTATTATTTGCTTACATATATATATATATATATATATATATATATATATATATATATATATATGTATATATATATGTATATATATATATATATATATATATATATATATATATATATATGTATATATACATATATGTATATATATATATATGTATGTGTGTATATATATATATATATATATATATGTATGTGTGTATATATATATATATATATATATATATGTATGTGTGTATATATATATATATATATATATATATATATATGTATTGAGTCCTATTACATTTTCACCTCATGCGCAAATTGAACGATTATCTATTTGCTTGCCTGTGTATGCACACCAGCACGCGCATATACGGCAACTCATATTTGGCCGTTACATTTATCCACTCTACAACTATATATATATATATATATATATATATATATATATATATATATATATATATATATATATATATATATATGTATATATGTATATCCATAAATTTTCGTGTGTCTGCATGTTTAGTAACCTACCGGTTATTGACTCGGAAAAGTTAAATTTCTTAACGCGTGTGTTACGTTGACTTGAGAAAGGCGTGATTGTAACGCTATTCACTCGTTCGTGTTACCTTGCAGGGAAGACGATGTAATGGAGCAGATACTCTGAATATGGGTCGGGACGCTATCCCTAGTGAATAGCATCTTTTGCGCAGGCCCCTTGGTCTATTCCCTCACAAGCTATTCTTGACTTGGAGAGAATTATCGGGAATCAGGCTTGTTGGAAGAACATATAATTGGACAATTTTTCGTTTCTCGAATAAATAGTTGCTATTGTCCCCAGTCTGTTACTCATCTCACTTTCTCTTTCTTTATCTCTCTTTGATTCTCTCATTTGTTTCTCTCTCTTTGTCTCTCTTTCTCCCTCTCTTTCTGTCTCGCTCTCGAATGTACTGTACTCTACAGCCGTGATGATGTCCGTCGTCGGAACTCGACGCCTTCAGATATGCACAAAATAAGTTTTCAAATGTAAATCACCTTTCGGATTTGAATCAGCCACAGAGACACATTTTGATTACTGGAGTCAGATTTAGATTTAATCTGCACACTAGATAAAGCCAAGAGCCAATTCAAATCGTAGAAAATTATCAGCATCGAGGGGGGACATAAATTCTAATTTTGCAAAGGAACGAGATAGCCGACAATACGGAATGGATCAGGAAAGCGTAGAGGAATGGGTCTAAAGGTGAAGAGAAAACTACCAAAAATAGCCAACACCTAGTTTCAAGAACAACTGGGATAATTGCTGATATAGAAAAACCCGAGAGGCCATCTGAAGACAACATAACATTCAATATAAGTTTCAGAAATGCAGTTCTGCACAGTTATTCAAAACACCGAGAGTGGATCGACACAATTCTATCCACATACAGACTTATTAAAATCATGGACATTAATGTAATCTGTTTACATTATTCGGACTATTGTCCTCATGTCTGGGGCTATATTTGTCACAACGTTTCTGATTTCTTCAGATGGTTGGAATGTCGGACTGAATATTTCGCTCACTAGGTCCACGTGCCATGTCTAATGGATATCAGTTATCAGTGATCGTCTGTTAATTCCCCTCACCAAGTTGTCTATTGCCTTAACCAGGTATTGAACTGACAACATTTGGGTCCTGTCACTGGATCTAACCAACGCGTTAAAGAAATCTCTGTGTGAATTTCTGGGACATATAAACTCAATGTCTTTAGCAATCATGTTTACCAGTGCTCATATGGTAATTTTTGCTGTTATCATTTCATGATTTTTTTTTACCATATTGCAATTTTCGTTGTTATTATTTCTTTTCTCCGGCACTCCTGATTACTGGTTCCCATATTGTATTTATTTCTATGCTTGGTCGGCTCAGGAGATTTTTGTGGCCTAGCATATGTGCTGATTCTTTAAGTTTATGCATTTTCCAATGATTTTCTTTGTCTATGACATCAACCTGATCCCACAGAGGGCGGCGATCTACCTTTTCTCACATATGTTGTGAGCCACGCTTGATTTTTCCACTCCACTCCTGTTACAGCTTTTTGGTTAGACCCAGTGGCAGGACCCAAATAATTGTGAGTTCAATACCTGGTTAATGGAGTGGAAAATTTGAAGAGGTGAATTAACAGGATATAACTAATAACTGATATCTATTAGACCCACCGAGCGAAACAAATTTTTCAATTAGACATTCCAACCAACTGAAGAAGGCCGGAGCGTATAACGGCCGAAACGTTGTGACAAATATGGTAACAAAGATGAGGACAATAGTCCGAATAATGTAAATAGTGTACATAATATCTCATTTTAGAAATATAAATATAAATTAAAATAATCATTTAATATATTGATGCTTTCAATAACAAATATAAAAGTTTAAAAGAAATCAAGAATACAAAGTGGACGTTCTATTAACATTGACTAACCAGTTCACCTCAAGAAAAGAGATACAAAAATAAAAGAAATAAATGACAGATGCAATTAGTGAGCTGATGAAAAAGTGACAGCAAACAATGTCAAGGAATGACACAGAATATGGAATGCTGGTTGATTCATACATTTTCTACAGCTTATCGACCCTTTGCATTTTATTTAAAGATAAAAAACATTTTTACATTGTAATATTTCTTGTAGAAAATAATGGTTTAAACCTTATTAATGAACCTATAGAAGGGAAGAAGAGGTGGATTCCTGAGAATATTTGCGCGTAAGTAAATTCAACGAGCACAACGGAAACTGGAAGTCGGCGCTCCCGTTAACATTTCCTAGATATTATACATTACACCACACGTATATCCAAGCTTACAGCACCTGGTATTCATTAGAAGCTATGCATCTAGGGAGAGAACGTGGATATATAAAAACATGGAACGATCTATAATGATAAAATCTGTGATATGATTGAAATTAAGAGAAAAAAAAAATTAACAGAAAAATTAAGAGAAATGGGCTTTTAAAAGAGATGCTATCAGCTTTATAGGTTGTCAAGAAATAGATCATGACCATCCATTATTTATAACGCACCCCGTTTTCCCTGAGCGCATGTAGGAACTGCTCGGCCCAAGGATTGAACCTGCAATTGATATAACACCAAATTGACGAACCAATACGTTAATAAACTAGGTTAGTGCCCTGTGAGGTGAGCAATAAATAAGCAGTCATAAAATAAGAAATAGACCAGATAAATCCAAGACATGGACCGTGCAACAATCTATTCACTGTGGAATAATGAAAGGTTCTCTTTAAATTCCCTGTAGGTTATCACGACTGAAAATCACGTTATGAAGACCGGAGCAAGTAATGGCCGAAATGGTGTGATGACAACAACAAAGATATATAAATTGGCTTTATCTAAATGGCGTGAATAATGATAACTGCTCATCCCAGTATTGCAGAATGGAAAGGAACAAATTACTTATCATTACTTTCTCACAGTACTTTCATTTCATTCTGACAGTTTTCTCAGTTAAAGTTTTGTTACATCTGGATTTATTATGCGATAATTCGAGGTATCCGTTTATTTATTTATCTTTTACCGCACGTTGGAATAATGCAGGTTGACTCGGATTGAAGAATCGCAGAATCTTGTTTGAAAAACCGTTTGTGTTCATGATATATGCTTACGTACTCGAAAGAAAAGACAAGAGAGCGACATCGGAAGAGTGTGTCTTCACATGCATTGGTTGCCACCGGTACTGTCACTCCTCTGTAGGCATGTTCAGCAATAATATTATGCACAGTACTCAGCAATTGAGGCGTAACTTTTCGGTGGACAGATCCATGGTCTCTCGAGACCAACGTATGGCGCGATCACGAACGCGCGTGCGCACACACACATATATTAATATATTCTCTATTTTTGTGTTATTTTTATAGATATGATTTATTTAAGTAACTGATCTGTTTTTGTTTTTTTTGTTTTTTTTTAATTAAACAGTATTTACCAGCCTGGATGTTCCAGAAATTTCGCAGAAAATATGCACTTCTTAGACAGGAATCGAACTTGTAACCCTAATAGAAACCATCATTTAATCTGACGTAATATTAAACATTTAGCCCCAAAGAAGAGTCTGGTTAGGATAGTCCGAATTACTGTTTATAAATTTCTCGAAAATTCAGGCAGGTATGTGTAATTAATATTTTAAAATAATTGCCGGATTTAATCCATTTCATTATATATATATATATATATATATATATATATATATATATATATATATATATATATATATATATATATATATAGAGAGAGAGAGAGAGAGAGAGAGACTTAGATTGGAGTCTATCTATCGCTAATATATATATATATATATATATATATATATATATATATATATATATATATATATTATCCATAAATAAACTCCAATCCAAGAATACTAGCCAAAAATAAACACCAACCCCAGACTACTAGCCATAAATAAACTCTAACCCGAGACTATTTCTCCTGTAATGAGATACCTCAGTACCCACCACCCCTCAATAACCAATACAAGCCCCTTATCGTAAACAAGGCGTCTCACAGAGGGGAACTGATACTGAAAAGAAATTCTAATCCCTTTCCTTCCGAAGAAACACTTAAGAGCTGAAGACAGGTTGGGTACAGATCAACCCGAAATAGACTATTCTTATGATGAGGTAATTTTTTTGCCGAAGATAATGTATATGCTCTGTTATAATAAATACATTGAGCTGTCTTTGGATCAGTTTTAATATTTGTTATTATTAGGATCCACCTTGATCATATACAAAACGGATCTCTTACCTGGACTCCACTACTGAGAATTGAAAGCCGGACTGTGACGTTATCAGGCAAACATTATACCAAATGTTCCAACGGGTCTCGGTGACGAAGAGTAGCGAATCAGACTCGATATAGCGTCGCTCGATCACATATAATGTGTTGGAACTCATCCGAGTTTCTCATAGGATTGTGTAACCACGTGCCACGACTACTATTCCCAAGCTGCTCTATCCAGAGCATTAGAAGCCGGTTCAAGCAAGGATATACAAATGATAGAAATTAGGAGGATTTGAGATAATTATAATTAAGCATCGAGTCTAGAAAAAACCTCAACTGTTCTAACGGGCCTCATTCTCTCTCTCTCTCTCTCTCTCTCTACATATATATATATATATATATATATATATATATATATATATATATATATATATATATATATATTATTCCAGGATCATTGTCCAACTTATTCAAGATGATCTTTATAATCTTTTACCTTCCTGTCTTGGAGTAAAAAGATGCGTCACAGGTTTCATGTCTGATTTCATTTTCAGTTTTTTTTTCACTGCTCTTTGAACTGTCATAGATGAAACTCCTCTCTCACGTGCCAAACTTCCTATGAATTAAGTTGGATCTTTTCTAATTGATGTCTGTGGCGGAAGTTGAAATGATAAACCCACTTCCTAATGTAACCTTCTGATCCATTTTTTCCTATCTACTGTTCCTTCTTTTTAAAACTTTTCAACGTGCTGTTGATGGTTCTTGAATGGGTTTTGTAGATGGTGTTTCATTATTACATCTGGTATATACACTGCTTTTCCAATTTTTTAACGAGGTAATATTTTCTCATCTTGTTCAAAAAACTTCCAGTCGGAATTTAACGAAATTTTCAGAGTATAATGAGAATATGTATAAGCGCAGGCTGTATAAAAACTGTATTGTTCTGCGCGACAGGAAACAAACGGTAGTCATTTTCGATATTAACACGATATAGAAGTGTTCCATACTATAAACGAGTGTCATCGTTCAATTATGGATGGAAAATGTGACTTGTCCCTTCATAGAAAGATATGATAACATCCGAACATTCCAAATGCAAATCTACATAATAAATATCCAAAATAATTGGAAGATATCACCAAACTGTGAAAAGATCTGTTGCAGCTCCTGAGAAGCTTCGTAAGAATGCCGATAAGTGTAACTCGAGAGTTTTTTTTCCCAACGTTCATTGATTGTCATGTATGAAACGTAAAACTAAATAATCCAGACCTGACCAGCGGAGCAGTTTTCAGGAGCATTAGAGAAGCAACAGTGTCCAGAAATACACTCTATCGTTTTGAAAAACGTGGGAACATCAGTGACCCCAGTGACAAAACCACGACTGACAAAAGTACACATACAAATGCGTTTGAAATAAGCAATCGAGGGCATGAATGTTGATTTCTCGAATGTTCTGTTCGCATTTGAATGTCATGCAACACTTAATGGACCTAATGGTTGGAGCAAAGGTATAGTAACAAATGGACAAGATCGTCATCAATGCTTGACACGCCAACAAGGGGGGGAGGTATTATGATTTATGCTGGTATTATTATTGGAGGTATTATGGTTGGTCAGTGGATAGTGCCTGACGGTTCGAAAATGCTTATATAGCTTTCCTCAAAAGAACCTGACTTAAAAAAGCAAAAAATCACCTTTAAGGGAATCATTGTGCTTTTGCAACATATTACTCCTTTGCACTCAGCACATAAACCTACGGAGTACCTGCAGAAATTATGCTTCTGTGGACCACGGAAGATAAAATGGTCGGTCAATGCTCGAGATTTAAACCCAGTGGAAAGCATGCGGAGTATTCTGAGCGACGTGTTTATGAGAATGGACGCCAACTTAGAAGCAAGGATGACTTATAGCAGGAAATAATCAGCGAATCATGTGAAATTACGTCAGAGGAGATTCAGAAATCGACATGTTCAATGTTTCGAAATCATTAAAAAAAAAAGGATCACATATCTCATATTAATACATAATATATTTGACAAATTAATAATTTAAATAAACGAGGTAAATCACCGTAATTTCTGTTTCGTTTTCTAGAACCTTAAAGTTTTTACAGAGTAGGTGTATATACAGGGTATCGTCATTCTCTGATAATTTCGTTAAATTCCAAGAAGTAGTTATTCTATGAGATGGAAAAGTGTTACCTCGTTAAAAATTTGAAATTCAGTGTATATCTATCTATCTATCTATCTATCTATCTATCTATCCTCTCTCTCTCTCTCTCTCTCTCTCTCTCTCTCTATATATATATATATATATATATATATATATATATATATATATATATATATATATATATACTGCTTATAAAATTTACTGCTTATAAACTTCAATCTTCCATGAATCTCGAATATTCATAACTGCTCATGGCGTATCAAATGTAAACAAATGACGACATATATTACGAAATGGACAAAGTCCGAAAATTTATTTATTAAAGACATTTTTTAATTCGACCTTGCCTACCGAACGCTTCTTTGTAGCCTAACGGTAAGGCAGTCAGCGTAAATGACGGCTCCGTATAGGATTCAGGTTCAAATCCTGTCAAAGAACGAATAATTTCTATGCAAATTTCTCGGACATTCAGGCCGGTAAATGTTATTTAATACTGTTTATTATAAACAGAGCATTTACTTAAATACTTGTATCTATAAAAAGAACGTTAAACATAAAAATGTCTTTAATATATATATATATATATATATATATATATATATATATATATATATGTGTGTGTGTCTGTAACAAAGCATACGCACAAACATTTCAGTTTGCCCCTTTATCTGACGTCACTTTGGTGGGTGTTGAAATTCTTTCCATCAAATGTGAGAAAGCCAGAATTAAAAACCAGTTGAGTAATTTCAGAGAACAATTCTTGAAAAATGATTGGCATAACATTCGAAAGTAGTGGAAAAAAATATGATAATATACAACTTAATATGCATTTTAGCAAATTTATCGATAAAACAAAACAACTTTTTTATATATATATATATATATATATATATAATTCTATCATTTTTTTTACACTGATCGTTGGAGTGTCATAACTGAAACTCTTCTCTCACTTGCCAAGTGTCTAACGAATTGAGTTGGATATTTTCTAATTGATCACGTTAGACCTAAGTTAAAATGATAACCCCTCTTTTTGTTGTGACATCAAGATCCAAGTTTCCACTCTGCTGTTCTCTCTTTTTTAGCTTATTCACCGTTCTCTTGCTGGTTCTTGAATGGACTTTGAATGATGAAGCCACAGTTTGAATGTCGGTACCATTACTGAAGGCCCGAATGATCTTTTTCTATTCACCATTTCCTATTTGGAAAGATAGTGGACCTAAAACAAAAAAAAGATTAACCTACTCTAGATGATTCCTACGAAAAACGGTTTTAACTGAAAACCCGTAAAAAAGAAACTCAATGAGTTTATTGGTCTTTTACATATTAAAAATTTTATGGGATTGAGAATTATGCTGTTACCATATTTGGAAACTTTTGCTGTTAGATCCGATATATATATATATATATATATATATATATATATATATATATATATAGAGAGAGAGAGAGAGAGAGAGAGAGATAGATAGATAGATAGATAGATAGATAGATAGATAGATAGATAGATGCGGGGGACGACTAGGAATCGGTATATATGAACCGACCTCCAGCCTATCTTCTCTATTTTGTGTTACACTCTAACAATGATCATCAGAGGATTAATATATATATCTATCTATATCTATCTATCTATCTATCTATCTATCTATCTATCTATATATATATGTATATATATACACACACACACACACACACACACATATATATATATATATATATATATATATAGAAAAAGTTGGAAATTAAAAAAAATTATGTTTTATTTTATGAAAGTATTTATTTATTTATATATATATATATTTGATATTTCAAATTCACCTCAATCTTTCATCAGAAATAACTGTTTGTTACAAATAAATTAAAATTACTGTTTGTTAGCAAGTAGCGTCCTTCGCGAGACGCGGACGTCACGTGATATGGAACGTCACTGTTCGGATATTCCTAACTTAAATCTAACTGTTGTGTAAAAATTTTTTTTAACTATATCTAAAAAAAATTGCTTAACTATTGAAATATTTATAAACATTTAAAACACCCAAGTCCCTATTCAGCCCTAGTTTATGTGTATTTAATTTCAAAATCCAATATGTTTCTTTTTTTCTGCGTGTATATGTATATATATATATATATAATTCTATCAATAAATACATTCCTTTAGTCTAATGAAGTCCAAAGAAACCAAGACAAACGATACATTGAATATTTTCGCATTTTGTGGAATATATATGGATGAGAGTGTTTGGTGACTCTCCCTCAGCCACCGGTTTTAGCTTCGATTAACCGACGTGACCTCAGCCGAATAGTTTGAAAACACATGTTACTAGAAATTGAGCTTCCCGATCGATAATTCTATTTAACTTTTAGTTCATTATCTGCAGCCAAATTTTCTTTTTAAAACATGTTCTTCAAATAATGATTGACGATCTCAAAGGAACGTGATTCACTGTAATTATTCCCCTTAGCGTTAATCCGCCTTACTCGACTAAAAATTGCGATGAATTAATGGCTTACAGCGAGGTTTACCTTCATGCAGAATTAGCAGGAGGAAAACAAATGGAAGCAAAACATTATAAGCTCCAACCTATTCAGTTGTTTTAGAGACAAGGTTTAGGTGACATCACATATGATAGGGGAAGGGAAAACTCTTAGCCATGGTTCTAAGTTAGAACTTTAAAGAGCAACGTATTTCAGACAAGACATTAATGCCGAGCAAAGAGCGTGTGGATTAACTTTGATGACTAGAACAATTATCCAAAAGTGCATCACCGAACGAACAACTCGAAGAATCTGTTGTACTCACTACAGAAAAAGAGACACCGTATATACAATTTAGCGTTATTAAGATAATGACCATTCCTGTCTCGTGATGCCGCATGAGCCTTTAGAATTTGGTGGAATTGTTGCAGATTCTCTATTAGGCACCACGAGTACATTCATATACATAAATCTAATGCAGTTCATATTTAAAGAAAGTGTATAGTGATGCATGTAATCCGAATGAAATTACTCTATGTTCTATATATATATATATATATATATATATATATATATATATATATATATATATATATATATATATATATATATATATATATATTCAAAAGATAGGTAGGTTCACTAGGAGAAAACCAAAAAGAGAGTGCATACATTGGGATAAGCAATGCATGGTCACTATCAATTTCGCACCTCATTTTGATCTTGAAAGAGGTACTACTCTTGTAATCTACAATATATAAAGAGTGTTTCATTAAGAGGGATTACATATGAGGATGTTTCATTAAGACGGAAAAAATTAAGCAGTAAATAAATCTGAGTTATTTGTGAAAATTTATTTATTTCTCTATTGGATCATGTTGTTTACGGCATAGCAATTATGTGTGAAAAACAAAATCGCCTAAATGTTTGCCTAATACTTTTTAAAAAATCATTACACGCTTAAAATTAATTCACATAAAAATCGGTCAAAGTTATTGGAACACACTTTGTAAAGCTCATTTCAAAATGTAGAAATTACTTCCGTGAAATCCACAGAAAAATTAGCTTAATGAGCTATGTTACAAAGCTCATCATCCGTATTCCTATGAATAGAGCGTGTAGCAGAATCAGGCCAGAGATAGGACAAGAACAGCGCGGGTTCGTTAAAGTCACCAGAACATGGAACGCGATATTCATGCTCAGAATGTTATCAGAAAGGGTAATGTAAATGAAGTAGGACGTGTACCTATGTTTCATAGACTACGCAAAGGCCTTCGACAAAATACGCTACAAAGATCTGTTGGAACTGCTCAGTAACCTTGATATATTCGGGAAAGATATTAGAATAATTAAAAACCTATACAGGCAGCGAACATCAAGCATGCGCACAGAGAACGATTTCAGCGAATATACAAAAACACAAAGCGGTGTAAGGTAAGAATGTGACTTCTCACCGGACCTATTCAACCTATACAGCGAAGTAGTTCTAAGAGAAATGGAAATCATACCGGGATTCAGCACTGGCGGCCAAAATCTTAACAACATAAGATACGCGGATGACACAGTATTGATAGCAGACACGGAAAATAAATTACAAGACCTCGTACAGAAGATAGAGAAGGAGAGCGAGGAGAAGGGACTAAGCATAAGCTACAAAAATACAGAATGCTGGGTCATCAGTAAAAAGATGAGCCTGAATTGCGATTTGCAAGTCGGAGACACCAAAATCAAGCAGGTGCGCAAGTTTAAATATCTGGGAAGTGTTTTGACGGAGGACGGTACGTGCAAAGCTGAGAACCGTAAGCGTATTGGGATGGTCAAGGACGTATTCCAAATGCTGGGAAGAGTATTGCGAGACAGGAGGGTTTCTTTGGTAACAAAGAGAAGAGTACTGAACTGCTACGTGACATGTGTCCTTCTTTACGGTAGCGAATGTTAGACGGTCCCCTCAAAGAAGAGACTCGAGGCGTCGGAGATGTGGCTCTATAGAAGGATGCTGTGGATATCATGGAGCGAGCGTGTTAGCAACGATGAGGTCATAGAGAAGATGAAAACAAGCAGGAAGCTTATACTTGACACAAGGAAGAGTTAACTGGAGTTTTTGGAAAATGTAATGAGAAAGGAGGGCCTGGCGAATTTGATACTCACAGGCCGAATAGAGGGAAAGAGACACAAGGGAAATAAATGCATGACATTCCTGGCGGGCTTAGGCAAGTGGATGACAGAACGTGGTCTGGGGGAGGTGGCAGAGGGACGAAACTTCTTGAGAGTTACAAGGGATACGGTGGAGTGGAGAGTCATGATCTTCTATGTCCTCAAAGGACAAGGTGTTTAAAAAGAAAGAAACAAAGCTACCTACATCAGCATCATGTAGAATTACGTTAGCTAATACTAATAAATTTATTCTTAATACAAAGACAAATACACGAAAGAAATATAAAACACAAAATAAATCATATAAATGAATAATATATCTATATGTGCGTGTATAGACGGTGCGTTGGGTAAATTTTCGCCAATTTATATTTTTAATTTCGCGCATGCGCATTGTTTGCCATTGATGTTGTCGACTGCACAGTGCAGTAAGGTCAGTTGGGTAGCGTTTTTGAGAAAAACAGCACTATGACGCAATTCACTTCGAAAGAAATTTGGAAACGGCATTCTGTACTGCTTGGCATTCGCGCCGGAACACCCAACACGGACATTTCAGAGTGTTTACGTGTCAATCTGAGGTCAGTACAGAACATTCGAAAAGAGTTGGATCATTCTAATGATATATAATGATATATTCAGTCAACATCATGGTTTTTGGAGTGACCACTAATGATGGCGATGTTATGCCTCCATTCACCTTCTAGGGTCAAGACGGTGGCTGCTGGAAAACACTATGTCTGCCAAATGGATTCTTCACTCTACCACACAAGCAAGAGAACACAGTCATGGCTGTTAGACAATTTCTGCGAATACATAACACCTTACATCTGTCCACCTAACTGGCCAGACTGCAATCCACTTGATTATTATATGTAGAAGCAGTTGAGCGAGAGACCAACAAAACTCCTTTAACAATAAACTGAAGGCAAGATATATGGTAGCATTCATCGACTTAAACAAAGAGACTGTTCAGAATATATGCAGGAGATTCCGAGGTCGTCTGGAGAACATGGCTGAAGTCAATGGCGATTTTATCGAATGAATTTACTCTTTAGTATTTCAACACATTTTTTGTGTAATTTTGGTAAATTTATCTGTTAAAATGAGATATCAGTGGTATGTTCATTAAACGACAATTTATTAATCGCACCTTGTATGTAATTATATATTTCCACAAGTAATATTTAGAAAAAAAGACAATATATATAATGTAAAATATAAAAGAGGAAAACTCTGTAGTTTTAGCTGACGCGTTTCGCGCCAAATGTAGTCATTTTCAAGGCAAAAAACGTTATTCTTTCATATATATATATATATATATATATATATATATATATATATATATATGCATACTTTGAAAGATAATTGGGTCATTTTGCTAGTATCGTCTGGAGTGGCTTAATAGAGCAATGTTGCAGACCTCCTTGAAACACAGTGATGGTTGGCATTTAGGACGTTGTACCACGAACAGCTCTCCATAAGTCTTTTAATATATGACCGTCATTCATTCGATTTACGTGACTATATATATATATATATATATATATATATATATATATATATATCATTAAAAAACGACTGACTGACAAGGTGCTGCGGTTAAGTTTTTTTTATTTTTTTTTTTGTGTTCTTATATTTTTTTTCTTTTCTTGAGATAAATTACGCAAAAAATATTCCGAATACAAACTATAAAACGCTTATTGAATTACCCCCCTTCTATACCCATTATGCTTGTAATACCGAGATGTAATACAGTATAGCCGAAAGCGCTCGGACATACAGAAGTATGTCTGAGCGCATTCGGCTATACTGTATAATATTAGGTTGCTGCAAAAATAATGTCGTTTTCTCCCATAGTAACATATGTAAGGAAACGACATTATTTTTGCACCAACCTAATATTATAAACGATCATTTTACTTTTTTCTTTTAACTGAAAGTATTGGTTTTTAATATATATATATATATATATATATATATATATATATCATATTTCAATAATAATACTCTAAGCAGAAAGGCATCATTGTGCTTTAACTTAGGCATGTTGATAAAGTCCAAGGACAGTGAATAAAGAAAAAATGCAAATTTTAAATTTGCTTACAGATTAATAAAAATTAAATATTAATTATCACAGAAACTTATATTAGGTTGGTGCAAAAATAATTTCGTTTTCTAACATATGTTACTATGTGAGAAAACGAAATTATTTTTGCACCAACCTAATACATATAAAAAGGGCAGTTGTCTGTGTGCGCGCATCTGTGTGTGTTCGGCTAAGACTAAAAAAAAATACAGTAATTAATGACAAAGTATATATATATATATATATATATATATATATATATATATATATATATATATATATATATATATATATGCATATATATGCATGTACACATATTGTGAAATATTATAGAGTAAATTATTTCAATAAAAAAAATTAGCCATTTGCTTTAACCATGGTCTCCAGACAACTATGGAATCTCCTGTCACTCTTCTGGATAGACTCCGTGTTTAAGTTGGTCAATTCTGGGATAATCCTTACCTTCAGTTCATTTTTGGTTTTAAAGGAGTTTTGTTGGCCTCTCGCTCTACTGTGCCCCAAGCATAATAATAATGGGATTTCAGAGTTAGGCAGGCAAATTTAAGCAGTTATGAGGTTGCAAAAATTGTCTAACAACTATGATTGGGTTTTTCTGCTTGTATGGCATGGTTCAGAGTCCTGTTGCTAGATATAGGGTCCTCCAGCAGCCAACGTCTTGAAACAGCACAGCAATACTTCCTCAAGGCACTTTATGTTGGCTTCTCGAATGAGCCTGAGTCCCCGTGGGAAGATGAATTAAGGCATAATATCCCCATCACCAGTGATCACACTAAACACCTTCGTAATCACCATTAGACTCATCCAACTCTTTCCAAATCCCCTGTACTATCTTTAGATTGACACCCAAATACTCTGAAATGTTTGTATTTGAGCTTCTGGCATGTACCTCATGTGTATTATTATATATACACACACAAGCACGCGCTTATACATACGCACGCAAACACACTCACACAATCCTGATGTTTTCTCTCTGCAAAGCTGAGAACTCGACTAAGTTAGAAATTGAATTTGAACCAACAGCAATCACAGTTCGATTCATTCAGCTCATTCTGGAAAGCACTCCGACTTTTCCATCTTTGAATCGATCAGCCGTCTTCCTTCTGACAACGGGAGACAGTCTAGCACAAACTATTCGATGGTTTGTCCAACACGCGAAGGACACGAATATGAATGGCGGATATCATAATGTAAGGGTACACCAATTCTTCGGGCCTGAGTGCATCCACGTCGCTTTAAACCTGTTCTTTCCTGGGACATCGTTTTAGTCACACAAAGATCTATCTCTTCGTGCATCTGCAGATGTAGGGCGCCATTGCTGTTACATTTGCCGATCCCATGTCTTTTACTCACAGTACACGATACGTACTGCCTTACAACTATAGCTGAGCAGAAGAATCTTATTTGCAGGAGGAATATTTCTTACAACACCTTTCAAAACCTAATAGAACGCGAGCTTATCATTCCCATCGTTATTGAAGGTTGGTACATAAACGGTTGCTAAGATCAAATACCTTACCTCGCGCTATTCAGTGGAAATCGCATTTTTACGAGACGCCCATTAGCCGCTTTGGGGGAATTTCTCAAACAACTCCAAAAGAATCGTTTTATTCCCAAACGCTACTCCAGCCGTCCTTCTAATTTCTACCTCTTTTCCTTTCCTTTCCAGAAGAAAGTATAACGTGCTCAGCTGACCTTCTTTAGCTATTCGTGTTTCAGAGAGAATTGCAATATGGAGGTCATAGTGTTCCAGACTCATTGCCACCAGATTAATTCTTATCTCTGGACAACCTGATATGTCGGTATCCAAACGTTCTTACCTTTCAACAGGTAACACTCATAGGTCCTTTCACGATATCGAGTGGACCGATGCTTTGGGGCATCTGTTGGACCAGAACTCTTTCACTGGGTACAATTCCAGGGCACTTTATCACCACTTTATTACTGTAATAATGTTGTGATCCATCATAATAGTCAGAGCTTTCAAGTTAACATCTTTCTAAAGTGTGAAAAAACGGTGCCAACTCTGCCAAACCAACTCTCTGGTCACCACAAGCAATAATCTGGAAAGAAGAAGACATCAACACCATCCGTTGCTCGTGTGTCGCAGGTGTTAGGTTAGGGTTTTCCTTCACCTAAAAACAACTAAGGGTTCTCTTCGATTCTTACTGGTGGCGTTGGGCTTTTCATACGTGATCTTCATCCGCTGGATTCATTATTTGGCCATAGATGTTACCCTAACAGCTACTACCAAATTCAGTCAGGGTGAACTTTGGAACAACAGATATTAAGAGGGGGATCCAGGTTTCTCAAAACTTCATTTATATACTAACCATCCAGAGGCGTTGGTTCTGGATGTGGTTTATCATCGTGCATACATAGAAACACACACAAATATATACACACATACAAACACACAAACACACACACATATATGTATGTGTGTGAGTGAGTTTGTGCGCAAAGACACAATCACACACACATATACATATTTCTTGAGATATTTCACCATAAAACACGGATAGTTTTAATGACAATGAAGGAAATAATATTTTGTATTCAAAACTGATTGCTTTGTTCAGATAGTTTATTATGACAGAAATTTAAGCATAGACAACTACTGAATTATTCATGAAGGAAAAAATATACACTGACAATAGATAGATAATAAAATGAATAGATAGATAGATAGATAGATAGATAGATAGATAGATAGAAAGAAAGAAAGAAAGCGATAATGGTATATATTTTTTTGATGAACAATATTGGGGAAAATTTTATGACAAAGTGGAAACAAGTTTTCTTGCAACGGGTTTCTTCCTTTATCCCCCGCAATATATATATATATATATATATATATATATAGAGAGAGAGAGAGAGAAAGAGAGAGAGAGATCAGAATATGCATAGATAGATACGAAAATAATGCATCATTTCCTAACCAGTAAATTTTTCGAAGTTGCTGTCACAGAGAAATGTATAGTCGACATCACTTGAACACTTTCAACAACAAAATCGGTAGCACATGTAGTCTGAAGAGAAAATAATAACATAATAAAAATTTGAACCATCCAAAAATCACTTTAAAAATAGGATGTAAACTCAATACTAGATAGATCAATAACAGTGGACTTTGGGAAAAGGTATTTTCCTGCAAAACTCTTGTAAGAGAAAGCTTTTATAAATTCCAACCGACAGTAATGCCAAATATTCACTCAGTTCTGAAGCGGTGAAAGATAGGCATGAGAGAGAGAAAAAAAAGCGTCTAGACTTCTAACAAAACAGTAAAGATCTTCAGCTAAAGAACTATGTAACCACTACAATATAATAGTTAAAAAGTGCATGAGCAATATCTTTGTCATATTAAATAAATCGGACTATGACTCAAAGATGCAGCAAATATTCGATAACCATACCAAATTTAAAAAAAACAAAAAAACAACTCGGCAAAATACGTTTAAGGAAAATTCTGTTATTTTTCTTAATAAATTTTCTACACCTATAAAGAAATTATTCAGTAGACGTGAAAGGATCGAATCAAAATAAATAGTCATATGTCTAAATTATTTAACGAAGGCTGTTTGAATATTAAGCTGACCGGCCCGGTCGCTAGGATCAAAGTGCAGTATCTGTGCTTTGTGATCATCCGGGCTGGCTTCTGTCGAACTCTCTAATGCAGAGAGGAACTCGGAGGAAGCTTTGCCGAAGGGCAAGGTTTCTTTCGGCGAGGTAGACAGGACCTGAACCCGTCAAGCCGGGTTCAAAGGTCATATATTTGGCCGAGCCTACGGGCTCGCGGGCTACCCACATTAATCCGGCCTTGTGCCACATTTAATCCTCGTGGGTGGATTAATAAATACCAAGCCTTTTTGAAAATTAAGCTGACCGGCCCGGTCGCTAGGATCAAAGTGTAGTATCTGTGTATTGTGAGCTTCCGGGCTGGCTTCTGTCGAACTCTCTGATGCAGGGAGGAACTCGGAGGAAGCTTTGCCGAAGGGCAAGGTTTCTTTCGGGGAGGTAGACAGGACCTGAACCCGTCAAGGCGGGTTCAAAGGTCATATTTTTGGCCGAGCCTACGGGCTCGCGGGCTACCCACATTAATCCAGCCTTGTGCCACATTTAATCCTAGTGGGTGGATTAATAAATACCAAGCCTTTTTGAATATTAAGATGACCGGCCCGGTCGCTAGGATCAAAGTCTAGTATCTGTGCTTTGTGAGTTTCCGGGCTGGCTTCTGTCGAACTCTCTAATGCAGAGAGGAACTCGGAGGAAGCTTTGCCGAAGGGCAAGGATTCCTTCGGGGAGGTAGACAGGACCTGAACCCGTCAAGGCGGATTCAAAGGTCATATATTTGGCTGAGCCTACGGGTTCGCGGGCTACCCACATTTAACCGGCCTTGTGCCACATTTAATCCTCATGGGTGGATTAATAAATACCAAGCCTGTTTGAATATTAAGCTGACCGGCCCGGTCGCTAGGATCAAAATGTAGTATCTGTGTTTGTGAGCTTCCGGGCTGGCTTCTGTCGAACTCTCTAATGCAGAGAGGAACTCGGAGGAAGCTTTGCCGAAGGGCAAGGTTTCCTTCGGAGAGGTAGACAGGACCTGAACCCGTCAAGGCGGGTTCAAAGGTCTTATTTTTCGCCGAGTCTACGGGCTCGCGGGCTACCCACATTAATCCAGACTTGTGCCACATTCGATCTTCGTGGGTGGATTAATAAATAGTCAAGACTGTTTGAATATTAAGCTGACCGGCCCGGTCGCTAGGATCAAAGTGTAGTATCTGTGCTTTGTGAGCTTCTGGGCTGGCTTCTGTCGAACTCTCTAATGCAGAGAGGAACTCGGAGGAAGCTTTGCCGAAGGGCAAGGTTTCCTTCGGGGAGGTAGACAGGACCTGAACCCGTCAAGGCGGATTCAAAGGTCATATTTTTGGCCGAGCCTACGGGCTCGCGGGCTACCCACATTAATCCAGCCTTGTGCCACATTTAATCCTCGTGGGTGGATTAATAAATACCAAGCCTTTTTGAATATTAACATGACCGGCCCGGTCGCTAGGATCAAAGTGTAGTATCTGTGCTTTGTGATCATCCGGGCTGGCTTCTGACGAACTCTCTAATGCAGAAAGGAAACCGGGAGGAAGCTTTGCCGAAGGGCAAGGTTTTCTTCGGGAAGGTAGACAGGACCTGAACCCGTCAAGGCAGGTTCAAAGGTCATATTTTTGGCCGAGCCTACGGGCTCGCGGGTTACCCATATTAAACCGGCCTTGTGCCACATTTAATCCTCGTGGGTGGATTAATAAATACCAAGACTGTTTGAATATTAAGCTGACCGGCCCGGTCGCTAGGATCAAAGTGTAGTATCTGTGCTTTGTGAGCTTCTGGGCTGGCTTCTGTTGAACTCTCTAATGCAGAGAGGAACTCCGAGGAAGCTTTGCCGAAGGGCAAGGTTTCTTTCCGGGAGGTAGACAGGACCTGAACCCGTCAAGGCGGATTCAAAGGTCATATATTTGGCCGAGCCTACGGGCTCGCGGGCTACCCACATTAATCCGGCCTTGTGCCACATTTAATCCTCGTGGGTGGATTAATAAATACCAAGCCTTTTTGAAAATTAAGCTGACCGGCCCGGTCGCTAGGATCAAAGTGTAGTATCTGTGCATTGTGAGCTTCCGGGCTGGCTTCTGTCGAACTCTCTAATGCAGGGAGGAACTCGGAGGAAGCTTTGCCGAAGGGCAAGGTTTCCTTCGGGGAGGTAGACAGGACCTGAACCCGTCAAGGCGGATTCAAAGGTGATATATTTGGCTGAGCCTACGGGTTCGCGGGCTACCCACATTAATCCAGCCTTGTGCCACATTTAATCCTCGTGGGTGGATTAATAAATACCAAGCCTTTTTGAATATTAACATGACCGGCCCGGTCGCTAGGATCAAAGTGTAGTATCTGCGCTTTGTGAGCTTCCGTGCTGGCTTCTGTCGAACTCTCTAATGCAGAGAGGAACTCGGAGGAAGCTTTGCCGAAGGGCAAGGTTTCCTTCGGGGAGGTAGACAGCACCTGAACCCGTCAAGTCGGTTTCAATGGTCATATTTTTGGCCGAGCCTACGGGCTCGAGGGCTACCCACATTAATCCGGCCTTGTGCCACATTTAATCCTCGTGGGTGGATTAATAAATACCAAGCCTGTTTGAATATTAAGCTGACCGGCCCGGTCGCTAGGATCAAAGTGTAGTATCTGTGCTTTGTGAGCTTCCGGGCTGGCTTCTGTCGAACTCTCTAATGTAGAGAGGAACTCGGAGGAAGCTTTGCCGAAGGGCAAGGTTTCCTTCGGGGAGGTAGACAGCACCTGAACCCGTCAAGTCGGTTTCAATGGTCATATTTTTGGCCGAGCCTACGGGCTCGAGGGCTACCCACATTAAACCGGACTTGTGCCACATTCGATCCTCGTGGGTGGATTAATAAATACTCAAGCCTGTTTGAATATTAAGCTGACCGGCCCGGTCGCTAGGATCAAAGTGTAGTATCTGCGCTTTGTGAGCTTCCGGGCTGGCTTCTGTCGAACTCTCTAATGCAGAGAGGAACTCGGACGAAGCGAAGATTAATAAATACCAAGCCTGTTTGAATATATATATATATATATATATATACACGACAGTCTGTTTCATGCTAGATGCAATCGTCATGACACGACGATTGCATCCATCTAGCATGAAACAGACTGTCGCCTCTAAGTGTTGACTTCTATGTTCACTTTTATATTTACACACGCTCTATCTCTGATATTGAGCACTTTATTCCATAAATATAGCGCATCTTAAGACTATATTTTTCATGTCCCGCTGGTAAAAATGTGTTACTGGTAAAAACATTTTTTTCAAAATGAATTGCTTATTTTATAAATGTACTGCTGACATTTTTTGTTTTTAAAAAAATTATTGCTGGTAATATTTCTTTTTATAAAAATGTATTGCTGGTAATAATATATTGCTGATAATAAATTTTTCTTCTAAGACAATCTATTTTCACAGGTTTTGCCTCCAGTTTGGGGTTCCATATCCGGGAAACTCAAAGATTCTACCCCCCCGGGTCAGGGATGGTAGAACATCAACAATTAAGAGTCGGCTTCAATCTACTTAAATCTCCTGATCAGAGGCCTTGCTGTCAGATGTAGTTTATCGTCTTACCCAGGACACGGATGTAGTTAATCGTCCTACGCAGAACATGTGCATTTTGGATAAGAGTCATTCCCTTGTTTAGATTTACATTTAATTTAAATCAAAGTTGAAAAAAATTCAGATAAATTTGTGACCCCTGGGAACCCTTTGATCAAAATGAAATATATTTATCCAAGTATGCTAGAAGCTATTCGCTTCTTCAAATTTAATTCATGACAAAGGGGAAAAAAATTCAGTTTGTGTGTTGGGGGTGTCTCCCGGGGACCCCCTTTAATCAAAATGAAATATACTTACACCAGTACACTGCGTAATGCATTTTCAAAATATATATTGTTATGGGGGTATATCTACAAAACAACTAAGAGTAGTTCTATAACAAACAGGCAGACAAAGGCTATACACACACACACACACACACACACACACACACACACACACACACACATATATATATATATATATATGTGTGTGTGTGTGTGTGTATAAATAAAAAGAAAGAACTGTAAGATATATAATCTGGTGTTCTTATTTGTATTTTTATTTTTACAAAATAGTGCTCAATGTAAATTTACAGAGCA
>OZ010573.1:96527504-96547504 GCA_963932145.1 Acanthosepion lycidas | reverse complement strand
AAAGAAAACGGACGTCTATAGCTTATTGATATCGACGGAACTTAGAGCATTTTAGAAGATCACACGATGAACGTCATATAAGAAGGCTGGCCTGTACTAACTTCAAATATCAGCCATCCGTGATAGACGCTTAAGCGATCATGTATCTTTCAATACATGACTGACGAAGAATTTTTCCCGCAATGGGTTGCCATATCTTTCTGGGAAAGTTGCCATCCAATTCTATAAAACCCTGTCTGTCTTGCTATTTACCCATAACTGGGGGTAGAAGAACAAGTTACATACCTTTCGCAAGGGTAATGGATTCGATTGGAATTCGAACTTGGCTCTCCGATTCCTCAATCCGGGACGATAATCATTACACCGTGCCTTCTCTTCAAATATAACATATGTTGACAAAACGAAAGGGAGATTGACATTTAATACGAAAGACTAGAACGAACAAAAAAAAAACTGTGATTTTGCCGGTTGTCGCTCGTCATTCGTTAATCATCACAACGCGACCTAGGAGAAAAATAATAAAGTTATATATATATATATATATATATATATATATATATATATATATATATATATATATATGTGTGTGTGTGTGTGTGTGTGTGTGTGTGTGTGAAAATATTATAGAAAATAGGAAAGAAACTGGTTTGGTAAATAATCCAAAGTTCCTTAATATTTTTGTTATTATTTTTAAAAAATAGTGCTCGATACGAAAGTAGAGCATAAATATAATTATTTATTTAAAAATATGATTCCAACTCGCTACATAAGAGGTCTCATGTTTCAAAACAAGAGCCGAAAACTTCAAAATAATATTTGAATTAACTTGAGTTAAAGTAGGCTCTGTTCCATCTTCAAGCGAAATTTTTTTTGGAATAACTTATTTCTGAAATTTACGAGTTTTAATAGTATATTCAGAATTGAAAACAAAATTTCCATGGTAACATCAAGGGCGGATTGTTTAGAATAGGCATGGGTTGGGTGTTAATAATTTGTATCAGTATAGAGTTATTTTCATAGATGCCGTGTCAGGGTAAGGTGGGGGTGGCTAAATTAACGACGGAGAAAGTCTGGCTTGAGCGTCTATGGAGATTTTTTTTTATTTTTTATTTTATTCTTTTATTATATCTCTTCATGAAAGGGATTTGTGTATATAAAAAAGCCGTAACGTTTGTTTTTTGACGACTTCATAAAGGGTTATCTTTTTATGTAGTGTATTAAAACTATGTATATGGGCTATGGATTTTGGTGCAAAAATAATGTCGTTTTCTCACATAGTAACATATGTGAGAAAACGACATTATTCTTGTCCCAACCTAATATTTAATCCAAAGCTATGGGAAGGACATTGATTGATTCATACTTTTCCCTAAGAGTATCTGAACGTAAGTGAATGTAACGAAACCGACTGGAATTGAAACTCGGTTCCTCGATTTCTTATGCCGAACAGGTATCTATTACAACATCCGAACATCCATGATGCTTTCTAAGAACATTTCAAATAAAAGATTCAATTCAATAAAATCACATTCTTGCACACGGCAGAATCTAAATTGCATTTCAATATATTTTGCGAGAATTTTGTATTCATAAGAAACTTGATGTAAATGGAGGAGTGAGCTGCATATTACTCGATTAGCTTCTCACCTCTGAATATTAACCTTCGTACGATTGAATAAATTTTAGAGTGGTGCTGAAAAGTTATTGGTCTGATAAAGAAAACTGTAAATATTTTGTTAGTGGTCCAAAGAAACGGAGACATAGTTAAAGTTACAATAACAACGATAAGAAAAAATGTGGTGTAAATCTTTTATGTCCGCCTGCTTTTCAATCAACTTTTATCGAAGAAGATCTTTGATAAATTTAAAAGATTAAAAAATAAAACGAAATTACATATAAAATCGCGGTAAGGATTTCTAAAAGTAAATCGTTATCTCTCATCTCCTTATAACGAAAAAATAAAAAAAAAACAAAACAAAAAAAGACCAAAGACATTTGTAAAATTAATACGCGGTAGTTTTAATGAAAAGAGAAAAACTTTTTCGTTTATAAAGAAATAGCTTGGGCATCTCGTGGCGGTGTAATGGTAGGAACTTTGTTTCATTAGTAGTGAGTTCGATCCTCAATGGGTACCCCATATTTTCGGTCTTGTGCCACATCTAAGCTATGCTTTTAAAATCACTGTTAAACTATAAAGATTGAGAGATATTCAGGTTAAACGTGTATCGTTTGGAATTTTTAAACTGTTTTTTTTAAAAAACAAAACAAAAACTATACGCAATATTGCATCAATTGAATTTTTCTTGGGAAAAATTGATCTGAAATCTTTTTCGTACCTCCCTGAATTTATTCGATATAAATATATATATTGGATGATTTTGTTTATTCAAATATTTTCTGTTTTTAGTTTGTTTGTTCTTTTTTTTTTTTTTACAATGATGTCCAAGCTGTATAAGCTCCAGGAACCATGCGATGTAGAGGACTACAGAAAAGGCACATCTTATATGGGGAAGATAACGGTTAACTCTAATCTTGAACAGGTTAAGATTGTAAAAAATTGGGAAAGCATCCTCGTGGGAATCGGTTCCATAAGGCAGCGGTTGTTGGGAAGAAACTGAACCAGTAAAACTTACATCTCACTAATGGAATAGTGAGGTAATGAGGGTGATCCCTACAATGGGCGATGTATGGCCGCTCTAATCTGTGAAATTTAGTACTTGTGGAACTAAGGAATATGGCACGATTGAGCACTTTCCATTGAATTAGCACGAGAGCAGTGAGGGACTTGCGACGTTACGTCTGTGAGAAAGCGTTTGAGCGAATTTGTCACTCACAAGGATCTCGGTCGACCGGCTGATCGGTTGAACTCTCTGGCTTAGGGCAGGGAGGAACCCGAAGGGCGGATTTTCTTTCGGGTAGGTAAAACGACCCTGAACCCGTGTATACGGGTACAATGTGCTTATTTTTGGCCGAGCCCACGGGCTCAGAGATAACATTAAACCGGCCTTGTGCCACATGATGCCTACATGGGGGGGTGACTAAATATAGTCACTCACAAGGATGCGGAAGCGCTTTTGAACTCTATCGAGACTGGAAAGTGAAGTGTGGCAGCTCCTGCCCATCAGTGCTCCATTTTTGGTCTGATCTGGCTCTTGTAAATGTACTTCTAAACGAATTACTTGCTTACGTTGGAGTAAATTAATATGAAATTATTAAAATAATTGTGCTACAGAAAAGATAAGCAGTCGCATCCTGAAAGGTTTTTTTTTTAATTTTTTAGTGAGGTTGGTGACAATACGCCGAATATAGATCAAGAATGGGAAACACCTCGAAACTTAAACAGATCAAATAAGGTACCGAAAAGCTTATGTGGAGAGTGGTGGAGGGTTTTCGATCGGTCATCCTAGTTATGACCTTGCAGACCAACAAGTAATCATGACCCTACAGAAGGAAGCAAATATAATCAATGTTATGGATGGTCAACAACACTAAGTCGATTACTGAAATTACGGATACACATAACAATGGAAGAAGTATATGCTGAGTAAAACCTAAGATGTTTAAGATTGAGATCTCCAAGAGAATGTGCAACATAAAATATTGCAAGAGATGGGGAATGAAGGCAAGCAATGAAATATCGAAAATAATGTTACAGTTTTTTGTGTATATATAATGTAACTAGTGAGTTATCTCAAATGACTTAACTCACTTTATAGTCCACCAATCAGAAGACGTAGAACATTCAATCCGTCGTGTATAAATGCTGCCATTTTGTTCACTCTACCCGAATGTCCAGTCCAGCTTGTCAGGCGAAGAGAAACAGAACGACGAACTATGCTCTGCTACCTTTTACCAAAATATCCACTGCTAACCTGAACAACGCTTCCCTACTCTCTTCGAAATATTCAGTGCTAACCTCTGGATTCTATACTCGAAGACAACAGTCATTATGAATAACAAATAAAACATTGTATAAAGTTTTACTTAGCGTGGATATGTGCCAAAAAGTTTTCTCTATGTTATTTAATGAAACATGCATCAATATATATATATATATATATATATATATATATATATATATATATATAAAGATTTACTTAGCGTGGATGTGTGTCAAAAAGGTTTGTCTATATTATATAATGAAACATGCATCAATATATATATATATATATATATACCTTTTTACTAAGCGTGACTTAGATGTGACATAATGCCGGAATTATGCAGCACTAAACGAGGATCTAACTCACTACGCGTTCATAACAGAACGTCGAAGTACCAATAGAAAATCTACTATGCGTAAATATAGCACAATGCTGCATGTTAGTGCCCCCAGTGAAGATCGAACTTAATACTAACTTGTAATTGATCTAAGCCTGCTTAACATTGCACCACATGACCAATGAAACATTGTAGAGAAGAAGTCACAAGATCTACAAGGATTATAAAATCCTTACATTTCTTGGAGATATGAGTTGTTGCCTACTTTACATATCCGAAGAAAGAGAATATAAAGAGAGTATGGATGTTTGGTTACGTCAGTAGAAGAAATAGGCAGAATTGTGAATGCCACCGGATACTCATCAAAACATCACCACAATGGCGTCGCCGATAGGATTTAATCGATAGAGCAGCCTGACTTTGATGATGCATTGCTGAGATGCTTTGCTGCTAATACAAGAATGAAGAAGCTAAGAAAGGGCCAACAATGGAGGTGGAATGTGGAGCGAGGAAACGAAATAACGGATTTGTTTTGGGCCACAGCTGGATGGGAAGCAATAATAAAAGTCGCACTAATGGCTTAGCCAATAAAGTTGGAAGATTTTCTAGGAGATAAGTGAAATCATACAAAGGAGGTCGCGGCCTAAAAAGAGGATGGTCGTTGCTGAAAGGATGTCTATGAGACAAGAAACTGGAGAACGGATTATGCAGCGTCTAATCCGTATATATATATATATATATATATATATATATATATATATATATATATATATATATATATATACACACACACACACATACATATATATATATATATATATATATATATATATATATAGCTATTTACTAAGCGTATTCTCGATATAGCACAATGGCAAAAGTATGGGGCACTTTGTGAGGATCGAAGTCACTATCAACTCAGTTTTAGTCTATTTAGCGAGAAAGAAAAACTTACTAACCATAACACGAACTACTAAGCTTAGCTTACATGTGACACATGGTCGAAAATATATAGTACTCAGTGAAGATTGAACTCCCTAGTCACTCGAAATGGATCTCTTCTTTTTCTCTCTTTCTCTCTATCTCTCTACTATATCACCAATCATAATTAAAAAAAATACACAAATAATAAATATCACATAGTCAAAGACATGAAAATAAACCAAAAACCTTTGAAAATGGCTGAGGAAGTGATCGAAACTGCTTTGGACAATCGATGATATGAAGAGTTTTTTCTGCTCCCTCATTCCCACCAAACGGAAAATGTAAGGACACTGGAAAAACTAAATAAAAACTTGATTAAATTTTCCTTGTTCGTCATATTTAACGAAATATGTTTAAAAGAAATGTTTCTGCCCACATATACACTAATCGCGCAGACACACACGCCCCCCCCCCATATATATATATATATATATATATATATATATATATATATATATATATATATATATATATATATATATCATATACTTATTATAAAACCCAGGTTGTGTGTGTGTGTGTGTGTGTGTGTGTCTGTACGTTTATATATTGGATCGGATTTCCTACATTTTTCTACGATTTCAACAAAACATCACAGGACTAGGTAAAATTACCTCGCGGTGGTTCTGACAGCGCCAAAATTTGGAAAAACACAATTGTTTTTGCACGAAATCAATTTAAAAACACGATTAAAAGGCATCGCGTTCGCGGAATGAAAGGGAGACAACTCATATCGAGTTATACTTATTATAAAAACCCAGGTTATGTGTGTGTGTGTGTGTGTGTGTGTTCGTTTATATATGGGATCGGTTTTCCTACATTTTTCCACCGATTTCAACAAAACTTCACTTTTTTTTGGCAGGTATTGTTTCTTATTGTCATTCACACTTTTTTCTTTATTTTTACATTCAGACTGCCTTAAAAATTTAATTTACAAGACAATTGTTTATAATAAAATTCTATTCAATCGGTAGACTCATAACGATTGAAAACAATGTTTTTGTTTGAGTTTGGGTTTGACCAATTCGTAAAGATAACAAAGAAAAAAACTAATTAAGACATGCGTGTCCGTCAACCTTAAATAATAATCTTTGTTAATTTTATTTTTCAGTGTTTATGATGGTCGATACTTGATCTATCTCTTACTGTTACATCCCCGGTCAACGCCAGGCTCTACTGCTAGTATATATATATATATATATATATATATATATATATATATATATATATATATATATATATATATATATATATATATATATATATATGGTTAAGAATTATAACGTTTTCACCATTGTTCATATGTCATAATCGATGGACTTTTTTTTTTAAATAGTAATGAGAAATTATTATTTTTTTTCAAGTTTTCAAAAGGGCCACCCCCAAACAGAAACCTTGATTTTATTACATAGGCAATAAGGGTAAAAAATTCAAAGTGTTTCAGAAGCTTTTATTTTACAATTTGATGATGAGGTAATTGGATAGTACTTATGTATTTTTGAACGCGTTTAACATTTTATAGTTATAGCATCATAAAATATAAATAAAGAAAAATTGAAATCTTACAGACGCTTTATTTTTCAGTATGCTTATGATCTAATTAGATAATGCGTACGTATTATCCAATTAGATATTCAATTTAATACATTTAAATATTTATTAACATGGCATAACATAGAAACCAACTGGTAATCAAAAATTGCAATTAGAAGATTCTAACTACAATAAGAATAGTTATATAAGAAAATAAAAGAATATTTAGCATAATTTAAGTATAATATACAATTATTGTGTTCTATATAGCAGCAGATAGACATAGCAATACTATACTATTTTTGGAATTTCGTGTTAGGTGTGACATATTTAAAAAATAAACACTTTTTTTCATCATTTTTGAACACCTGATCATCGGATTATGATACAGGAAAAAGTCTAAACCCTAACATATATATTTTTTTTATTGATAAAAACACTAAAAACTAATTAACATACAACCGCATGACAGAGGAAGATAAGAAAAAAACAAAACCCACAGAGCTTCTATTCCAATAACGAGGATTTCCTATGCCTTACACCAATATAAAACTCTCAGATATTTGATTTAATAAATTCTTAGATTCATCGGAGGTGGCTATTGCTATTTTTTCCTCCATACATATTAGGTTGGTGCAAAAATAATGACGTAATAATGTCGTTTTTTGACTTTAAAAAATACGTCAAAAAACGACATTATTACGTCATTATTTTTGCACCAATCTAATAGTAGTTGTTCCCTGTTGATACTGATGGCATTTTTTTAATTGTATTTTCCATTTTAAAATGGGTTCAATACAATCTTCCTGTTTAATATTCCATATGTATTTAGATAGGCTAGTGCTGTATAATTTTAAGGCTTAAACCATTTAAATGATTATGTTAACGCTTTTTGAAATTACCTTCTGTGGATCCTATGTAAAATATAACATTCTTATTGGTACTATTAGGTTTATTACTGTGAATTTCAACCTCGTGAACCACACATTCTTGTTGGCACCTGCCCTTAAGTAGACAGGCACCCCAATTACTATGCTGCTGCTTTGGAAGGGTCTAAAGAAATTATTTTTTATCATTTTACCCCAAGTATGGCGATCAGGCAACTAAAACCTTATTCGGAAGAAAGGACAGCAAAATAGAAAAAGATTAAAGGAGACAAAAGATTGACGTTGCATTTACATTTTTGAAGACCTTACATGCCTCGAAGCTGGAATATGAGTTCCACAAGCGAAAAGAGCGGGAGAATATTTCTTTTGGAATTTCAAGATTAAAATTATAATACTTGTCGGCCAATGTAATACTACGCTTAAATTCGTAAAGTCCACGTACCAAAGATGAAAATTCACCAGAAAAATTGTCATGACAATATCTATAAAAAGAAGGAAGTAGGTTATGGTCGGGGGGGGGTGTTATTGAAGCCGAGATGCTAGGTAATGACCAATAATATTTCAGATTCTCAAAAGCCGTAAAGCGGACGTGGCAATAATATTCAGTGCATGGACGAAAAGAAGACATATTGAGGAGAAAAATAGATTCTAGCGAAAAATAAATAAATAATAATAATGAGCACATCACAGCGAACCAGCTTTCTCAGTAGCAACATTATTCTCTAGAATGTTTCCCTTATTTTTTTTACACGTTGAGGAGTCTGCATGGTGATTGAAAAGTAACTCCTTATTTTATGTATGATAGATTCTTCTGTTTAACTATAATTTTGACAAGACAGGAGAGTCCATCACAAATTAAATAGTGAGTTCAACCCCCCCTTATTTTAGTTGTCGCTGAAATTAGTATGAATATTCGTTACGTTATTAGATTTATCAAGCAACTTATAAATGCTTCTGAATAATCTTCAAGCACCGCAAAATATTTTAAAAGTAATCCTTATCTGATATAGCATTAAAATTAAAAAGAAAACTCTCAAACAATACCAGATAGTTTCAGTGAAAAGAAAGAAAAAAGCTTTTGTTCGCAAAGAGACAGTTGTTGTTTAGAAATGAATACAAGATTTATGTATCTTCAAATAAAATGGCAAATGTGTAACGTTTAGAATTTTCAGACAATTCGAAAAAGTGTTAGATTCAGTGGTAGATAGATTGATTTTGTACGACATATCAGCCTCGTGTGGGTTATTTATGTCCGCAACATATTTTTGAATAATATGACAGTGAATTTTTTTTGGCTTGCGACTGTGTTTTGTTTTAACAATTTGGGGGATAAATATAAGTTATATAACAAAGATTTTCCCAGATTCATCTTACATAAAAATAGACTGTCATAATGTTTTTCCTTAAATATATATATTTTAGGACATTTCCAAATATAAACCGTAGTGAAATAGACCAGAAACCTATATTCCTATATTTCCTTTACGAACTGGAAATTTTATGTTGTTTCAGCATTTTCGAACAGGTTTTCTGCTCTCTAGTACTTGGCGTGTGTTTGTTGGATTTGACTACAGGATATCAATACACCCACACTAGTGTATGGTTCCTGACATGGTATGATCAAAGATGGTTCATCATTTTCGAGGAGTTGTTGCTAGGGGAAATGCAGAAATTTGCTAGGATTGATATTTAGTCATTTTTCTATGAATTTGGTAAGTGAGCCATTCTAATAATTTTTCCGAACTTCTCTGCTGATATTACAGGTTGTTTCAGCAGATGAATTCTAAAGAAAATTAAAATAAATTTCGTAATGACGATTATTTCTTCTTCAAGATTTAATTTTTTTATTCAAATTATCTGCTCGTTTTACTGGTAAAAAGGTTAATTGTTTACGCGGAAAGGAATTAATATTCATATGAAATTATTAAAATAACTTGCATCTAATAATATAATATTATTTGCTGTATAAAATATTAATGATTCTTATTGATTTAGATGGCAAATAAAAGGCAAGCGTTTTAGGAACATTTGAATAACTCGAACGGCGTTAGGGAGTTATTTAATAAAAGTGGAGAAAAAGAAGAAAATAAAAGATGGTGACCAATGTTAAAATTTACATTTCATTGAATGTGATAATTATGTAAATGGTAGTAGCTTTTCTTGTGTTGTACTTCATCGCTTTCATTATCTAACAAGTCGTATGTATTTTTTCTACAGAAATTAAGTTGTCATTTTTGTGTTAAATAGAGGCTCCTGAGACAACGAAATTTGAATTGTTACATTTCTCATTTTCTCACGAATGAAAACGGAGGCTACATTTTATGTCCGTTGCAGACGATTACTTTTAGAAATACTAAAAGATCAAATCACTGTCAAGCTTAATATCTTTTCCCCCTTTATTATTTATTTTTAATTATTACATTTTTTAATATTATTTTTTGTTATTAGATAACGAATACTAAAAAAAACTATTTTTTAATCAATTTTAAGATTCTAAAATTTTAGGTCAAGTTTTGAGACGATTTCCTTCTATAAAGTTTTATAACTATCCTTAAGACAAACTGTATTAAGGGCTACAAACCACAGAGACTTTTGGTTGGTGGGGGTGCATAATCGAGGATATATTGACACATAGAATAGGAAGAAGGATATTAGTTACCTAGTCATCGATCAACAGATCGTACCTTTTCGAACTTAGCGATTGCTCATTTTCAACTTTGTTTAATTCTGAGTAATATGTATACAGTTCCTTTAAATATTTGATTAACTTCTATTTTTATTATATGCAGTCATTAAAATAAAGACAGGACTTGCATTATCGACAACCGACATTTTTATTACTTTTACTGAATTACGCCTACAGCGAATGCTAATACGCACAGATACACCTTTTCAATATCATCCAAATTCACATATACAAAAGAAACGAAACTTGTATGCAAACAAAGAAAACATTTATGTGACATTTTAACGGTCAAAGAACTGACGAAATTTCATGTTTTCATTCGATATGTATTTTGAATAATACCACTCTATCTCTCGATATTAAAAAATAAATAAATTTATAGAAGTATTTTTTTTTTCAAAATTTATCTTCTACAATTCGCCATTTTGTTTTCAGTCATTATTTATTTTTCTCCGTGGTTCATACTTTATTTCTGCATTTTATACTGGCAACTTTTAAGTGAATACTCATGTTTGAGTAGACGCTGCGTTTATTTATTAAACAGTATATTTATTTATTTTCATCTATTGGCCTGAATATTCGATAACTCTTATTAAAGAAAAAAAATTTACGCTCTCCTTCAGAATTCTAAACAGCGTCACCCTGGGTAGATGTAATCGTCATTAGATCAGGCGTTGTTTACCCGACTCGGTCAGGAAGAACCTTTCTTTTTTTTCTTTTTTCTTACTTATGTTTCATTATATTTTTCTTTCAAAATCATTTTTTTTCTTATCACAATATATACTTTTATTAATCCTCTTTTCTTATCTACTTCTTTGTTTCTTTGTTTGGTAACTTCTTTCTGTTTAAATATCATATTTATTTTCCTTCTCATACGTTTTTTATTATCAGAATACATACTTTTACTAATCTTTTTTTCTCTTTTCTTATAAACTTCTTTTTGTTTTATTACATTTATTTTTTTCATAACATCATTCATTTCCTTATTATGTCGTCCTTTTTTTTTTTTATCAAAGTATAACATTTGATTAATTATTTTTTATTTTTTATCCACTCTTTGTTTCTTCTTTCTTTCTTTCCTCTTTATTATCATGTATTTTCGTATAGTTTATTTTAACTTTAAATCTATTTTTCATTCATTCTTTCTTTCTTTTTTTCTCTTGTTTTTTTCTGTACTTCTTGTATATTCTTTATTTCATTCTTTTTTACTTATGCTTTAGTTCATCAACACATATTCTTCTTATCTTAATTATATATTGTTTCTTTCTTTCTAATTTATTGTCTTTCTCCGAATACTTGTTCCTATATTACTCACGTATTTTTTACTTCACTTTTTCTTCATTATATATCATTTATTACCGATGAGATTTTTCATTCATTTTCATATATTCTTTCCTTATTCTGGTTTTCTGTCTCTTTCTTTCTTATACTGAATCATCTTTCTTTCGCATCTATGCCCATATATGCTTCCTTACTTGTTTTATATTCATATATCCTTTATTTCTTTCTCGTATGCATTTGTCTTTGTATATATTGTTTCTTTCTTTCTTCTCTCTAAAGAACGACGTTGATTTCTTTTTTTGATTTCTTTCAAATATATAATTTCTTCTTTCTTTCTTTTTTATATATATACAGTGGGCTATGATAAGTTTTTTAGCCACCCTTGATTACAGCGATTTGGGCTAGTGTAATAACATATTTCCTTTTTTTTTTTCAGACAATAATATGCTACTCTCATATTTGAACAATTTTGCAATGGAATTTGGTGAAAGTTAAGAAACTGGTGAATTTCAACAAGGGCAAAAAATAGGATGGCATCGATGTGGCAAGTCAAATAGAGAAATTGCTAGGTTTTTTCAGGTTAATCATCAAACGGTTAATAATACTGTCAAGAAATTTAATGAAGAAAGCCATTGTCATTTGGAACAACGTTCAGGAAAACCAAGCATCGTGTCTGAGTGAAAGAAAAGGGCGCTAAATATGAAAGTAATCAGAAACTGTCGTCAGAGCGTCAAAGATGTCGCCAACAGCATGGAAATGTCACCACATGTGACGAGAAAGACTCTGAATGAGCTAGGATATCAAAGAAGAGTTTCAAGTAAGAAGCGTATGGACTGAGCGAGAGAATTCGAAAGTAAAGATTATAAATTTTGGCAGTCTGTGATTTAGTCAGATGAAAGTAAATTCTGCCAGTATTCGAATTCAAGTCAGGTTTATGTTTGGAGAAATCAGAATGAGACTTGGAACACTGAATGTCTGCAGGCGACCATGAAACATGTAGGGATTTAAGTAATGGTGTGCGGTGCTGTCTAGTTTGGAGGGAAATCTGAGCTGATTCTTGTCGATGAGCAGTTGAATGGTTCAAAATACTGTAAATATTAGAGAAAGATCTACCCCCACTGTTTGAAACCAATCAGACTGACAAGAATGTCTATCTTTTTCAAGAATATGGAGTGCCATGTCATACAAGCAAAGTAGCAAAGGCCTGGAAGGAATCGTAAGTTATCAAGTCATTGTCGTGGGTAGACTAAAATTCCGACATGAATCCCATAGAACACGTTTAGGAGCACCCTGACCGAAAGGTTCAAGAGCGTGCAATCAAAATCACGCCAGTCCTTAAAGAAACATTGCTTTGTTTGTTTGGGTTTTATGGCATAACAACCACTGTGGGTTATTTAATGCCAAATCCAGTTTATATGAATTTTAAATGCCTATTTTGTATGGAATAAAAAATGTATAGCTGGCAACATTGTTTCAAAAAAACGTATAGCTGGCAACATTATTCCTTTACACAAAAACATATAGCTGGCAACAGTATTCCTTTACACAAAAACGTAGAGCTGGCAACATTATTCCTTTACACAAAAACGTATAGCTGGCAACATTATTCCTTTACAAAAAAAACGTATAGCTGGCAACATTATTCCTTTACAAAAAAACGTATAGCTGGCAACATTACTTTTTTACAAAGAAACGTATAGATGGCAACATTACTCTTTTACAAAAAAAAAACTTAGAGCTGGCAACATTATTGGTTCAAAAACATAGAGCTGGCAACATTGTTTCAAAAACATAGAGCTGGCAACATTATTTTTCTGAAAACATTATCTGAGACCTTGCTGTTGGATGCAGTTTATCGCCGTACCCAGGACGCGTATGTAGTTTACCGTCATACCCAGGACGTGAGTAAAACTTGGAAAACTAGAAGTTCACTATTTGCCCATAGCTGGGACCCTAACAGGTGCTACCACCCCGGGTCAAAGTGGACCTGGGAACACCAGCAATTAAGAGGTGGTTCCACGCTCCTCAAAACCTCCAGATCAGAGGCCTTGCTGTTGGATGCAATTTAACGTCATACCCAGGACGCCTCATTGGGGGAGGGTCTTACTCCTCTACAGAGGTGCACTCGGCGTATTCTAAAGCCCCAGCCGACAGGGCCGAAACATTGCTAAAGGAGTGACAAAATATAGATCAGACGATTGTTGATAACATGATCAAATCCATGAAAAATCGAATATAATCACTGAAACTAGAACGTGGAGGACCTATTCCATACTAGTTCCAAATACTGTTTGTTTATGTGGAATAGGGATTACATAATTAAATTTTGAAATGGGCGTAGTTTATTTTTCCTGGCTAAAAACTTTTCTTAGGCCACTGTATTTCTTAATGTGTATCCCGTATCTGTTACCATTTCTTATTTCCATGTTTCCTGTTTCTATTTTTCCATACAAAGTTTCATAGACATATATACGTATATATTGCAACGTTATGATCGTCTTTTTCCCTTCTGTTTATACCGGGTTTGTTTTTTTCTTTTTTTTTTTTTAATTCTTTTACAGTTCATTTGATTCAAGGTTTATTTACTTCGATCTTTCTCGCCTCTTTCTAAAATTTCTTTATTGTGTTTCTCTTTACGTATTTTATCACTGTGTTCTGCTCGATGTAGATTTTACTCTTATATCATCAGATAGAGTTTTCTGGACCGTCAAACTTTTTCTTACAGTTTATTTCAATTCCTTTTTATTCTTTAATTTCACATTTTCGCCACTCTCCTACTCTATCTCTCCTTACATATATAAATTTCTTTAATCAATTTATCCCACCCAAGAGAAGGAAAAGAGTTTAAATGGAACCGGAAAACCATTCCTAAACATGACACAAGGGATAAACATTTGCTCTTAAATTGTAACGAGAAGAATACCGGAAAAATTCGGCATTCATTGTCCAAACATTTAGCGTTATTGTCTGTTGAAATTTATAAATTATTTCTCTTGATACAGTTCTCCAAGAAATAGTTTTCTCCGGTCAACTGTTATTCCTCCTTCTAGTAGTGATAGCATCTTCGTTTCTTCATGACCTTTTGTTTGAAGCAGTGCGGAATGTCAGCATATTGATTATATCGTCATTTTCCCTTCTGGTTGAATGGGCAATTCATTTTAGTTGTTACAACTGTTGGATGTCTTCAAGCGATATGGTTTAGTTATTTTATACTATGTTTAGTAGGGCCAGTATGCAAGATCCGATTAAGGATGGTCTTTAAATCATAAAGGATTTATTCGCTTGAAGTCACTTTTCATTATTGATCCGAGAAAATCGTCTTACATAGCTTTTAGTTCAGACATTTCTAAACGGGTTGGACTCCATGTATGATATCCACCTGAGAGTCTAGATTTGAGGAGACTATTTAATTACATGACTCCCCACTTTGAGCAAACTATACTGTATACAATTTACCACTTTTACTAATTTAGTTATAAAGGATAGAAAAGCCTCATTTGAAGTCTTTTTTTTATTTCAGATTATGAATTTAGAATGTGAGATTCATATATCATATCATATATTTTAGTATATATATATATATATATATATGTGTAAAAATTTCAGATAGTGTATATTTCTAAAAGGACAATATGAACAAAGAGAAATAAAAAGTTAAGTTAGTCGACGCGTTTGTGCATCTGGGGGAAACATTTTCATTGGTCACGTCCCTCAGAGTACGAAACGTGTCGACTAAAATGAGTTTTTCTTTATTTACACACACACACACACACACACACACACACATGTATATATATGTATGTGTGTATATATATATATATATATATATATATCTGTATGTGCTTAATAACAGAACCATATGTCTTTAGTACATCTCCCAAAATTAAACCAAATATACGACGTTTAGAACGGCTCATGATCAAACATAATAGACATTCGGTGCCTCTTATATTTAACCATATATGTCTGAATAATGATCTGATTCCCTATAACATTAAATCAAATAAACCGCCATAACCCCCAAAACAATATTTGTCAAATTTAAACTCCATCATTTCCACCCTTATTAAAATATTAACTAAATATTCCACCATTTTAATGGTTATTTCTTGAAGTATTTGGGATTTACGAAAATGCACTGACTGAAGTTAATCCGTAGATTAAAATAATATTAGCTTAAGTTAACTGAAATCTAATAAAAACTATTTTTCTTTTTGTCCATTATTTATATAGAAACCTGTATTGGAGACATAGGTGTAGCTAGGCGCGTTCTCGAGTGTGCAGCTGGCAATCACTCCCAGAGTCAGGTATTTAGGCATAGGTTTAACAAAATATTAGGTTGGTGCAAAAATAATGTCGTTTTCTCACATAGTAACATATGTGATAATACGGCATTATTTTTGCACCAACCTAATACTTAACGCAGACGTGAACATGCGAGCAGAATTGCGCAATGAAGACTTCCGTCAAACTTCCAATCGATATATTCGGGAGGTCGATACCCCGGAGCGGCGTACTCTAAGGTCGACCAACGACATGTGAGGCATTCCCGCGGTATTTCTTGAGCTGTTCTCTGTGGCAAAGAATTTCCCATGTATTTGACCGATTTTCGCCGGCTTTCACCGACTGAAGCGTGAATGAGAACATAGAGAGGGAATTCTACTTGGCATTGAAGAGGGTCGACATTGGCAAGTCACCGGGTTTTGATGTTCTGCCCTACGAACTGTACTTTAGGCTGTCGCACATGTTTGTGCCGATTTTAACAGCCGTCTTCAATAACTAGTTCCGACAGGGGTTTAATCCCAACCGGGTCTCCAGGGGTGTGATCACGTTATTTTCAAAGGGAAGGATGGTGGTCGTGATGACTATAGGTCCATATCTCTTCTAAACACAGAATAAAGTTTTTGGCCAGTTGCCGTATTCCTCTTGTGACATGAACAGAGTTGTGCTCTGAAGGGAGGAACAATTCAGAGCAATCTGCGTCTGTTCCGCACGGTCATAGTGGGTGTAGAATATGACGATGAAACCACGTTGATCAATTTGCATCAGTTCAAGGCATTCTATAGGGTCGACCATCAGTATCTGGCTACTGTGTTGCAGATTGCCGGAATGGATATCACCGGTGGCGTTCGAGCCAGGATTTAAGCGTACGCCGATGACGTAACCATTTTCCTGTCGTGCCTCAGCGAAATTGAGGTGGTACAGTAGGCGCTTGAACGGCATGAGAATATCACGTGAACCAAGATCAACCGCAACAAGTCTTCCTATTTTCAGTTAGGCGCTTGGAAACGTGTCACGCTTCCGGGGGCCTTCAGTTGGAAAGATGCATCTGTCAGCATTCTTTGAGGGTGGTTCAAACCTGGGATTCACCTGGAGAAGAATTCGTCTGAGGTACAGGAAAAGATCCGAGCGATGGTCCAGACTTGGTTCTGAAAGCGGTTGTACTTGATGTGTAGGGCTAAGACATGCGCCACGTGGTCTTTTCTCTCATCTTCGGTTAGTTGTACTCCCTCTCTGTAAAGACTAGGAGAGTGATCAAGCTCTTGCTGTTCACCCTCTTGTGAGGTGGTCTCAAGCATAAGTTCTGCATAGAAGTCTGTATCCACCGTCTTTGTCATGGGACCTGTGATTGCCACATTTGGCGAGCCATCGTCATACCTCGATGTTTGCTTTCTTCTGCTGCGCGTTGATAGAAGGCTCGAATTTGGAAGAGAGTGTTAGAGATGCCTTTCCTAGCCTTACTATCAATCCTCTCTTTTCTAGAGCTGAGCGCCGTCGTAAGTGCTGGATTGAGTCGAGTTTCCTTTCACGGTCTAAAAGACAGTTGTATCGGATATTAGTGGAGGAGATAGCGAAGGGTCCTCTCTGTGGGCGGCTCGACTTATCGGCGACAAATTTGTGCTCTTTCCTGCTTATTACCTCAGCAGCCCTGAGCAATGAAGGTTCCTGGACGGATTTGCCCGACTGTCATCGGTGCGTCCTTGGTCTAGAGGAAAGGGCTTCGCAAGACTTCTACCACTGTCTTCAATTGCGCCCAGTCTGGGATAATGTCGGCGAGTTGACGGCTTGTATTGTTCCCAAATATCACCTGTCCATCGATATCGTCTACACGTGAAATAATGTGCTTCCCCTTTTCTTTAAGCTGAAACTAATGGTATTTGTTATGTTGCTAGCCGTGGCAAGTATGGTGATATAGACGTCGCTAAAATTTGGTGCGAGTGAATGGGGTCAGCCATGATTTTCTTATTATAAGTCTTCTTATAAGCAACGGGTAGGTTTTCTGTGAATACTTCCATGGTTAAGTTAGACACTGTTTACCTAGTTAATGTGAGTACATTTTGTTTCTGGCCTGTTCTGGCTCTCTCTTCAAATATCCGAATCTCCCCAGATTGCTTTTTGTCTCTTTTTCATCTTCACTGAGTCAGCCTTTGTTTTTCCCACTCTGCCATTTATTATTTCATACTTTCCTCTTGTTAATGAGTGTGCTTCTTGATTATGTCTGAAGGCAGAATACAGCGGCCACTCTTAGGATGGTTGGGTCCTACTAACATTTGTTATGTTTATTTGGAACGTTTTGCTGTAATTTATTTTCGTTTATTGTGTTCATCTCCTCACCTCTCATTTCATGAGCATATATTTTATAAGAAAAACTAATGAAAAAAGAAGACATTTGAACTGAACATTATGAAATTCTTATGTCATGGGGTTTATTGTTCGCTCCTATGAATCTGTGGTATTTTGGTATATGCAGTACTGAATGAAGATGGATGAGTTCATGTGGTAAATAAGACAAACAAAATGAATGGGGCGTGAATTTGATTAGCTAGGTCTAGAATATTATATATCGTCACGCCTTAACCCACTGCCCCTTTGGCCTTGTGTTACAACTGTTTCAATTGAAGCAGTAAATATGTGTTCAAACATGGGTCAAAGGAAGCATCTAACAATAACTGAAAAAAAAACAGAAAATAACAAAGTTCTTATGTGACGGAATATCTTCATTGGAGATATCAGAGGAACTTTGCAGGAATCATCGAACAATAAAAAATTCTGTTGAAAATATAAGTTGAGAAATCGAAGTAAAGGAAAAGGCTTTAATAACTTACTTCCTCGAGATAAAAGCAAACTAAAGCGAGTTATAAAGAAACATCTATTTTGACCAGCGCACAGATCTTTGAAATGGCTGCAGGTGAAGAATTCAAGACTATAAAAGGAGTAGAATGCTTTATGAATTGGGATCTGTTAAAGAAATATCCTAGGCACATTGCTCTGTCTAAAGGGAGTAATTTAAAGCGTCAAAATTGGGCCAAGAAATATATGAAAAATGACTTTTCTATAGTAATTTTCAAGAAGGAATCTCGAGTGACATTTGATGGATGTGACGGATGAGCCAAAGGATGAACTTTATCCAATTCAGACATGCCTGTGGTTAAAAGAAGGCAACAAGGAGGCGTTAGTGTTATGATATTGGCTGGAATTGTTGACTAAACCATTATTGGGACATTCAAAGTTGACGATGGAGTTAAACTGAACACTGATAGCTTGTCTTTGCATATTACAAGTCCCAGTCTCACAATTTCAAAGTGAAGTGTTTATTTATGCACGACAAGTCAACTTCTCGTGTAACTAAGCTTAGCCGTGAATTTTTTGAGCATAAATGATTTACCGGATAGAATATAATGGAATATCCATCATTAAGTCTTGATCTGAATCCGATCGAAAATCTATGGTCAATTTTGAAGATGACATAAGAAGGTTGCAAATAATACAACAGCAAAGAACAGCTTTGGGAAGCAATTAAAAAATTCCATGTTGGAAATTTAACTTGCTGAAGTAAAAAAAAAAAATAATAATTCATAATAGATTACTGCCTGTTATTGAGAAGAACCGTCACTGTAAAGGATTTAAATACTTATCATATATATATATATATATATATATATATATATATATATATATATATATATATATAAATATATATATAGATATATATTGTTATTTATTTCGCCATAAGTCTTAATCAATGTTCGATGATTTTATTAATTTTTACTGAAGTAAAATATGATTGTCTGTCTATATTTTTGAGAGGTATTATGTAAACAATTTACATTGTTCGGACTATCATTCTCATCTTTTTGCCATATTTATCAAAACGTTAGATAATCCCATCAACACTCACAGCATTGACACCCCCGTGGTATTAGAACCGTCGGCTCTAAGCTGTGACTGTTCGAATCTTGTATATTTACTTTCTGTCACAAATGCAAGAAGGAAATTATGATGGAGACACCCGGGACAGATTTCCGTCTATGGTTCAATAAACACACACACACAGAGACACACACATGTTAACCATGTTTGCCGTAGTCTTTGAATATAGAATCCAGTGAAGTCCGTAATGTGTTCAC
>OZ010573.1:96492504-96522504 GCA_963932145.1 Acanthosepion lycidas | reverse complement strand
TGTCAAACATAATTTTCCTATCCTCATTTCGCCATTCTGCCTTCACGATGAACTAAGCACAGCTCAGTAATTATTTATAGAACGCCTGATGTAGACCAATGTTTAATAAGCTGGCCTCAGTAGGCAATTGCTAGCACGGCGAGATCAATCTTCGATAAATGGTACAAAGGCTTTGGCCATATGCCAGTATATGCTAGTTCTCGTAAGCTTGAAGGTCGGCCTATTTGCTGAAACAAACATGCGTGCCTCATCTGTAATAATCATTGATGTTCGAACCGAGGTAAGCGGTTAACGAACACGCTGTTTTTCAAGGTAGACACACATTTTTAACAAAGAAACTGATGCATAACAACGTTGTTTACCTGCGTTATTTTTAAATGTCTAGATCTAAACAAAAAATATTACAGTTATCTAGAAAATTCAGGGAAACTGTTTTTCTGTTTTAAGGATATTATTCATTTTATTTTTTTTATTTATTATTAATCCCACTAATAAAATATCTTAAATGAATTATGTAATCGATTAACAACCGATTTCGACTTGCTTTCTTAAATGTAAACAATTTCTGATAATAATGACGAGGAATATCGATTACGTCATATATAAAGAGACCTTAACCTAATGTAATCACGTGATTAAACTAGCAACATACGGTGCATCTAAAGCGTGATAGTCTGGGTGAATCCATCCTTATGCAGTTAGTTTTAAATTATTTTTTTTTCTTCTTTTAAACCGATTGCTAACGGAAGCATAATCGCTTGAAATTTATCCCATACTTGGATTGGTATCTTTCGGAAGGGCAATAGTACGAAATGAAGAAAGAGAGGATATTTGCCTCGCCAACTTAGCAATCTGCACAAATATTCCAGAGCGTTACAGACCCGAAAGAGAAACGGAATGTCTATTTGAGTTTCAAATATACGAGACTGGCAATTATTCTTTTCTGGAAAACAATCCACCGGGAACCTTTTCTTCTGGCGTCACTTTTATTAAATATTTAAATGAACCCCTATATCCTAGAATATTTTCACTCTAAATAAAGCTTGTGAAGATATTTTCGGAATATATATATATATATATATATATATATATATATATATATTTTTTTTTTTTTTAAAGAGTCCTTAGAAAAGAGATGTCCCATTTCGAAAAAAAAAAAAAAAATCTCCCCGGACCGGCAATTTTCAGTTTAAAGATATGTGTAATGACATATATTCCAAATGAAATCAACCACGACGGTCATGCAACATTAAGCTTAACGCGCATATACAAGGTAGGCTAAAATAAGCTGTCAGTAATTTCAGTCACCGGATAGATATAAAAATGTTTACATTTGCAATGAAGATCTTCCTTTTCGATTTGTTTAAATTATTATTAATTCAGTGCGTCTCTTCGTGAGTTCCTCACGAAGAGACGCACTGAATTAATAATTTTCATCATCGTCATCATCATTGACTGTCGCCGTAGGTTCGTTTAAAATCTGCGCACCCAACGTATTCGCTTCATATCATCATCATCATCATCATCATCATCATCATCATCATCAGCATCATCATCATCATTATCGACTTCTTTGTCTCTCTTCAGGAGGTGATTGATCATGTCTCAAGAGATAACATCCCTTGTGGCCCATGACAGTATTTATCCCTTTGCCAAGCCTCCTGTTGCCTTTCTTTCATCCATTCACACAGGCCCCTCAGGTAGGTGGACCGCTGCCTTTCTCTGTATCTCTTGCACTCGATATGCCCCCGTGAGGTTGAAGTACTTCAAACCCTACTTCCTCTTTATGCGTCCAAGAAACTTAAGCCGTCTTTCTGATCATTTTTCATTCCGCTATCATTTTCTTTAAGATTTTGTCATTGCTTACTCGCTCCATCCACGAAAAAAATATCAGCACCCTTCCGTTGAACCAGATTTTCCTGCTTCCAATTTCCTCTTCAACTTTGACAAATTTCCCAGCATTCAATGCCACATAAGTGGATTCATCTCACATCAGCATTCTTTTCGAAATTTCCCTGTTTCTTAATACTTTGTTTAGGTCTACAGTTCATCACTAGCTAATCCAATGCGTCTACGAATTTCAGCCGTCGCATTTTTCATGCTCTGTTAAAACATTTCCCAGATATTTTAAACTTATGTACATGTTTATTGTTGACATATCAAACTTTTAGTTAGCATCTTGATTTATTTTCTTTCTGACGAACATACTTTCTATCTACTTCCATTTGATAGCTATTTCTTTTGTTTTTCTCACTTTCCGTTGCTACATTGTCGAGAAGGTCTTTTAGTGTTCATTCCGCGACTGCCATGAATACTGCGTATATCTACGCATCTTATATGGTTAAGATTACGTCCACCGATAATAAATCCAGGTAGGATCTCTAACTGCCTTAGCATAGCCTTGTTGTAAAGGTTGAAAATAATCCGGAGAGAAGACACATCCTTGTCGTACGTCATTTTCTATTTTTGTGTGCCTAATCAATTTATTTGCTATCTTTCTTCAGGCAGTTGGATTCCAGTATAATTTATGGATTAAGTGTTTAAAACGTCAAAGTCATTCATTATTGATTAAGCGTGTCTTTGTTAAGTAGACCTGGCGGAGACCATCGCTTTCTACGTCAAACAACAGCCAATATAAACTTGAAGGGTCATTTTGGTCAGTAACACATGATCGTTAATTTAAACCCCCACCCCCACCCTAGCTATTGATTTCTGTCTAGGAAGTCCACTGCCCAGCAATGTCGCACTGGTTATATACTGGATGTCACAGCAAAATTGTCCAAATCGTGTACAAGCAAAATTGTACATTAGTTAGATTAAACTTTGAAACGTTGTACCTTAGAAATGATTAAAGATATTTTACTGGAATACTCCTAAGTCCTTATAACACTACTGGGCTTACTTTGAGCAATAAGAATGTACAATTTACTCTCCAAGCTTAACAGAAGTATCGTGAGGAAATCGATCATAAACGAAAATGGCATGTTCATCATTAGTTAATGTTATGGTCCAAGGTTAGGACCAAGGAAGAACAACACCAACACAAGAGTAGAAATAACGAAGGTATATTACACGAAATAATAATACTAGATGTGGAAGGTGTTAGTATGACTGTCAGTCTGGTTTGGAGTGAACTACTATCTGCTCGACCGATTCGGTATCTAGCCACCCCCCACGAGGGTTGCATGTGACACAAGGCCGAGTTTAACGTGGGTTTCCCGAGCCCGTAGGCTCGGCCAAAAAATGCCCGTAGAACCCGTATAAACGAGATCGGGTTGGTCAAACTCCCCGAACGACACTCTGTCCTTCAGCGGAGCCTCGTCCGGGTTCCTCTCTGCTCAGAGGCAGAGAGTTCGACCTTCAAGCCTAGAAGCTCGGCTTGATTCGGTATCTAGCCACCTCATCACGAAGGTTGCATGTGGCACAATGCCGATTTTAACGTGGGTTTCCCGAGCCCGTAGGCTCGGCCAAAAAATGCCCGTAGAACCCGTATAAACGGGATCGGGTTGGTCAAACTCCCCGAACGAGACTCTGCCCTTCTCGGCTTGATTCCACCCTCTCTCTTGAGAGGCGTAGTATACATAGTTTTAGGAAGAGTTCATTCTGTAGTTATAGGTAAGGACCCATGAGAGTTAATCACAGAAAAAGATTGGAAGCTCATGAAGGATTGAAATTAAGTTAACACACGCACACACACACACACACACACACACACACACACACACACACACACACACACATATATATATATATATATATATATATATATATATATATATATTATTTCAGGATTGTTTTCCAACTTATTCAACTTTTCTAACCTTCAAACATTCTGTCCTGGTGAAACAAGATGGCTCACATTGTTCACGTACGATTTCATTTTCAAGTTTTTTTCACTGCTCTTTGGACAGTCATCGCTGAAACTCTTCTCGCACATAGCAAACATCTTATGAACTGAGTTAGATCTTTTCTAATTGAGCTCTTTAGCTCTAAGATGAAATGATGATCCCTCTTCCTGTTGTGACCGCCTGATCCAGTTTGCCTCTCTAATGCTCCGTCTTTTTTAAACTTATTCACCATTTACTTCATTGTTCCTGAATGAACTTTAAACATGGAAGCCAGATTTCGAATGTTGGTACCATTACTGAAGGCTTGAATGATCCTTTTCCTCTCACCATTGCTCAATTGGGAAGTCAGTGGGGCTGGCACACAAATAAAGATAACCTGATCTCCTTCTAGCTGAATAACTCAAAGGGTTGTTCAGTAATTCTTACCAAACCTCGAGAGATTCATCCGCCTTTTCACAAGTCTCCTGTTTAACTCACTTGTGTTTCTAGCTACCTTCCTTACCAAAAATGGCTGGTTTAGAAACCTGTTTAATTGTCAATGATCCGATTATGCAACAGGTAATGCACGCTAATTCTACAGTTCATACGTTACAGGAAACCCATGATAACTTTTTAAACTGAAGTAGTCGTTTTGTACTTTAAATAAGATAAAATTATTATACATGGTTAAAAAAGAGAGACATGAATTTATTAAAAAAATATTAAAATAAAAATTAAAAAAGATCATTTTATGATTAAATTTTGCTCTCGTCAAAATATCATCCTTTAGCCTTGATTACTGCATAAATATTTGCCATTCGTTGCAAGTTTTTGAAAGTATAAGTTTGATAATTGATTTTTTCAATGACTGTAAGAACTTTTTTTCATACTTTTCGGTAAAGTTCATACAATACTAATTCTAGTGGTGGCTTCAAACTTTTGAACTGTAGTGTATGAATTTGTTTCTTTTTATATTTCTATATACCGCAGAATACTAATTTGCTTTTATAATTTGTATTCCAGCTTATTATCGAAGATTGGAGTCTTTTAGTTGAAAAATGAAAAAAAGAAACGATAATTAGTCGTATTTCTAAGTTGAATTTCGTCGTACATCCTTTGTCTGATGCAATGAAAGATGCGGATAAATTCTCATCGATTTTGCAGCCATTAGAGTTTTATCTGAAACAAAGAAAAGTGTTCTAAAGATTTATGTCGATAGAAGCAAAAATACAATCCTCTCCAATATATGTTGTTAAAATTGCCAAGTGCTATATACAATTAACCTCGATATGAATCATTTGAAAATACAACATTCCATTATCGTAATATATATATATATATATATATATATATATATATATATATGTGTGTGTGTGTGTGTGCTGTATATACAATATAGAGTATCTATTTCTCGTTATATATATATATATATATATATATATATATATATGCAATTAGCCAATTAATCAGTTGATGTATTATTTAAAAATAACGATTTTTCCGATTATCTTCAGTACTTATGTGCTTATTTGTTATGGAATTGTGTGCATTTGCGTTAATGTCGATCCTGGTCCTGTCAATGTGTCGGGAAAAGAATTGTATATGGTATTTATTAAGGCAAAATGAATCATAAATACATACACATTTGTATGTGTGATTGTGTGTCATCAGAAATATGGTGAAATGTTCGTGGATCCTCCAAATTCTAAATTCAGTTTCGTAGTGCCGAAACTTCACAACACGGATTTTGGGAACTCTTATGTGATTGATCATTTGGGAAATCTATCTATCTATCTATCTATCTATCTATCTATCTATCTATCTATCTCGTTATAGATACAGACACAAAAAAGGAGAGAAAGATAGTGAGATATGTACTATATTTTATTCATTAAGTCTTTCGGTTTCTATCCGACAGACAATAATTTTACTGTTTATAAAAAAGGGGACGTCTGTACAATCACGAGATACAACTAATTATATAGCTTATAGAATTAAGAAACAAAAAATAAATTTAAAATTCCGTTAGTTTTTTCACACACACACACACACACCCACACACACACACACACACACACACACACACACATATATATATATATATATATATATATATATATATATATATATATATATATATATATATATATATATATATATTTATATATATATATTATGGCATGACGCTGGATTAAATAATTTATGTAAATTTTGTCCACTTTTCATAATAGGACCGTCTCATTATTACAGACAAGTTTCTTATTTCTTAGTGGACCTATTAAAGGGAATTTCATATATATATATATATATATATATATATATATATATATATGATTCGTCACCGGTTGACGAAATTGGAGTTTCATGCAAAACGCAATTTCAGGTGCCGGGTAGAGGCTTATATTCACCACACATGTCGTGCACCCGATGGGGAATAATATGTATATTTATTAATACTTATTTATTAATACTCAATGTGCGATAACATATATATATATATATATATATATATATATATATATATATATATATATATATATATATATATATATATCAACATCATCACTTGATAAGACACCGGGGGTGTTGAAACAAAATGACTATTTTTGTAGTGATTTTATAACATATTTATTTAAAAAAAAAATTATATGTATATATGTGTGTGTGTGTGTTTCCTTGTTTTGAGCTGCCCGGATATACTGGCTCTCTTTGTGACCAACCTTGACTCGTCTATCCCTTCCTCTGACCTCTCGATCCCCGGCTAAAATCCACTCCTTAGAAAATACTCTCAAACCCATATGCATGGCCTTGGTGTTTACGCCAATGCGCATCTCTCGCCGGCAAGAGAGCTGTCTCTTGAATGTCCATACTCACAAATTCATCTCCAAGGATTATTGGTGTCTCTGCAAGAGCGTACTTAACAATAGCAAACCCTCTATACCTCCTTTGTTCAACCAATTTGAGGTTATGACGGAATGCTTTGCTCGGAAATTCTCTTTCAATTCAAAGCTCGACTCTTCCGGTGTACCCGATTTCCCCGTTCGAATTGAAGCTCAATAGAGTGACTTGCACATAACCCCGTCATAGGTTCTGGGCATCATCTCTAAATTAGACCCCTCTCCACAAAGCTAGTGGTGGAGATGGGATACCAGCTATTGACCTGAAGAAATGTACGTCTGAACTGGCCTCTGCCCTCTCCAAATTATATAACTACTGTCTTAATGAATCTTGTTTTCCACCCTGTTGGAAGTTCTCATCCGTTGTTCCTGTCTTTAAGAACTCTGGAGACACTTCTGATCCTTGTAATTACCGTCCTATCCGTCCCCTACCACTCTTCGGTAAAGTCTTTGAAGATTTAATCAACGCCGAAGTGGTTATGCACCTACAAGCAATATGGTTTCCGTTTTGCCCGTTCTACAGCTGATGTGCTTACGACCATAACTGAAATTGTTTACCAAGCATTTCATAATAACGGAGAAGCTTGTGTCGTCGCTCTTGATATCTCTAAAGCGTTTGTTAGGGTTTGGCATGTCGACCTTCTTCGCAAGCTTTAGTATTATAGAGTTACTGGTCGATTGTTCGACTTAATACAGTCATTCCTGTCGAACTGGCCAAAATCCCACGAACGCAGGTGTTCCCTTAGATTCTATCCTAGGCTCTACTCTGTTCCTTATCTTCATTAACGATCTTCCTGATGTCATAGGTTCCCAATCTAGTGTCGCCGACAAAACTAACCTGGCCGTTTGTCCTGAAAAGGAACTCCAATCGGTTGTGAACTGGGGCAGGAATTGGCTCGTTAACTTTAAAAAAAACAAAAAAAAAACAGAAAAGCTCTCTATTACTCACCAGAGAGAACAATGCCTGACTCCCATTAGAATGTCTGACGCTCAACTTCACGAGAGCACCTCTTTGCGACCGCTCGGTCCACATTGTCCACTGATCTGAGATGGAACGAATACATTGAGTCAATAATTTGGCTTCATTTGCAGCGCCATGGAATTTTTCTCGCCGGAGTCGATCCTTCAAATCTACAAATCAACCATTCGCCCTTGCATGGATTATTGCTACCATATATGGTCTTGAGTCCCTTCTAATTGCCTCAAGGTTCAAAGACGGATATGCAATGTAATTGCTCCTGATCTGGCATTTTGTCTGTAGCCAGTCTCTAACAGACGTGCCGTTGCCTCCCTCTTTCTTTTTTTACAAATACTTTCACGGTAACTACTCCGATGAGCTGCTTTCGTTGGTTCCCAGACTTCATGAATTTAAGCGTTCTACAAGGCTGGCATCTTGCTCTCATCCTTTCCCTGAAAGGGTAAAATGTAGCCGTCTCTTCTACTCCAATAGCTTCATGTCTCGCACTTCAAACCTGTGGAACTCCCTCCTCAATTCATGTTTTCCTGTTAGCTATAATCTCCAACTATTCAAATGTAACGTCTATCGACGTCAACAGATGCCCTGATCTATCCCCTAGCCTTCTCTACATCTTTTCCTCTATTACTCATATCTGATCTAGCTCCAACTCTGTAACCTATTGGGTGCTAGTGGCTTCCCGCTTTGCTTGGGATTGAATGCTTATATATATATATATATACACTATATATATATATATATATATATATATATATATATATATATATATATATATATATATATATATATATACATATTTGTGTGTGTGCGTGTGTATTTACATAGCTACTTATAAAGGTAAACTTAGTTGACCACACAGGCACACACACACACATATATATGTAACTGTCGGTTATATTTGTATACATGAAACATATCGATAAGTTTTACGTAATTTATGTCTAGCAAATGAATAGTTTTAAGAAATGAAAAAAAATTAATCTGAGTGATTGCTGCCTATTAGGGGGCACACGCACCCCCCCATATATATATATATATATATATATATATATATATATATATATATATATATATATATATGATATAAAGATATACAATTTTGTATAATTTTATTTACCAACAAATATTATTTAAAAAATATGACAAAATGGAAATCCGTCGTCACAAGAAAATTTTCATATATATATATATATATATATATATATATATATATATATGCACACGGTTGTGATAAGATAAAAGGTTTTTTTTGCAATGTGTCCATAAGCATATGCCGTAAATAGATGTACCACTTCAATCGGTCGTCGTTAGTACATACAGACAAAATGATCTTAATTTAAAGAAGGCAGTTTAAGCAATTATGTGTTAGAACACGTTTAATTCTCCTTATATATATATATATATATATATATATATATATATATATATATATATATATATATATAAGAATAAATGATACAGCTTAAAATATGCTAGAAGCTGAAAATGTAAAATTAACTGAGGTGTCATTGCCGAAATGAACAGATCGCGTATATATATATATATATATATATATACATATACATATACAAGCGTACACATATTGATGTGCGTGTCTATGTTTTCTGCCCGTGGATGTTTAATCATTTTCTTAAAGTATTTTATGTAAGCATGTGGCAATGTCGTACTTAATCGTGCACTTCTTAAATTTATTGCATATTTCGCAATTGATAAACGGCGACCGTCTAAGCATCCAATTCTTGATCAATTACGGAGGAGCCTGTTTTGTACAGAGACAACCAGTTCTGTCTCGTTCCAGTCCAATCAGTTTATATAACAAGACAAAGTAGGAAACATTTGCGGATTGTATTTCTTATATTATTAAGCAAAAATAGCCTCTGCCTTGTTTAATGAGATCAGACTTTTCGGAGATATGAGATGAATAAATGCTGGGGAAAGATTTCAGTCACCATTTTCATCGAATGCATTTTATTGTCTATGTTCACCTGAGTTCTTTGCCATACTTCTCTTTTCAACATCCAATATACAATGCCATGACAAAAGGAAATAATCGTCCTCGGTATGACGATAAACTTACATCCGCGTCCTGGGTAAGACGATAAACTGCGTCCGTCGGCGGACCTCTGATCAGGAGGTTTTGAGGAGTGTGGAGGCAACTCTTAATTGGTGGTGGTCCCGGGTTCACGCTGAACCGGCGTGGTAGCACCTGTTGGGGGTCCGGCTGTGGGAAAGTAGTCAACCCCGGAACTGAGGTAAAGAACATTATAAACGTGTCAAAATGGGTTTTGGTACCGGAAATGCTTTGTGCAAATTTGTTGCCAGAAATAAGTTTTTGAAGAAAAAAAAAATCTAATACCAGCCATAAATTTTTGAAAAAAAACAAACAAACAAACAAACAAGGTATTACAAGCAATGTATTTTTGAAAAAAAAAGAAAATACCAGCAATAAACTTTTGAAAAAAATAAACTATTACCAGCAATGTATTTTTGAAAAAAAATATTACCAGGATTATATTTTGAAAAATATATTACTAGCAATACGTTTTTGAAAAAAAACATTACCATCAATACGTGTTTTAAAATAATATTACCAGCTATACGTTTTTGAGGAAAAAATATTACCAGAAATAGATTTTTGAAAAAATAAAATATTACCAGGAAAAACAAGTTGTCGGCATTAAATAACCCTTTGAGGTTGATATGCCATAAGACACAACAAAAGCAAACCAAACCAAAGTAAATAAACATGTCTGTTTTTCAAGGAATACTATTCATATATATCACAAGTTATATACAAGTATTCATGTATATCATAAGTTTTAAATGACAATTATCATTTTTTTTTACCTTACTATTCAAACTATGGTAATTGTTTTTCAACGCTGTACCTAGTGGTATTCTTTCATATTCTATTGTACTCGTAAACCTAATCGGAAATTTTCTACACCTGTTTATTTAATCCACAATCATTGTTATCTTTCTTCTGTTTAGGGGATATCTAGTATAATATAAACACAGATATTGGCACACAGCCGAGACATGTGGAGGGAGCTGGTCAGCTGGTAACCTACAACCCCACTCGCTGCTGCTGTTGCTGTTGCTGCTGCTGCTGATGATGATTATTATGATAATCTCTTAATTCCCTCCACTCTATTCGAGGATATCCACGAAGATTAATATTTCAAAGTACACGATGGAACAGTCAAAGAGATACATGGCCTAGTGCTTTTTAGAGTTTCTAGGGCAGTTGCGTACTGGACATTTGTGTCCCGGATAATTACATACCAGACAATTGCGTCCCTGGGCATTTTGAGTCCCTAGACAAATGCGTCCCTGGATAATTGTGTACCTCTGATAATTTTTGAAGATTTTAAAGACAGTTACCATATTTAAAAAAACAAAACAAAAAACGCATAGGTAGTAATCATAATTTTTAAAAAAAGGTATAAAAAATGATAAGTGTATTCTTCTTTAAAAGGAAATGACAAGCTCGCCCTACACATCAGCAGTATTTTTTTTGTTTCATAGGCGTTTTTCTTACGATAATGGTAGCTGTAATTTCCCTCGTTCTCACCAGTGTTTGGTTTTCTGAACTCAGCCATGGGTTGCAGATAGAAATATCTCTATCTATAAAAGGCAGGATGCGTGTGTGTGTGTGTGTGTGTGTGTGTGTGTGTGTGTGTGTGTGTAACGAATGCACGGCCGCAATTTTCGACGGATTTACACCAAAATTTACATCCACATGCTCCGAGTTAGTGGAAAAGGCCAAGACCAACTTTGCATTTCCCAAATCCCATCGATAGTGGAAATAATCGATTTTTCCATGCTTCTACGGCAGTTTTCATGTAGCTTGCAGCCATTTTGTACTGGTCAGAGTGAGAGCCAATAGCTAGTTGCCATGAATAGGTAGGAAGATTCTATTGGCCAGCGTGAGAGCCAACACCTGACTGACACGAATGTTAACTAGCATGCTAGCATGCAAAAAAAAAATCGATAGCTGCATTCGTCACAAGTGGGAAAAATTTAAATCTGCATGGCACTTTACACCAATTGGCTCATTCGCTTGCTTAAACTCAACGTTGATTCTGATTCCGCAGAACTGGGTTGGGTCTGAAAAAGTATTTGTTGTTAACATTCTTTTTTTCCAGTTACGAGTGCTTTTTTAAATGCTGATGGTTTTGTGTTAATTTTGTTTAGTTCTTTTTTCGTAACAGATTTAATGTTTAATATAGAGCTTAGAAAAAATTCGCAGTGTGAGATAGGCAAGAAGTAAGGTATGTAGCAACATCAGCACGGAAAAGGGCACTCCTTTAAAGGCAAGGAAGGGCAACAATATTTTAAGTCAAGTGATAGCGATTGCTGTATGAGTCGTACGATTTTTGAATCAAGCACAGGCAACGCCGGTCCATGTTGCGAGTAATCTTTAAAATCAGGAAACTATTAGATGCTGGATTAAACTGATACTGCTAGCTTAATATACTCTACCTTTAAAAATAATTTTTTCTCTCCTTTTTTATTCATGGTAACTAAATTTCTGCTTGTTTAGAGTAGTTAAAGGTATTTTTGTGCAATTTTCTATATTAGACATTTTTTTAAATAAATGTTAACTTCAAAATTTATTACAGGTACACAATTATCCAGGGATGCATTTGTCTTGGAAAGCAAATATCCAATGATGTAATTATCTTGAACGAAATTGTCCAGGACGCAAATATCCAGTACGCAACTGTCTATCCACCGTTCGCAGGGAGTGTGTCTTGTTTCATAGTAGTCGGAAGTTTAATATCTGATGGAGGGTAGTAGCGAAAATTTTCAATATAGTGTGATGTGACAAAAGTAAATAAGTAAATTTAAATTTCAAATAAGACTATTCCTACATTATATCAGATTTTTTAAATTAGTTAATTATTACATGCCTTTGAACATGGAATACTCTGTGCTAGGGGTGGTTTCTCTCAAAACCACAAGTTTCTTGGGTCATGTTCTTCAATAGTCTTGTCAGTTTGAGACTTCCACAGGGATGTCATGCAAGGTGGCGAACTCTTTCGAAAACTTCTAAACTCTTAGCTGCATACAGATTAATTATGGCTTCGAGTGAACAAAGTCTGTAGATATGAGCGATGCCCATCCATCTCCGAATTCCGTGGACTGCGGCTATTGAATCACAAAGAACGGTACAAAATAAGAGAAACCCCATCAATTGAGGACTTTCAACAGTAACAACAACTCACATATATAGCTTACGTAAATCGAACAGAGGATTGATATTCACACTACTTCAGACAAAAGCTTATGAAAAATATTCCAATGAATACGGAAAAGAGTGGTAATAGTTACTGAAAAAGGAAAAGCTATTTCCCTGAAAAATGTTTTAATAGACAGATTTTATGAATTCCAAACCACCGTAGCAGAGTCTACTCTGTCAATAAATGCTTAGAATTTATTTATAAGGAAATGTTTAAAATTCCCATAACACGTAGAAAAGTGAATTTTATTGTCATACTATTCACTACAGCTTTTCAATGTTCCTTAAATATTAACGTTAGTGGACGGCTTGTTTTACTTTTATATTCATTACCACAATTGGAAAGCGATAAAACTTACCGGACTTAAGAACCCTATTTTCCCGAAAATTATTCTAATAGAAATATTTTAAAACATTTAACCAACTGTGACAGTGGCTTATCGGTCAATAAGTGCTAAATATTTCCTTATAAGAAAGCGGATAATATTACCGTTACATTTATTCTCATCTTAGTTGACCCAAAATATTTTGATTTCACATGCATGGCAAAGGTGAAAAAACATGGAGTGTTTAGTTAAAGGGAGATAACTGATATTGAGATATCCAGAAGAGGCATGACACGTGGGACTAGAAAAATCTAGCCTGTCGAACGAAATAAATGGTTCGATTCGAAATTCAAATCACCTGAAGATGGCGAGAGCATTCTACGGCCGAAACGTCGTGATTATGGAAACAAAGGTAAGGATAACAGTCCGAACATTGTAAATAGTGCAAATTATTTCTTAGTGGTTGTCCTGTTGCACACAGCAGTATACTTAGAGTGTCTGTCGTCAACATCTACGTATTCTTAACGGTGACTTTTCATGAAACGTTTTGAAATTGCTCTCGTTTAAGAGATATATAATATCAGTTAATTCTTTCCAGTCTATTCAAGTTTGTAGCATTCGCTTTCTTTCTCTTATCCTCGTAGCATTTGTTACGAGTGCATTTGTGACGTTTAAGTCGCCAAAATTAAATTATTGATCTGTCGAACAGGTACATCGCCAGTTGGATTGTAAAAGCATATCCGGTCTCCTAGAATGTGCAAGTTTCTAACCTGAGGGCAGCTGGGGAGGGGAAAAGAGAATATACCCTGGTTCAGTGGGAGACATGGATAATTGACACTAAAGTGACTAAAGAGAATTAACTGATAGGAATCAGCTCCGTAAGCACGAGAAATGGGATGAGAACAATATATATTTGTGAAATGAATAAATATTTCAGTTCAAAGTTCCAACGATATACGATAGACACGTGATGAAACCAGAGGCTGTTACAGAGGAAACTTTGTAAGTATAGAAATCAAGGATATTCTACTATTCTTTTTAAAAAGAAGTTATATAATATTATATATCTATGAAAATATATGATACATTAATATTTAAAGCCATTATCTATAACATTGTTCAAATAATCTTCATAGTAAATCGAGTTAAAATTCAGGGTTAGTCTATTGCGGTTATTATCATTTTCTCAGCTAAATCAAGTCAAGATGAATCCGTAAACAAAATTCAAACAAAGAAACACGTTCAGACGGCATGGTAACAACCACTGATGCTATAGACGGCGCTCTTATTAATCTGAGTAATCGTATAAAGCAGATTTAGTGAGAAAGAGAGGAAAATGATAAATAATCCTAAACTGGATACAACCTCTAACACAAACTGAACCATTTAGTGTGACATACATTGGCAACAGTTTATAACAAACAATTAATAAGGAATAAATGTATACGTGTAGCTGTTATAGAGATTTCTCAAGCGTAGCTTAGATATGTCACGAGGCCGAAAGTATGGGGCCCTCAGTGAGGATGGAACTCACTAATCAGTCGTAATTGTTCTAGCAAGACACACTTGCTAACGATTACAACGCCACTAGGTGCCCTACGTGTAGTTGTTACATAACATTTTACGTAACTGAAATGCACAACGGTGTGAGTCTTTCTTTTAGAATAATGAAATATGGGCTGGTTGTGACAGCTTCGATTTGGTAAATGTTAACACATGCACCTACAGCGAAAGGACGAGAACAGAACCGAGCAATGTGAACAATGTTAGGAGAGAGGAAAAACAGCTGAGGAAGATGCTTGATGCTTCTGTTTGTTTGTTTTTTTATCACACACGCTATTCTAATTGTCTCTTCAGGAACCTAAGTAATGTCTGTTTTTTGGCCAAGGAAATAAACGCAATATGTCAGTTATAATAAATGCTGTCGATTTCACTTTCGCACAAATTTTCTAGATAGCACACAGACACACACGAGCAAACATATTCGGTATATATATATATATATATATATATATATATATATATATATATATATATATATATACCATCATGCACGTTTCATTAAATAATATAGATAAGTGTTGTTGATTTATTTTATATATTTTTTTTTCGTAACGTCTGATAAGTTTAATAACATTATCGTTGAACGAAGAAAGAAATTCACAATATTGATATATATATATATTTAATACAATCAAGGCTTTCGGCTTACATAAACCATTATCAAAGATGTCAATTGCAACATATTAAACAATATACGGACACGACAGTGATGATAGTCTGTCATTGTTTACATAGATGATTTCTAAGCAACGATAAAAACGTGCATATAAGACGCTAGAAGCGAAAATCGCACCGCATCTCATGACGTCACACATGACCACACGAGAGTGAATTGTAGAAGTATGGGAAGCCGTTGTTATAAACCAATGGGTTATGTTACCAATTATAGACATTCAAGAATATTTGTAGAGATGTCATATATATATATATATATATATATATATATATATATATATGGTGTAGCAAAAATACTTTGTAAACTTTAGGCGCGTCCAGAAGTTCATATAAACAGTTGCGCTTTGTTGCCAGATAGACTCGATTCTTGTCCAAACAAGGCGACGATAAACAACAGGAAAGGTTGGATGACTCGGATGCCTTCAGTCTGAAAATGCAATATATACGGTCATGCAGCCTTGAGTCCATCACTTATGTAAAAATCCTATCTGCCTGCTCACGTTATGAACATTCAGTCATTGTTAACGGAACACTTCTCAGTTAACTCACTACTACACATGTTAAACGTTAAATACAGAACAGCCACAAATGTACACGAATGACAAATGTAAGCTAGTCTATATAGCAACACAGTGACATCTACCGTAATATTTCTTTAAACTTAGTAACTCAAAAAAGAAGGATTTTTGGACATATGTTTATCTGTTCTTTTGTCCTTATTTTTGTGTGAGAAACCCGCCCCCAAAGTTTGTAAAAGTATTTTTGACATAATATATATATATAGTTTATGCAAAACTAGGTAATCCGTATGGGTAGACCCAATGGTACATCTAACTCACTCATGTCTTCTCTCCCACCTCACTTCCACACTTCGTTAATTTTACATATGCTTGGTGCGGTCCGTCAAAAATGTGTAAATTTCTTTTCATTTTTCATTCCAACTTTGAAAGTAAAGTCTGATGATCCAGAGCCGTTTAAAAGGGTTGTGGTGAAATAACTTATTACATGGAACCTTAAAATGGTCTGTTTTTATTCAAACAAATATATATATATATATATATATATATATATATATATATATATATATATATATATATATATTAGGAAATGGATTAAATGTATTTACATATATATTCAAGAAATCCGAAGAAGCACATCTTTTCTGATAAAATTTAATTAAATAAACAGTATATTTACTGAGTATACATGAGTATACATCTAAAATATTTTAAGCAAAAACATATTCAAATATTTCGGATTTACTCCATGTCATAAGATAAAAATGTCTTTGTTTAAGTTAGGGTATAAAACAGAGCACAACTGGATGTTTCGACAATCGGCAGAGAATGTAAGTTCAAAATTATTATTTCAGGTTTTGTTTAACCGGAAGTCCTACGTGGCCGAATCGGTCAAGCACGTCGGATGTAATGGTGGTTCCCTATAGGGAATGCACGTTTCAATCCTGTTTGATGACGCATATTTTCTTACAAGATTTCTCGAATATTTAGGTCGGTAAATGAAATTATCTAAAATACTGTTTAACTAAATAAACAGAGTATTTATTCGAATATGAGTATCCATCTAAAATAACGTTTAAAAGCAAAAACAAATTAATATATATTAATATATATAGAATCTGTGCAGTCGCAACAGGTACAACCTCTTAATACCGCTTAAAGTCGGACGAAAATTTAACCTATTTCTAAGAACCATGCATGAAAGTTTAGATATATTTTTTGCGTTTTTTCATTGAATAATTTTGTTACTTTCTAAACATGATGCATGGTTGCATTTAGAGTTTGATATGCGTAACTTTTATTTTTTAACTGCGAAATATTTGAGATAAATTATCATAATTTCCCATAAAATCTAACACTTGTTTTAAGCATTAATAAATTGTATCTGGTGTCCGTAGTTGAGTTATTTGAATTATCATATACTTTTAATTTGATTAGCCATTAAATCTTACGTAAAAAGTATTTCTCTCAATGGGGGTAGTGCTTAGTTTCTGAACTCTTTAAAACTCTTCATTTTACCTCCAACATCATCACTTGACAAGGCACTAGAAGTGCTGAAACAAAATCGCTATTTTTTTAGTGATATTATAAAATACGCTATACATTTTGAATAAATAGTGTTTTTAGTTACTGGATAATTATTTAATTTATACAAACCTTGTATGTACACGCGCACACACACACACACAGATATATATATATATATATATATATATATATATATATATATATCCGAAAATATGCTGAAATGTTGCCACCATCGATAATTTAACAAGTGGATATTAAAGACAATTTAGTTAATTGTTTTTTTGCTTGATTTTCAGGGATGAAAAGTTATTTTTTAGTCTATTAAACTACTTATATTCGGACTGCATATCATATTTTGATTCCTCCTGGTGTCGAAAACTTGATATCATATCTTTTTATTTTTTATTAGCATCTCTCATATCCATTTATTTTTATGCCAGAACTAATGAAGAAATCCTAATGTTCTAGCATATGCTCTGATTTTTTCAGGTGTCTAACCCTCCCGTGTTCTTCCTTGTCCAGTATTTTCCCTTTATTCCACAGTGGCTCATGACTATCCACTTGACTCCATAGATGATCAACCATGCCCAATTGAATAGTCTAAGCTGTCAATACGGCTTTTTAATGTTCCTCCAGCCTTACATTTAGTTGGTGGATTGTTTCTCATTCATATTCTTTGCCACAACTGCATGGGATCGCGTACATCCAGTTCTTGGTCATGTTTTCCCTGTGTTAATCGTTACTCGGTAAAGATTCTCCGTAGATTGGGACTGCTTCCGATGCCCGTATGTTTTATGGACCGTAGATCTTCCGAATCATTTTTTATTCTTCCTTGGCTTAAGGTTAAACAGAGCGTGTCAATTTTCCAGTATTCCACCTTGACCCTTGTTTTCCCACCTGTAGACGCTATGTCTCATTGTGAAGTTTTCTCTCGATGCTGAAAATTTCATGTTGGTATTTCTCTGGATCACCACTTATGTTTTTGAGTAAGTGTTGTGGACATCGAACGATCACTTTTTTCATTGTTTATAGCCGGTGGGAATTGAAGTGGAGTTAATATCCGATGAAGGCATGCTTGTGATATACGGATGTTTTCAAAAAATTCTCTGTGTGGGTTATTAGCACATCCAGGAAGGCTATAGGATTCTTCTTTTTTTTTCTATTGTGAACGGAATTGAAAACTTTATTTACTTCACATGGTCCAGCAGTATTTGTACAGCATCCTGATAGAACTAAAGTATGAAGGTATCATCTAAATATCTCGCATATTGAAGTGCCGTTCCTAATGTCATTTCCTCCAAGTATTTCATGTATATATTCACCATCACCGGAAACAACGGTGAACCCATAGACAAACCTTCTTCCTGCTGGTATATTTATTTGGAAGAATGTTGTCTGTACGCAGAATATCAACAATATCATGTTCAGACCCTTGTGTAGTCCTGATTCCTCAGCGGTTCTCAAATTCAGATTGCTGATATTAACAATTGCTATTTATGAAAATTGATGGACTTTGTTGCTGCTCCATGTGAGTTTACATATGTGGTGAGCCTTGAAACTTTGAAATTACTGACTGTCTGACTTATCCAGCACTTGTTGGATTCTGTATTTGTGTGATTCGTGCGTTATGCTACTAGGTAAATTCCGGGGTTGTTCAGATATTTCAGGTTCTGATCCGTTGTTCTAACCCCTTCCACTATTCTTTGTACTCACGTAACCGACGTTTTGATTGATAAAACTGGTGAAGAATGATCTTTGTTTCTACATCTGTATAGGAATGTCAAGTGTTTTCACATCTGTGCCAATTTCTTAGTTTTTCCGACCGTCTTCATTGGTATATCACATCGCGTCTGTACCGATTCAATAATTTTTATCTGAATTGCTGGGATGACGAGTTATCATTATTTATGCCTGTTATATTCGAATTATTATCCTCATCTTTGTTATTATCATAAAGTTTCGGCGGATGTACTTGTCGCCATTATCATTTATATAACAATCCACGTGATCTACAGGGAATTCTGAACAGAACTCTTTATTTAATCTACAGTGTGGTAAGTCTATTTGCGGGGATTTTTATGGTGTGAAAACAATGTAAGATCTTCAGTTAAAGCTTTAAATCAACTCATGAAAAACATATTACCTAAGTTGGCTATAATACAGTTTGGAATCAGATTTGACAGTTAACATGTTAAACTGCCAGAAATTTTCAATAATTTTAATTTTTGCCGGAAAGCTCAACGCTTTTCTTCGAAACCGAATAATGGATTGCATCTATGTGTTTTCTTCTATTGTAAACCTGACAATCAAGGTAAGGTAGAATATGCTTTTAACAAACTTAAATTTAAATTACTGTATATACGCGCCTATCATACTACTTATCATATATGCTAGACCTAATTTTGCAATTAATTGGACTATAGTAAATGGATATATAGTTTGGCCAACGACCTGACGAGGGCTAACTGTGCATAAGCTAATTTTCTATCACGTTCATGATTCGACCCCCTTAAAATTAGTTTAAAAATTAGGTTTTCAAAAGATGCAACGTTTCAGTGCTTAATCAAACAATCGAACTATTTTACTGTTACACAATTTAGACAAGTATGCTGTTACACCATATATATATATATATATATATATATATATATATATATATATGGATATAGATATATGCACATACAAATATATATATATATATATATATATATATATATATATATGTATGTTCATATATATATATATATATATTTATTAAAGACATTTTTTTATGTTTAACGTTCTTTTTATAGATACTAGTATTTAAGTAAATGCTCTGTTTATAATAAACAGTATTAAATAACATTTACCGGCCTGAATGTCCGAGAAATTTTCATAGAAAATATTCGTCCTTTGACAAGATTGGAACCTGCATGCTATACGGAACCGCCATTTAGCCGGGCGTGCCTAACCGATTCGGCCACAAAGTATCGTTCGGTTGTCGAATTTACTGCTTATAAACTTCAATCTTCCATGAGTCTCGTACATTCATAACTGCTATGAAAATTTCTCGGACATTCAGGCCGGTAAATGTTATTTAATACTGTTTATTATAAACAGAGCATTTACTTAAATAATTGTATCTATAAAAAGAACGTTAAACATAAAAAAAATGTCTTTAATAAATAAATTGTCGGACTTTGTCCATTTCTTAATATATGACGTCATTTGTTTACATTTGATACGCTATGAGCAGTTATGAATGTACGAGATTCATGGAAGATTGAAGTAATCTAACTTTATTTGTTGAAGATAATTACTGTTGATTAAGGAAGAATCTCACCAATTAGAATTATTCTTGTATTGAAATTCTTTTTATATTGAAGTGCATCAAATTATATGGTTTGACGGTTATTGTAAAAACGGCTGTATATGGTAGGTAGTAGGAATAAAACTGAATGTAGTTGTAATTGAAGGTTATTGGACCAAGGACTATATTTAGAGATCTACCCTTGATTTTTTTGTAAATATGCATTTAGCTAAGCTATCATTTACTTCAGGGCAATACGGACAAAAGTTGAAGATGTTTCTATTAGGTTGGTGCAAAAATAATGACATAACAATGTCGTTTTTTTGACGTTAAAAATACGTCAAAAAACGACAATATTACGTCATTATTTTTGCACCAACCTAATATTTTTAACATCTATGTACACGTAGAACAAATAAGTAATTATATTATTATATTATATGATTATTAAGTAAATATAGCTTAATTTTAAGTCAGAAAAAATCAATTAAAAACGAATAAACCATGGAATAATTTTCGAACATATAAACACACTTAATGAACTTTGTAAAATCTGTTCAACGGTATTGAGTGTTTACATTTAACGGCATCTACGGAAGCTAAAAGCGTAAATTGATTTTATTGAAGTATAATGCTTAATTTTTTTTTTTAAAAAAAAGTGTTATCAACGAAAAACAATATCATTTCGGCCGCAAAACCGACGAGATAGATTGACTAAACGATAAAGAAAGTCATTTGGGAAAATATGCCCAATCTCTGACATTTCCCGAAGAAGGTAATTGTTTAAAATATTTCTATTTACTCAAAACCTCCGATGCAAAATGTCTAAATTCGACTTCAGCACCTGAAAGACCTCTTCCTGACTCTCATCAACCTGTCTGATACTAACCTCCCTGAGAGTAATTAGTTGCACCTAAACGTTCTAACATCCTCGCTGACAGGAAATGGAACTATTATATTGAATCTATTGCTAGGTTTCCTGCTAAGTTGGTTCACTGTAACATGCTAGAAATTCTTTCTCTCCAGAAACCACCTACCATTGGTCCATGCATTGAATATTAGTGCCACATATGGTCCACTACTCCTGCTGTATATTTAGAGATTCTTGATAAAATCTAAAGAAGACTCAGCAATAATATTAGCCCTGACCTGGCATCTCGGCTTCAGCCATTTTCTGATTGCCGTAATGTAGCGTCAAGGTGCCTTTTTCTTTAAATACTTTCATGGTAATTGTGCAGATGAATTCTTCGCGATGGTACCTAGACTTTATGAAACTAAACGAAATATTATATTGGCGATTGAAGTCCGTCGATGCAACCGTAATTTCTATGTTAACAGTTCGTTTCATCGCAATTCTCGCTCCTGGTTCATTTTTTTCAGACACCTAAATATATTAATTTTTTTCTAAAGGCAATCTTAATCGTTATCTATCGTCTTCTTGATTACTCTTCTATTGTTCTTGTATTTTCTGATACATTCAGGATCACCTAGTGTCATAGTAGCTTTACTTCTTCGCTTGAGATAATATGATTAAAACAATTGGATTCTTCACTCTTTGGGGGTACCGTAGATTGAATAGGCAACCTAATATGCAGATGGTGTCAATACTTCAATAGCTCTTCGTTCTAACAATACTTGTTACTCTCGACCTGGCACATTTTGAATCATCATTAAAGGATATGCAAAGGGAGTTTTATTTGATGAAGCACCTGCGTTTTCCTGATGCTTTCGTAAATGTTTTATTCCTTTTCTTTTGATTTTATTACATGATTTTATTTTTAGAGAATTTTCCTTCTTTGTTTTCTCTTAAATTCTGAAAATCATTTCCTGATGTGAAGGAGATTGAAACGGAACACATCAATTAGTCATTTCAAGGGTAAATAATTTATTCAGTCTCTCAGAATTTATTTTATGATGTTATGTTTATTTATTCCCCACTCTCTATCACTCCTTCTCTCTAACCCCCCCTCTCTCTCTCTTTCTCTCTCTGTATAGCTGTATATATACCGGATGTAACACCAAAATTGTCCAAATTGTGTGACAGCATAATTGTTCATCCCACAAAATATTTAATAGCTAAAAAAAACAAAAAAAAAACAAAAAAAAAACGCTAAACAAATTGAATTTCCTTTTTCTGTCTTCTCAGATGAGACGTTTAGCCATCTTGATAATATTTTCCATAAAAATCACTGAAATACCCCTTGAGTTATTCGGTTAAAAAGTTAAAAATCGTTTTGTGTCAGCGCCACTGTCTTCTCAACTGAGCAATGGTGAAAGGAAAAATAAATCAAATCTTCAGTAATGGTACCATCTTTCATACACTGGCTTCCATCTTCAAAGTCCATTCATGAACCATCAAGAGAACGGTTTTAAAATGATGGAGCAGAAGAGAAGAAAACTAGAGCTAGAAGTCACCACCACAGGAAAAGGGATCATTTTAATTTAGAGCTAAAGGAATCGATTAGAAAAGATCGAACTCAATTCATAAGATGATTGGCATGTGAAAAAGGATTTTCGATGATTGAAAATGAAAGTTAGAAAGTTAGAGCGGGTGATGATCATCTTCAATAAGTTGAAAAATGGTCCTGAAATAATATACATATATATATATATATATATATATATATATATATATATATATATATATATGTGTGTGTAAATGTGTGTGTGTGTGTGTGTGTGTGTGTGTGTGTGTGAAAGGTGTGTGTATATAAATATAAATAAATATATATATATGTATAATTATTTATATATTATATGCGCGGTACTTATTAGAAAGCGCTCAATATCAGAGATAGAGCTAACATATATGGTTGGATAGGTGTGAGCTTGTGACCCTGGGTTTCACGCTTTAGCGATCGTCAGACAAACTGATTAATTTTTTTAAAAATTTGGGTTTATGTAGATTGCGTGTATTGGTGTTATTGTGGAAGTGGTGGGGGAAACTTAATATATATATATATATATTTGAATGCTTTCACAACTTAGCTATGATTAATTAATGAAGAACATGTCATTTTCGTTTATGATGAATTTCATCACGATTCTTATGTTAAGCTTCGAGAGTAATTATACATTATTACTACTTAATGTGGAGTAAAATAGTGCTAAAAAATCTGGAACAATTCCGGGTACGGTATCTTTAACCATTTCTAAGATACAACGTTTCAGAGATTAATCAGACTATTTTACTTTTACACGATTTAGACAAGTTTGCTGTTACAGTGTGTGTGTGTTTATATATATATATATTCAATTAGTTCGTCGAGTCTGAAAGAAACCTCAACAGAATGCAGAAAGCAATGGACGACCGTTTCGTCCTATATCACCAGTGCGCATCCACTACCGAGAATTGAAACCCTGACAGTTAGGCTGTCAAGCAAACATCATATCTACTGTTCCACCGGGCCTAATTTTTAACATTTTTTTATCGGTTTTCATTTGTCAACTAGGATGTTGTTAACCAAGTCAATAAACTTCCTATTTTACTCGGAATGCATTCAGACCCACGTATGGATGAATTTGGTGATTCTTTCAGAATGTTGAACAATATAAAAAAAAAATGTATGGATATTATCAGTTCGGAAGTGTTAGAGGCAAGTGAAGAAGAATTGTTTCATATGTTACACAGCCTTATCTTGCATTTCTTATCTTGTGAATCTATTCCACAAGATTGGATTGACACAACTCTTGCTTCCTTCTATAAATTTGGACACGTGATCAATGTGGAAATGTTCGTGTTATTTTGTTTTCTTACCCATTTTGGGAAGCTGCATGCACGTGTTCTTCTTAATCGCCTCGTAAAAACATCGTTTTCGAATAACAATGTTGTTATTTTGCCTATCTTTTCGCCAATAGCATGGAATTTATAATGCGTCAGCTTCATGAAACGAATGTATAATATTTCGTTGCCTAGTTTTCATTTTATTATTGATCTCCACAAATCTTGTGATACGTTTGATAGGTAGGCTTCTTGGAAAATATTATAGAACAGTGGATGCCTACAGAAGTTTGATAACAGAGAAAATGCTGAGTGTGGGCATAAATTCTCGTATTAAAATTTTGGGGAAAAATATGATCCTTTTTCTATGGACAGTAGGAACGGAACGGAAATCTCGCTCTCCATCATTTTTACGTCTTATCTTGCTGCAATGCTGCAAACAGCTTTCAAAAATCTATGATGTGATATTCATATCAGATAAAGATCCATTTCTAGTCTATTCAATATTGCTTGAGTAAATTCGAAAACAAATGTGTTTTAGTCACTGATTAGAAATAATTTTAACCAGTTATTGTATATCTGATTCGCCTCACCCATTAAGATCTTCAAACCATAGGAACACATTGTTTTTTTACAGTAAGATTCACCCTGTACGAGTTACGCGGTAGTGGTTTACATTAACAGCAGTTTATATGGATAGCAGGGACGATAACGGTTAACCATAGACTTGAACAGGTTAAGCTTGTAGTGATCAGGGAAGCATCCTCTTCGGAGTCACTTCTACAGAGCAGTGGTCCACGCGAAGAAGCTTTATTTTACTGGAACCTCTTACCAATGGAATACGGAGGGAATGTGGGTGTCTTCCTACAATATAAGTCACATGGAGAGTCTAAGCTGTGAAGGTTATATCAAGCGGAATCAAAAAATGTAGTTCGTTTGAGCACTTTCCGTGGAAGTAGCGATATATATATATATATATATATATATATATATATATATATATATATATATATAAAGAAATATAGTCTTAAGATGTGCTATATTTATGGAATAAAGTGCTCAATATCAGAGATAGAGCGTGTGTAAATATAAAAGTGAACATAGAAGTCAACACTTAGAAGCGACAGTCTGTTTCTTGCTATATGCAATCGTCAGGCCACATATGCTGTTATTTTTCTCGGCTATTTAAATATATACGGGTTAGTGGTGCATTGTGGGTATTCTATTATGGCGGTTATTTTACCGGAAGTCGTTTGTTTATTTATTTGGCTCAAATTATATTGCTTGTTTTTATTTTTTATTTTTTTGTTTCTTATTTTATTTATTTATTTATTTACTAACGTAGTAAAAATTTGTTTATATCACTTATTTAACAGTTTTGTTTTGGTTTGAGAATTTAATTAAAGCTATTTGTTCAATTTTGGGGTTGATTGTTGCAGTTCATTCTAAGTATTATTTTGGCGGGAACAGTTTTTAATTGATTATCTTTATTTGGGATTGGTTTGTTTATTTATTTACTTGGATGAATTTAGGTCAATTTATTTTACTTGTATATTTTCTCTTTTCGGTTTTCGATTTTTAAGTAACGAAGTATTTATTTATGTTCTATTTCTATTTTATTGTTATTTTGTTTATAAGTATATTTATTTGTTTTTATTTTATTTTTCCCGTTTTTCATTTTTTAGGTTACGTAGTAAAAATTTATTTTCATATCTGCATTTTGAGATGAGCTCGGATCTTTTGTCTAATAATTTATTTTTGTCGGGAAAAGTAATGATAGCTATTTTTCCTCCGAGCAAAGTTTGCAAGTTTTTGATTGGTTGTTGTAGGCTGGTGATTTTTTCCTTATCTTCCAAGATATTTTTGGTGTGATGTGCGTTTTGTTTTTAATTTCCCATATATACTTAGAAAGCATTGTACTGTTCGCATATTTACTATTTGTGAAAGATGTTTTGTGTGTATAATTTCTTTGTTTCCAGGGTCCTTCAGTTACTCCTATGTATACTTTTTCTTCATTATCTGGTGATTTTATCGTGGCTTGGTATATTACGTTGTTTTGTAAACAATTTCCGTTTAAGGGACATTCGTTCTTTATTCTGCAGTTGCACGTGGGTTTAATTTATTCGTGTGGTTTGTTCATGATTTTCCTATTGTGTTTTTTTTATTATTTGTGCCATGCTGTAGCTGATTTTTACTGTGTTTTTTGTTGAATATCTTGTCTAAGGTGCTTGATTCTGGGAAGCGTTTGTGTAAGAGTTTGAAGATATATATATATATATATATATATATATATATATATATATATATATATATATAGAGAGAGAGAGAGAGAGAGAGAGGTTGGAAAATAATTCGTCACCCAAAAGTTCTCGGAGACGATACTGAACAAATTGCAAATTGAGGACTTGGCAGCTCCCAACCACATATGACAACAGTACTCCATTTTTGGCCTGATCTGGCTCTTGTAAATATAAAGGATAGTATGAGGTTTCGGGTAATTACCAGAGTGGTACAGAGAGCTGATGATTTTACCTACATTTTTTGCGATGGCAGGAACTCGGGGTCCGATCGTTGATGATATGCATACTTAATGAGCACCAATAAGAAAATAGAAATGTGCTATATATCATCCCACATCTTCTGCAGAATATCACTCTAGAATTATCATTTATAAGGAAAAAAATTAAAGTTCTTTGGTCGTACCGTTCTTTTCTCTTATAACTCTTGATTTTGAAAATTTTACTTAGAATTCAGAATGTGTTTTTGGAACGTTGAAAAACTGTTTGCTCAATGTGGAATCAAACTTCTTACTAAAATAAAGGTTTAACGTGCATATATGTTACCTGTCTTCATGTAATGAAGTAAAGGTGGGTGACTTATTTACGTAACGTACGATTTCAAAAGACACGTCAGAGACCTATAATGCACGTACGTCGGCACGTACGTCGGCACGTACGTCGGCACGTACGTCGGTACTCATTTGTGCATGATTCTGAAATGCTCCCAGAAACATATTTCCTGTCAAATGACACAATAAATCCCATTCAGTCGTCTTCGATGGTGTCAGCATATAGTCCACCTCAGCGATGGATGCATAGCCAACTGTTCTATGTTGAACCTCTGCTTGGAAGCCAAAAATAAACGAGGAAACGAAATAAGGACTGCGTAGAAGGTAACTTAAAGAAAAGATGCATTTATTGTTAAAGCAATAGAGTCTCAGGGCAGAAGAGGGTAAAAGAGTAAAACCAGTAAGGTGATTATTGATTATGTAATGAGCAGCGAGAAAACGGGATGATCTGGACTTAAAATTTGGATCAAATGACAAGGCTCTAATCCCGTGTAATCATCGTAATGGCATTTATCTAATGCAGTTTGAATTTCTCAGAACGCATTTATCCTGCCCGGGAATTCACTGGATCTGTTGAAAGAGCAATTGTTGTAAAACAGCACATATAATTCGATTAGGCCGGTTGCGTCCAAGCAGAAATTGTTATCCGTGCTAACAATTCGGTCGACATTTTTACCTGTACCATCAGCAAAATTATGCGTAAATTTCTCTCATCATTTAAATGTCATCTTCATTTATATGTCAGCGCGTGTATTTCTGACAATATTTTGACAAAGTAAGTCATTGTAATATTAACTGTTACCTTATAAGTAAACATTCATTGACCGAGTCACCAGTTTCTCTTAAAACAATTTTTAGAGAAAATTCACGTTGTCTTTTCATGTACAGTTCGATTGATTGGTTGATTTGATTTTTTTTTACGGATTATCAATTATCAATCTTTTGCATTTTGTTTAAGGCGAACAAATACGTTTGGATTATAAGACGTTTTTGGAGATAATAATGATTTAGTTATACAACTCCTACTATTTAACCAATAGCTGGGAAATAAGCGTTGGATTCATAACTTTCCCAAAAGTATTTGCGCGGAAGTGATTCTTAAGAAGAAGAATTATATCCCGGCTCTACGATTTCTAATTGAGAATTGTCTTCAATTTTTCCAAAATGCACATCCAAGCTTCCAACAGCTTTCCGAGCTGTAACTTGTGTAAGATGCTGTTGCTTAAATTCTGTTATTCAACATGTCCTAGCCGTAGACGTCTTTTGTTTGAAATCGTGCGGAATGTCAAAATCTTGATTATGTCATTATTTTCCCTTCGAATTATACGTGCGATCCATTTTAATTGTTGTTGCTCCTGAAAGTCATTATAAGGTCTTGGTTTGATACTCCATGAGAAATCAGTAAACCACACATGGAAGTGGGGAAATATGTAAAAGAAAGGTATTGGCTATTAATTTATCGATACGTAAACTAAGGGAGTCTATTATTTGGTTTCAAACTGCATAATAATTTGTATGAGTATATTCAACTTCAAATACAAACGTAAACTAAAGTGTGTTTCATTAAGACGGATTATATATAATGGTGTTTCATTAAGACGGATCATCAGTGTTATTGGTGAAAATTTATTTATTTCTCTACTGGATCACGTTATTTAAGTCATGACAACTATGAGTGAAAAGTAATATCGCCCAAATGTCTGTCCAATCGGAAAGAAAAAGAAAGAAATCATTCAACGCTTAAACTTAATTCACATTTTAAATCGGTCCAAATTATTGGAAATCCGTATATATGGCAACAATGTTGTATTTCACAGGCAAATTTCCAATTGGTCCATTGTTGATGTGCATTTCTCCTACATAATTTTTTAGGCAGTGGAGGGAAGACATTCAAAACAGATTTATTGATTCGTCTTATTGATCTATTAGGCTTATTATTGATTTGCTATTGGATTCAGGACATTTTTGCTGAAAAGTTATTTTTTTTTATTTGTTAGAAAATATTCCTTTGGATTGTTGAGATTCTTGTCCTGTGTAAACAGTGATGTGCTTTATTTTTTGAATGTGTTTTTTTTAACTTTGTTTTTCTGCATTTTCATATTAGTTAATCTTGTTTCATCCTTATCTCTTAAGATTAATGGATTAAGTCAAATTTTCTAGAGTGAAAAATCTGTACAGGATATGTCGATGATATTTGGTTATCACAAAACGTTTCAGTTATTCGTAAACAAGCAAATTGAAATACCATTAAGTGTAACAAAGGTCAGTTTTGATCCATTGAATGTTGTCTCGGTGTGTGTGACGACTGGAAAGGAATTCTCTTTTGGGAACAATGATTTTTCCATTGATTCGATGTTGTGCTCTTCAAAATCCAAATAATCGAAGGCGGAATTCGGATAATAGAATCTTTTTAAAGAATATATATGGTCTTCCACACGAATAATTCTAAATTTTATGGACTCAATCAAAAAGTGTTACAGTAAGGCAGGGATTCTTTTTCCTTGATATGCCGTATACACGCTAGATTCAACGTTTCTTTTAAAATTTATTCTACATTTTGCAGAATTCTCTTAATACAAAGAATGATA
>OZ010573.1:96457504-96487504 GCA_963932145.1 Acanthosepion lycidas | reverse complement strand
AAGATAATTGTCGATATATATATATATATATATATCAGGTGGCCTGACGATTGCATATAGCATGAAACAGACTGTCGCCTCTAAGTGTTGACTTCCATGTTCACTTTTATATTTACACACGCTCTATCTCTGATATTGAGCACTTTATTCCATAAATATAGCACACCTTAAGACTATATTTCTTTATATATATATATATATATATATATATATATATATATATATATATATATATATATATATATATATATATATAATTCCATCAATGAAGGTGTTATTTAGTCAGAAGTGGTATTTTCGGATGTGGTAACGCATAGCATATGATTTTTTATTTATTTTGATATTCATTTCCGCCCATATTTATACAGGGTGGGGTAGAAATTCCTTCCTCGTTTTAAACTTTCACCTGTGCGAGTCGACTTCGGCAAGTGGCAATGGTACCTTCATCTAGCTATTGTCTTTTCAGGTAAAATCTGTTACCATTGAAGCGCTGCATACTGTGCGTTTGCTTTTGAAACGTTTTTTTTTTTTTTGAAGACCGGTGAATCTGTAATTGCAACACAAACAGCTTTTTGTTCTCATTTCATGTTATGCTGAGATAACGCTCTTCCGGATAGAAAATCGATAATGAGTGCCATTGGTTCATCGCTTAAAAAATCCACCTGGAAGACCTTGAAACACTCGAAATTATGGGTGTTGGAAACTTTAGAAATAGTCGAGAACATTTTATGGCAAATAAAGGCCACAATTTTAAAGATGTCATTTTAAAACCAAATGAATAAAAATTATAGCTCTTTCTATAAACTGTAGTTAAATAATGTTTTTAATAGTACTTACATTGATCTTTTTGTCAACCTTTAAAATGTTGGAGGTATTTCTGCCGCAAACGTTATAACAAATAGTGTCCATGTTGACAATATCGTTTTAGGGAAAAATGTTTACAAATTACATATATGAATACAAGCAGTTGTTTATAACTCCATTTTTAGATGAACGAAAATGATCTTCTAATAAATATGTCGTTCTATCTGTGCACACAACGTACTGTTATAAATCAGCATTGTTAAAATGTACCAACGTATATCCTATTTCTTAGATAATTTTTTTCTCAGTAAAAGAAAACAACACCCGTTTTAAGAAATATGAAAAGAAAAAAAAAAGAAAAGAAAAAAATATAAAGATTATAAGGCAAACAGCACTTGGGGTGGGGAAGAAAACCGTTCATCGGCAGACGACTTTAAAAACTTCATCTTCGAACATGCAATCATGTCTACAAAAAATCCCGCTCAAAAAGATTCTAACAGCTGATAAAGTGAATATCATGTAATCGAGTTTTTAACCGAAACAAAAGCAGCTGCGTCTCTCCATGATAAAATGATGCTTTCTTTTTGGCAGACGATTTCTTTCTGTTTCTGCTTTTCTTGTGCAAACGACATTTTGACTACTCGTTTTCGACGTGGAAAATGCAATTCAGTTTTAATGAATTTTCAGTTGAAAATAAAAATGAATTAAGCTTCTAGGTAGCTCGACCTGCTTCTATGTGCAAAATATTTTTGCTGCAGGTGTCTTCATTCCTTTTGCATGGTATTGATAAAAAACTGTATATTGTTTCCACCAATAATAATTTTCTTGATAATCTACGTTACATATTGTTATGACTTGGTCATGTAGTTCATAGAAGACAATTTTAAATGTTTCTTTCAAAGACTGGTCGGAAGTGTATTGGAAATCGATTAATGTAAATCGATTTGTAATGTGTAAAACAATCTGACGACAAAATCGTCTTTATTATAAACTTACATATATTCAGTTACCTCCATGATTAGCGGCATCTATTCTCCTACTCCGCTCTCTAACGGAGCACTTGAACCTAAGAAGGCTACCTGGCCAGGTAAACTCCTAGTGTATGTCCTTAAGAATATTAGCTCTGAGTTATCCCCACATAAGATCTTACAAAAATACTTTAAAAAGAAAATTAAAGAATGCGATATTTACTATTTGAATAATCAGCAAGAATACGAAGAGATGTTGTTTTAAGTTTTTCTCTGCTTTTGTTGTAACCTCGAGAAGGTTACTGAATAGAATAATCAAACGAAGGTTGGTAATGAACGATAATACTTAGGACAAGAACAACACATACAAGATTAGCTAGTGGCGGGTAAAAGAAGTACTGAACTACTAGAAGTGAGTCAAGTGAATTCCACAATGAATCTCAAAATGCAGGATATCTATCGAAATGTTTTTTCTATGAAAAGTAACCTAGAAATAGGTGGATTCTTTCAAATCTCGAACCGCTTGTAATTATCATCATGGGGCGGTAATTCAAAATCTTTCTGCCTGAACGTAAAGATAGTAATTCAGTTTTTTTTAAGCCTTTAGCCAATGTTCTTAATATTCTTCTTTTTCTATTAATATTTACAAACACCAAATTCTTCAAATATTTTTTAGATGGTTAATCCACTTTTCTTGCACACTGTTTAAGTTCCTCATAATTTCAAACATTGTGTTATCATCATACATATTGTAATCTAGAGAATTTACTGAATAGAATAATCCAACGAAGCTTGGTAATGAACGATAATACTTAGGACACGAACAACATTCGCCATCCGCGCGTAGAAGTAGTAGTCAGGTGGATTCCACAATGAATCTCCAACTTCATGATATCTACCAATCACCCCACTCGGTCAGATGTGTCACACGGCCGAATTAAATTATCCGATCCCGTAGACTCGACCGAAAATTCCCCGTAGATCCCGTATAAAACAGGGTCGGGTAGCTGTTTCTCGAAACAAGACTCAGCTCTTCGACACTGCCTCGTCTGGGGATCCTCCCTGCCCTGAGGCAGATAGTTTGACCAGCACAGCTGGAGACAAAACTCCAGCTGCAGTATGTTTGTTGTGCAAATGTACACAATTATGGCACATGGCCGAAAGAGGGGAGAAGTTGACGCTGGTCTTCACTGACTATCTTATACCTAGCTAATCCGAGTTACTACCCATACAGTCGTTACAATTCGCACATTCACCCTAAAAAACTCGTCCGTCACCAATCAATCCTCTATATAAGATAATACCGCATTCTCTTAGGGGAACCTACAACAAACGCGCTCTGTGACATAAAAATTTGATGATAATAAAATTTATACATAAAAATTTATGGATGAATGAAAAATGAGAAGGGAGGGGAATGAACACAAACAAAAAAAAAATATCAAAGCAAAAATAAATATAACTGATGTTAGTAGGACCCGTCCACCCCTCAAAAAAGAGTGGTCGCTGAATTCTGCTCTACGACAGAATCAAAAGCCTCTCTCGCTAAGGAAGAGGGAAAGGAAAACATATAGACAGAGATGGGGAATCAATAAAGCTGACCTAGTCGAGATGAAAAGGTGCCAAAACAAACCGGGGAGGTCGGGAATCTCAACTTGGATCATAACCAAAGATGTAACCAGGAGTAGGCCAGGAATAGCACTTACATTAACCAGGTACACAAAGCTTGTCTAGCCTAACCAGGGGAGGGCTCCACAGGAAACCACCCCGATGTGATATAGATTGACCTAAAAGAGAAAATCAAGGCTGCCCCCATTCAAACGAATCTAGCTCGCCCCAGTCATCCAACTTTCACTAAATTCTGTCGAATGAAAGCGTTTTCTATCAGTTCTAAACTTCATCTTGAGCTGGTGCTCAAAGAATCGGATCAGACCCCAATGAGAAAGACGGTCTTCTCGCAAGACTTCCTCCAGTCGCGTCGTCCAAATCCCCATTCAGGCTGTGGCCAGCAGCGTTAGAATCACCATTCGTTTGAACCCAGAATACGGAGGCGACAAATTGTCACGCGCGTATCAGTGATCAATAGGCACGAGCTTTTCGGGAGCAATCCGACCCATCATCTCGCCCACATTGTTCTATATGGGGCAGAACCGAGGACAATGGTAGAAAGGGTGGGAAGCCGTTTCTTCCAGGCCAAGGTTACATTGTTGACAGTCTGGGAAAACCGCGAAGCCCCATATGAAGGCCATGTCATTGAGAGGCAGCCTAATCCGAGCCAGTCGCCAAGTAAGCGAAAACTCAGGGTTACTGAGGTAATCCGCCGCTGACACCCAAGACCAGAAGAGCCGCTCACATAGCGGATCCTTTGCGGCATCTTCCACTAGATAACGATAGAACGATAACGATAGAACGATAACGATAGAAGACACTCTGGGGTTCAGAACGGTCACTGGAGAGACGAATGACCTTCAAGGCCTGTCGACAAGAAGGCCATCCAGTCCACCATTAAGACTAGGCGCGCTGAATCCACCAGGAACGGCCCCAACCGCCGAAAAACGAGACACGCTCATCCTGGTCGTTGGGCGCATAAACCGCAACGACTCGGAACGAACCACTTTTAAAGGCAATATCGACCACGATCAACCGGCCCTTGGCATCGACATGAACAAGGTCTACCTTCGCATCCAGGGTACGGTTAACCAGCAAAGAAACTCCTCTGGCATATCGGTCCCCATATGCTGAATAGATGACAACGTCGTTAGACAGCACACGCACATCGACGCTGCAAACAAAGTGGGTCTCTTCGATCGCGGCGACATCCAATCTGAACGACAAGAGGTCAGGGAGCAGGCGGGCAGCCTTACTCCGATCCCTGAAGCCCCTCACATTCAGACTGGCTAACTTCATTGACATCATTTAAGTCTGAAAACAGAAAAGCAAGAATTAACCTACTGACGTACCGAGCGGAAATCTGCGCAAGTACTCTGACGGATTGTCCTAGGCTCCTTGTTCCCAACTCCATCGTCATTCGACCATCGAGGACAATACCACCACCGTCCGTAGGGTACGTTAGTTTAACAGCTCTATATAAGGAAGGATGTAACAAAACAGGGTCCATCCCAGCACAATAATACCTAAGTTTCTTTAAATTTGGATTGTCCAATTTAAACATCCTAATGTTTGGGCAGGTTTTCTTTGCCTTAAATAAGTGGCTTCATACTTTTAGATAAACCCCCGTGTCCCTCACGCAGGTGATTACTCCCGGTGCGCGTGGAAAATTTCGGGGGTCCTTCACTTCGGGGGCCTTCTATCTTGTCTAATTTCATTAGAAGTCCTAAAAGGGCTTTCTTTTGTTTTGACAGGGCCTCTCAAAACATTTTGAATTCTTCTTTGTTCAACTTACATGTAGATTCTGGGCCTGGGAAAATTTTCTTTTTCTCTCTTGAGAAGTGGGGAGGGGAAGAAGTGGACCTGTAAGTGGGTGTAGATGCTGAACTGAGTGAAGAAGTGGCGGGAGAGGGTGACGAAGCACAGGAAGGGGAAGTAGGGAGGATGCTTGCTTTTGGCGCGGCATTGGCTTCTCTTGGCGAAGCAGAGACGGAGTGTCCTGGTTTTGTCCATGATCCTCTCCGCCCTACTACGACCAGAGTACATTTGGTGTGGTTCGTCTTCCTCTTCTTTGCTCCTTTTTAATGACGCTGCCTGAGGTGGTTGTATTTTATCCACCTCCATTTGCGTGTATATCTGCTGCTGCTGCTGCTTCGTTATTTGTTACTCTTATTGCTGTTGTTTTTGCTATTGTTTTTGCTTTTGCTGTTGATGCTGTTTTTGTTGCTGTTGTTTTCGGTGCGTCTGTTTTGCTGCACCTCCTTTTGTGGCTGCACCATGTTTTGTGGTCGCACCTCCAATTGTGTCTGCTTCTCTGGCCGCTCCTCTGGCGGTGGTTGCCCCTTTGTTTGAGGTACCGCTTGTTTTGAAGGAGACGGAACGTTTGACGATTTCCGGCCCCTTCTTACCGCCTTCTAGGTGGCATCAGTGTTTGATGTTCCTTCCTCTGCTTGTACTATTGGTGTTGTTGCTGTTGTCAATGCTGGACGAAGTGGAGATTGTACACATTTACCGGGGCACTCCTTCGCCATGTGACCCGAAGCCCCACATGACCAGAAATACGGTTTCATGTCCTCCATCACTACCAGCATCATCCTATCCTGGCAAACCAGTATTTTTGGTAATTCCTTGAAACTTTTACGGTTTACCGTGATATGCAACTCCACATTTCCCGTCTCTATGTCGGCTTTACTAATGAGGGCCTTTATTTCGTTTACTTCGCCGTATTTAGCGAAAAAGGCCATCATTCTGTCGGCAGATATGTCTACAGGCACCCTATGGATGGTAACCTTTGTCCTATGGGTGCCCATGTACTGTGTCTGCAGGCATAGGGTTTTCATGTTCAAGACACTTCCTGCTAGTACCTTGGCCTGCTAATACGTCTGTAGGAGAATATCCCATAAAGCGTTCGTTCTGTCAGAGAGTACCTTTGGACTGATCTGTAACCCTTTCAACGCTTCTTTCCCTGCTGACCCCAATTAATTTCCGAGTTTTAACATCGGAAGTCAGTAGGGATACTATACGTGGGCTTACGGCATCCAGATCCTCAGGTATAGTTAGAAATTCGTTGTCTTTAAAAGACTCCTCAAATTTGTGTCTTTGGCCCACGTAGAAGGCGGTATATTTTTTTAGCGTTTTGGCTGGCGACACCATCTTTAGAGGCATGCATTAGCATGATTATATTTTTTTTCAGCTGTCAGCCATGATGTTTTTACAAACCATCACGGGAGAACAAATAAATTGTTTTCTTTTATTATTTTAAATTATTTTGCAATAAACCAAACATAAAACATTCAAGAACAAACAAAAATAAACCGAAAAGAAGAAAGTGGAAAAGACAATAAGCGATACGAAAAAAGGCAAGACTAAAAACGGGGGGATGGTAAAAATTAACAACAAAAGAAGAGAAAAAAGTACATAAATAAATATACACAAAATTAAAACAGAAAAAACCTGACAAATTCAAAATGGTTTCGATAAAAACGGGGAGGAGAAACACAAAATGGAAAATAATCAACAAAAGAAAAGAAAAAAGTACACAAATAAATATGCACAAAACTAAAACAGGAAAAACTGAAAAGTCTCAAAAGGTTTCAACAAAAAAAAAAAACAAAAAAAAAAACTTTACAGTTCAGGCGCAATTGAACACTAAAGCTGGCCCAACACACGTAAGAACGAGTCTCCGACTGCAGACCCACATACATTATTTACTACTGCATTTACGTGAAAGGGGACATACACATTATTGTCGATAGCTATGCTACAACAGTTTTGGTCCTCAGCAAATCAGTAACCCAGACGATTTTTTTTAATCTGTTGCTTAAGAACAAACGACATTCATATAAATGATCAAAAAAAAAAAAAAGAAAAAAAATGTGGCAACGATGAGGAAATAGAAACAATCAATTTCGTTATAGAGGATGAAATTTGATATGAAATGTTTCTGGTATAATGTGAATTCTATATGAGTGACAGAAAAGTGTTGGATACTTGCATTGAAAAGGAAAGGTGTTGTTCAAAGATAAATATTGTCTCTAAAAATCTTATGTTCATAATTAAAATATGCGAAAATAGCAGATTAGTTCAAAATAATAAAAAAATATCGACACGAAAGAGTATGAACATTTAAGATGTATATAATACAACTAAGTATGGAAGCCAGTGAAGTATTTAAAAAACAAGAATAAATGACATAAGATACGTGGAGATTTTGAGTTTCAAATATATTGAAACATCCCGGGTCGAGAACCAAATGTTGTTGACATGAAGTAGTCAACATTTCAGAAGATGTAAATCTCTCTCTCTCTACATATACATACATACATATATATATATTTTATTTTTATCATTATATATATATATATATATATGTATATATATATATATATATATATATATATATATATATATATATATATATATATATATATATATACAACATGGTGATAATAATAGTAATAATAACTTTGATAATGTGTAGCTATGACGATGATTTACGAAATCATAGGAATACACATAATCAATAAATTAACAAATATTATTAACAAAGAAGGTATGGATCTATACGTGGTCGACGTTCTATTAATTAACAGCAGAGCTACAGAAAAAGTAAGATAAGAAATATTAAAACCTTAAAGTTCATAAGATTTACAATGGATAATCAAAATATAGTGAATTTCCTAAATATAACTTTCAACTTAAACAATGGAACCTACACACGCTAAAGAAAACCAAACAACAACCTAATATTCTAGGCACCCCAATAATTTATCCAAAAAAATATCCATATCCATAACAGAATTTCGGAAAATTCTAGCATTCTAAAATTGTTCAATGAAAATAGATAACAAATAAATAATAATCAACCCTAAAAATCAAAGGATATTTAAACAAACTATAATACAAAAACGAAAGCAATTCAAGGAAAGACAACAGAAAAAGAAACAATTTGTTTACAACTGCCCTTGTAGTAATACAATAAGAAGAAAAAAATGGAAAAAATATTTTCAAAATAATTGACAAACACTTCCATAAAATCAACAAATTATTAAAAGATATCAATAAAAATAAAATAAAAATTAGTTACAGCTGCATAGATAATATGGCGGAAATAATAACAAAGCATAATAAAAAAAAATACTCAACCAACCGACAACAGTTCCAACAACGATAACAATAAAATCCAGCAAAATAACACCATTAAATGTAACTGCAGAAACAAAGAAAATAGTCCAATTAAGAATAAATGTCTAACCAGTAACAAAATACACAAAGCAATCGTGACTAATTATATTAATACAGACGAAAAAAATTACATAGGCGCCACAGGAAAAAAGAAAAAAAAATCTCTTAAAAAATGACATTGTAACAACAAAATGGCATTCGAAAGAAAAAAAATTACTCAAACAATACAACCCTATCAAAATACATATTCGGACAAAAAGAAACCATATCAATATCCCCACAAAAAGTCATATGGAAACTTATAAACATAGCAGCAGCATGCAGTATTAATAGTAACAATAGTAAAACTTTTGCTTGAAGGAAAAATTATCAATAATTATTTTGAAAACCAAGATAAATGAACACTAAAGCATAACTGTCAGCCATAGGAATCAAATCAAAGAAGAAGCAAAAAAAAAAAAAAAGGAAACGAAAGAAAAAAATCGGCAATGGATAGTTGCTGATTTTTTTCTTTTAAGTATATATACATACATAAGTATATATACACACATATATATATATATATATATATATATATATATATATATATATATATATATATACTTTCCATTTCTTTCTGACATCATTATCAACCGTGAAACTTGTAAAGCAAAAACTGTGTTTAACTATCCATTGCTGATTTTTTCTTTTAAGTATATATACATACATAAGTATATATATATATATATATATATATATATATATATATATATATATATATATATATATATATATATATATATATATACTTTCTATTTCTTTCTGACATCATCATCAGCCGTGAAACTTGTAAAGCAAAAACTGTGGGTAACTATCCATTGCTGATTTTTTTCTTTTCGTTTTTATATATATATATATATATATATATATATATATATATATATATATATATATATATGATAAAAAAAAATACAAAAAAAACAGATTTATAATCCAGAGTTCTTTAGCATTTATATTAAAAAAAAAATAAAAAAATAAACAGTGCTAAATATGCAGTGGGCCATAATATTATAATTATTTTATAAACCTGTTTCCATCACGACACAGAAATTTCTATCTTTCGAAACAAAACATAAATCTTAAATTAAAATTAATCTTAAGATTTGAAGTTTCGTTCCATTTTCAAAAATGTTGAGAATAAACTTCGTAAAAACTGATTTACTCCATTTATAAGTCAAATACTATTTTATATTTAAGAAGGTAGGGTAATGAGTTCAGAATTTTTTATTAAGTGGGTGTTGGCTTTTATGCCGAAAGAAAATACAAGTATAGTGTTTTATGAGGCAATTTTAAAGTCGGTTAAGTTTAGGTGTGGGTTAGAGCTTTCTGTCTTTTATGCGGCCGAATCATCAATACCTCGATTTTTTAAAAATTTTATTGAGTTACAATACAATTCATTTGGCATTTATATTTATTTTTTTATTAATTTCCTTGTATTCTGAAACTAGATCGAAATTTTCTTCAAGGTTTATTCAAATACGATGAAGTCATATTATCTATATTAATATTTTAATTTATAACGATCTAAAATACCGTAATTATTTTATTTACTAATAAATTACATATGATATTGTAAAATTAAAATGTTCGAATTTAATTACACATTTTTAAATTAATTTATTTATGATCAAATAATAGATATATAATTCTGCAAAATTATTTTTATAATTAATTTCTTTTAGGAAAATATGAGACAATATCTAGAAAAACTGCTATTTCTTTTATTTAATTATTTTTTATTTTTCAGAAACTTAATAACATATATATATATATATATATATACATATATATATATATATATATATATATATATATATATATATATATATATATATATACATATAATATATATACATACATATGTGTGTGTGTGTGTTTGTGTGTGTGTGTTTGTGTGTTTGTGTATGTGTGTCTACTGGAATATTCTGTCGAGTGGACCGAGCGATTAAAAAAAAATTGTTCTATGAAACTCTAGAGTTGAAATTCTGAATATAACATCAGCTAAATAAAAAAATTATTTGTATTAATCACACACACGCACACACACGCACACATACATACACAAACTCACACACATGCATACACAAACGCACATACACATACACACACACACACACACACACACACACACACACATATATATATATATATATATATATATATATATATATGCCTGTTTGTCAGAGTGTCGCCATGATGTAAACTAAATTATTTGCTCACGAGAAAAATTGAATTTGATTTTATATATTTCAAGGTCTATAAGCCGACTCCATTTTTATTTAACAATACAGCATTACGACATTAGGATTGAATTCATACCGATATTTTACTTAATACAGTTAAACCATAGTCTAGTAGATGCCTTAATATCTTATATATACCAGGGGGTAGTTGCTTTTATTTTATTTTTGGAGGAAAAAGTGTGAATTTAATATGAGATCAAATGCAGTAATAGGTATTATGGATAACGAAAGTAATTCTTAAGACTTCGGGCAAATAAGGATCAATATCATATTTTATGTATTGAAATCAAATTCTTCCCGGCAGGCCTATCCATATAAATCAGATTTCCAAAATGATATTTTCAGGGATGTCGCTCAAGAAAAATAAAGAATATGATAATATTTTAACTAGTGTTTTTTTTTTTTTTCTGTATATTTCTACAAATACGTTAAAGTCTTAGAAAAACGCATATTCTATACAAACCTATACGGGCGTCAAACATAAAACGTTTAAAATTAAAAATAAATATATAAATGTCTAGAGTTTTTTTTTCTTTAGCTTGCATTATGTAATTTTCTGTTTCTGCCCCCCCCCACTCTCTATCTCTCGCCCACCTTCCATTCCTGCTCACTTTCTCTCCCGTTCTTTACGCTTCAGATAATGTGATAAAGTCAATCTATAGATCTTTCTCTCTTACTCTCTCATATTTCCATTCCCTGAAGAGAGAAAAAAAAATCTGTTATACGTTAAACGGTTATGGATTCGAAGTGATATTTATATCTCCCGGGCGGGGGATATACTTTACGATAAGTTTTTAACCAATAGATAAGGAACGAAAACAAAATGCAAGATGCTAGATATAATTTTGTAAAACATTTATACGACTGGAATAAAATATCAAAAGTTTAATTGTAGAACGATTCACCTTTACTTCACCAGAGAGTTCACGTGTCCACATTTGAATAAAATAAACGTATTACATTGAAATACCTTATGGATCAAGGCGTGAAAAGGAAAGAAAGAGATGACTTCGCTTACGTTTATATAGACTGTTGCTCTTATTATACATTTATTTTACAGAAAATCGAGTTTCAGTTTAAGCAGAGTTCGTTATATTCACTCACTCACGCTTAATTCTTTTAGAGAGGGTATGAATGTATCTTTTTTCCCTCCAGCTATGGGTCAATTAGTAAGATTTGCATTATTAAATTATTATCTCCAAAATATTTTTACAATATAAAACTAATTTCTGGCTTTGAATAATCTGCACAAGGTTGAGAAGCTGTAGAAAACGAATCAAACAATCAATCTAAAATATCTTGCGTGCGTAGGTGGGTGGGGGCTAGTTCACAGAAAATTACTTCTATTTTATTAAATATAAGGATAAAAAAAGGTCATGGCTTTCCATGAATTTGGTTTCTTTATTACCTTTTAACTAATGGAATTGATTCTCGTTGCATACACAGTTTGAACTTCATTTTTTACTTTCACACTGGTTGCTATTTAAGTTTATCTTAGTTCACTCTTCTATTTAACCCATAGCAGGGGAAGTATAAGAAGAGATTGATTCACTCCGTTGCTAAGGATATTAAAAGGAATAGAATAGTCCAGATTTTATTCTTTGCTTGCTAATTCTAATTTCTCATATAAGCATTATATAACTCGCATATTATGCAGTCATATATCATGGAAAAAAACTTCTCGGGCAGCGATATTTTATATTTCTGTCTATTTCACTCTCTCTCTCTCTCTAACGCCCAGTCTCTCGATCTTTCTTTTCTGATTTGCCCCGCTCTCTTTCTCTCTCTTACTCTCTCTCTCTCTATACAGTGTGAGATGGTTAAATTGTCGCCATTTTATATTTTTAAATTCGCGCATGCGCGGTGGGTTTTTTTATTTTATTTTGTCGACTGCACAGTCTAGTAAGGTCAGCTAGTTACCGGCTGTGAAAAAAGGAGCACCATGATGCAATTTACTTCTTCAGAAATTTGAAAATGGCATGCTGCACTACTTGGAATTCTCGCCAGAAGCTCCAACTCGAACATTTCAGTGTTTGAGTGTTAATCTGAGGACATGGCAGAGTATTCGGGAAGAGTTGGATGAGTATAATAGCAATTGTGAAAGTTTTTGAAGTGATCACTAGTGATGGCGACACCATGCCTCCATTCATCTTCCCATAGAGGCTTAGACTCAATATGGAGTCGTACATCAAGACCCTTGCTGTCCTACGTGAAAAGAGTGGTTACTGGAAGAACCTATGCGTGGCAACAGGACTCTGCACTATGTCTAACATGCAGGAGAACTGAGCCATACTCGTTTTGAAAAACCTTCGAATTCTTGATTTGCCAATAATCAAATCAATCACGAAGGAAAAAAAGGTTTTAAAAATAGAAAGAGCTAGAAACATGAAAGTCCGTCGAAAAAGATCCACATATACAGGTTCAAAGCCCAAAGAAAAAAACCCGACACGAGTAAACAACTAACTAAAAGAGCTCAATACAACCGTAGAGCAGACCTAGTGAACGAGACAAACCTACCCAGGTTTTACCTAAGCGGAACGTCAGGGAAAGCCAGCTTTCTCTGACGATCCGCTTAGGTGAAACCTGGGTAGGTTTGTCTGGCTCACTAGGTTTATCTATCTATCTATCGGATTTGGATTGCGACGCCGTTGTAACTCATTCCGATTCTGTTCATCTCCAACCTGACGCAAGTTTTCAAGCTTGCATAGTTATGGTATACATTGCAGCGTCTATCTATCTATCTATCTATCTATCTATCTATCTATCTATCTATCTATCTATCTACGCATGAGTACAACGGATACCTCATATATCACAATTTAACATCAAATTTAGTCAGGCATAAAATAAATTCAATTTTGATTTTATAAATGCAACATTCATAAAAAAGAAGAAAATTCACACAGAAGGAAAATCCTCGAGAGTGCCAATATTGGATATTACCCAAATATTAATCTACGCCCCGGTTTTTTCATAGTATTACCTTCCCTAGCAGAATAACTACTCTCCCAATCCAAAGTACATAACAAATATATCAAAAAATCAAAAGAAAACGGCTGAATCCGTCAACAAAACAATACAAAACAATATTTCTATGTGAAAATATTCAAACATAAAGTAATTGACATAATTTTTCAGTTGAACATATAATCGTGTTTCTAAATTCTTTTTGTTGCTCATGCTTATATATATATATATATATATATATATATATATATATATATATATATATATATATATATTCCCACGGTTGCTGAGCATCAGCCTCTCCTTTCACATGAACCTGCATGAAAACTAATGCCTATCTCTACTTGTAGAGCTATCTATTTCGCAATTGCGAAATACGAAACTCTGTCTGTTGTAAGTCAGGGCAACTTCATCTGATTCCTTGTAAGATGTCTTAGAAATCCAATATAACTTAAGAATTATAAATCTCGGTCTTACATATTTGTATAAATATGAGATATATAGATATGAAGGGTAAGTATTTGCTGATATATAAAAGGCAAACAGAAATCTATTCAGATGTTCATATTTCGTCGTTTAATTCACGGCATTAGAAGTAATTTATGGAAATTGTATTCATTGTGAGAAACTCAACGTTTTGCAATACATGATTTCTTATCACTTTCCTTCTATATACAGGGCGTGATAGATAAATTTTAGATTAAATCGCAATTATATATACATATATATAATATGCTAGTAGAATGGCCCGGCGTTGCCCGTGATTGATTCAAAAACTGTACGACTCATACAGCAATCGCTATCATTTGACTTAAAATATTTTTGCCATACTTGCCTTTAAAGGGGTGACCATTGCCGTGCTGATGTTGCTACATGCGAATTATTTCTCTAAAAAAGAATTATAAATCTCGGATTTATTTAGTTTTACTAAACATTAAATCTGATACGAAAAAATAACTAAACAAAAACGATCAGCTTTAAAAAAGGACTCGTAACTAGAAAAAACCGAATGAAAAAAGAATGTTAACAAGAAATACTTCTTCACACCCAACCCAGTACTGCGGAATCAGAATCAACGTTGAGTTTAAGCAACCGAATGAGCCAATTGGAGTAAAGTGTCATGCAGATTTAAATTTTTCCCACTTGTGACGAATGCAGCTATCGATTTTTTTGCATGCTAGCAGGCTAGTTAACATTCTTGTCATTCAGATGTTGGCTCTCACAATGGCCAATAGAATCTTCCTGCCTATTCATGGCAGCCAGCTATAGGCTCTCACTCTGGCCAGTAAAAAATGGCCGCAAACTACATGAAATCTGTCGTAGAAGCATGAAAATATCGATTATTTCCACTATCGATGTGAGTTGGGGAAGGCTAATTCTTGGCCTTCCCGCTAACTTGGTGCATGTGCATGTAAATTTTGGTGCAAATCCGTCTAAAATTGCGGCCATGCATTCGTTACACACACATATCCTGCCTTTTATAGATAGATATATATATGCATGTATGTATTTATGTATATATGTATTTACATTATATTTTCATTCATACATGGAACATTAAAAATAAGTATTAGTTTTCAATAAAGGCTAGGAATACACTTCAAAGTTTTGGTAACTCTCTCTTCTTCAAAATATCCTAACCTATATACTCAATATATTTCCCTGTTCCTGAATTTAATTACAAGTGTCATTTCTCCTTCTTCTTTTTATTCTTCTACCTGCCGTGTGAAACCACATAACGTCGGTGAGAAAGTGACTGAAGTCGAGATGCCTGGTCAGGATCGATGACGTTACAGATCCTCCTTTGTATTGACCACGGAATGAACAGCAGGGACACCAGGCCAGACAGGGCAACAATAAAGTGATCAATGATGTCAAGCATTATATGCTGACTGATGGAGATGCAGGAACATTCTGGCCGATGACATTTGCTTTTTTATGTGAATAAACAGCCCAAATTTTTTCAAGACATAGTTGAACTGACTAATCATTTCCTGCTGTTTGCGTTCTGTGTGTGTAATCAGAGCGGTGTAATCAGCGAAAGCATTTCTTTAATAAGGACTCTGTAGACCTTGGAGTTTGCTCTCAGGTAAGGCCAATTTGGACAGTTTACCATTGCTTCTTGTATACAAGGATACAACTTGATTCACATAGAATAGAACATACCGAACAAATTCTTTGCTGAGACTTATTCTTGCGTTAAATCGCTCTGAATTGAGAAGGAGACTGCAGTTTCACCCTTCAAGCTGGCTACACCTATTGCAGTCTCATAAAAGGAGATGTTGATGCATACCAACTCTGGGGAAAAGCTTGTTTTCATTCACGCTTAGAACGGTAGAGATGAACATTAATTTTCAATGAAAGCTAGTCATACACACTTGGGAATTTTTGATAACTTTCTCTTGAAAATTTCCAAATCCTCTTTCCTCATTATATTTCCTAGAATTCTCCTCTGTCTCGTTCTGGTTTTAAGTATAAGCGTCGTTTCTTCTTCTTCTTCTTCTTCTTCTTCTTCTTCTTCTTCTTCTTCTTCTTCTATGTGCTGTCTCCTTTCAGGATGTGACGATCATAGCTTTCCACAGTTCCCTGCCCTTTGCAACTCTTAGTCAATCTCGTATTTTTGCATACGCTCCTAATCCCTGTTTTGCCAACCTGTGAAACAAGCTCGTTAGATAGGTTATGATTTCCCCTGTTTTTTTCTTTCTTTCAATGAGATCTGAGAGTGTCAAACTTTCTATGTCCACTTTCTTCATTACGCGTTCAGGAAATTTGAACTCTCTTTTTATGATACTACATATGTGACCTTTTTGCTTTTACCTTCAATAAAACTTTGTTGCTGCCGAAGCATTCAGTCCATAATATTCTCAAGATCCTTCTGTAGGACTACATTTCTCTTTCCTCAATTCATTTTTTCATCCGTGATGAAATTGTCCAGCATCCACTGCTATATCCAATGACTGATGTTCCATAACAGTTCTGTATTCCTTTCTTTATTTCTGACGGAATTTTCCTGTTTCTTAATAACTTGCTTAGCGTTTGGAAGGCATCTTTCATTATCATAATATGACTTCGGATTTCGGTATCAATATTCTGTTCTCTGATAAAACCCTTCCTAGATATATATAAACTTTTTTTTTTGTTTAATTTTGGTATACTTAACTTGTCATTCACATCTTGGGCTGTTCTTATTGCAGATAACTATATATAAAACGTCTTCTTGCAATTGTTGTTTAGTCCTTTCTTCGCATCTTCCTTTAGTACATTTTGTAGGAGTCTCTGTAGTTTTGTTTCTGCGTCTGTTATTAGCACTGTGTTATTTGCATATCTAAAATTTCTTCCCTTCAGGAGGTTGGCGATTATAGCTCGCCACAATTTATTGTTCTTTGTACCTCTTAATATATCTTAGCTCCTTGTTATCTCTCTTAAACCTGGTTCCGCCATTCATTTACACAGACCTTCTATTTAGGTAGTGCGTTGTTTTCGTCTGTCTCTCTTGCCTCCAATCTATTCTGTGAGTATTACCATTTCCATTCCCTCTTTGCTCATTATGCTCTCTAAAAAATTCAACTGTCTTTTGTCGGTGTTAATTATAAATATCCTTTTTATTTCCATTTTCTCTAATCCTCAGCATCCTTATGTAGAACCCCTTTTCTGTTGGTTCATGTCTATTCTTTATCTATTAAGAGATTGTTCAGCATTCACTATCCCATGGGAGGTCGTAACGGTTCATTCTCCTTTTCTACATTTCTAACGAATTTTTTTTTTCTGTTTCCTTATACTATCTCCTATACGGCAGCGAATGTTGGACGGTACCCTCAAAGAGAGTCGATGCGGTGGAGATGTGGTTCTACAGAAGGTTGCTGAGGATGTCATGGACCAAGCATGTGAGCAAGCCTTGAAGAGGATGCAAACAAGGAGGAAGGTTATGCTTAACATAGAGGAAGATGAAATTTCTGGGACACGTGATGAGGAATTAGGGTCTGGAGAATCTTATACTCACAGGACGAATAGAGTGAAAAAGAGACGGGGGAAAGAAGCGCATGACATACATGGCGAGCTTGGACAGGTGGATGGCGGAGCATGGTCTGGGCCGAGCTGGCAGAAACATAAAACTTGTTGAGAGGCATAAGGGATAGGGGGAAGTAGAGGGTCATGATCGCCTACGCCCTGAAAGGATACGGCACATAAAAAGAAAAGAAGAGACATTCAACATTTGAAGAGTGAGACATAATAGCTAATTAAGTATTAGGTTGGTGCAAAGATAATGTCGTTTTCTCACATAGTAACATATGTGAGAAAACGACATTATTTTTGCACCAACCTAATAAAACATATATTATGGAATCTATATGAGTAAAGGCGAAATTAGAGCTCAATTCTCCGACGAATTCTGAGATTAAAAAGCCTCTGCTCTACTTTATATTAGGTTGGTGCAAAAATAATGTTACTATGTGAGAAAACGACATTATTTTTGCACCAACCTAATAAAACATATATTATGGAATCTATATGAGTAAAGGCGAAATTAGAGCTCAATTCTCCGACGAATTCTGAGATTAAAAAGCCTCTGCTCTACTTTATATTAGGTTGGTGAAAAAATAATGTTACTATGTGAGAAAACGACATTATTTTTGCACCAACCTAATAAAACATATATTATGGAATCTATATGAGTAAAGGCGAAATTAGAGCTCAATTCTCCGACGAATTCTGAGATTAAAAAGCCTCTGCTCTACTTTATATTAGGTTGGTGAAAAAATAATGTTACTATGTGAGAAAACGACATTATTTTTGCACCAACCTAATAAAACATATATTATGGAATCTATATGAGTAAAGGCGAAATTAGAGCTCAATTCTCCGACGAATTCTGAGATTAAAAAGCCTCTGCTCTACTTTATATTAGGTTGGTGCAAAAATAATGTTACTATGTGAGAAAACGACATTATTTTTGCACCAACCTAATAAAACATATATTATGGAATCTATATGAGTAAAGGCGAAATTAGAGCTCAATTCTCCGACGAATTCTGAGATTAAAAAGCCTCTGCTCTACTTTATATTAGGTTGGTGAAAAAATAATGTTACTATGTGAGAAAACGACATTATTTTTGCACCAACCTAATAAAACATATATTATGGAATCTATATGAGTAAAGGCGAAATTAGAGCTCAATTCTCCGACGAATTCTGAGATTAAAAAGCCTCTGCTCTACTTTATATTAGGTTGGTGAAAAAATAATGTTACTATGTGAGAAAACGACATTATTTTTGCACCAACCTAATAAAACATATATTATGGAATCTATATGAGTAAAGGCGAAATTAGAGCTCAATTCTCCGACGAATTCTGAGATTAAAAAGCCTCTGCTCTACTTTATATTAGGTTGGTGAAAAAATAATGTTACTATGTGAGAAAACGACATTATTTTTGCACCAACCTAATAAAACATATATTATGGAATCTATATGAGTAAAGGCGAAATTAGAGCTCAATTCTCCGACGAATTCTGAGATTAAAAAGCCTCTGCTCTACTTTATATTAGGTTGGTGAAAAAATAATGTTACTATGTGAGAAAACGACATTATTTTTGCACCAACTTAATAGTAATTTCGTATATACTCGACCCGTCTTTTTTCTTTATTTTTAATTTTCTTTTTACTTTTATCATACTCAGTTACCTACCTTGCACTATCCTAGTGTTGAACGGTCACTAGAGCATTTTTTCTTCTTTAATTTGTTTCATTGTTTTGTTTTGTTTTTATTATTGTTTATATATATATATATATTTTACTTTTCTCTACCTTATATACTATTTTGCCTAATCCAGCTTTTTGTTTGGTAATTACCAACTTTTTGCGTATCAGATGAATGGGAAAACCAGGAAAGTTTGACTCGTACTGTTTGGTTTGGTTTGTTTTATGGCATATCAACCTCAATGGTTTATTTAATGCCGACAAAATTTTCATTGTTGGTAATATTTAAAAAAAAAAAAAACTATTTCCGGTAATACTTTTTCGTTCCAAAATATATTTCTGGTAAGAGTTTTCCTTCACTGGTAATATTTTTTTTCAAAGCGTGTATTGCTGGTAATAATTTTTTAACGACTGGTATTTCTGGTATTAAAACTTATTTTTATACTATCATAGTATTTGGAGGGTTAACTAATTGCCCATAGCTGGGAGCCTAACAGGTGTTACCACCCCGGGTCAGGGTGGACCTGGGAACATCAGCAATTAAGAGGTGGTTCCACGCTCCTCAAAACCTCCTGATCAAAGGACTTGCCGTTGTACGTAGTTTATCGTCTTACCCAGGACGCGGATGTAGTTTATCTTCATACCCAGGACTGGACTCTTACTGTAAACGTAGGTATATATGTAACTATTAATTTTATAGCTTTTTTAATTACTTTGAGCACTGGTTTGATTACAACACTTTTTAATAAATAGTTATTGACTCACCTAAATGTGTACGTAATCGCTCACATACATGTTTGTTCATATCTGTTTATTTAGATCATTTCAATATCTACGTTTCTAATCTACGTTTCTAACGAAGTTTTATTTTTTGTTTCTTAATACTATGCATCCAATTGCTCGAGAGTTAGATACCGTTTTCTTCCATTGCTGTCAAAATTGTTTCATTGTAAAATTTGAATAAATGTGGTGAGACGTCACTTCCTTTTCTCAGGATGTTACTATTTCGATTCTTATTATGTTAGACTTATGATGAATAAATCTAGTTTTAAAAAGTGTAAAGAATCTACTTTAAAATGCGTGAATATTAAGCATGTACTAATATGATTGGCAGAATCAACGATTTTGCGCCATTCATACTAAAAAGGAAAATTAATTTAAATCGTTTCCATTTACTTTATTCAGCTATCATAAATTATACACCAAAAGGAAGATGGAAATTATTTTATCTAATCATTATTTTTCCCGATAGGTTAGTGTCTGATTAACTGATTTTATTTTTTAAAATATTTAAATAGAGAACAGATTTGAACGAAAAATTCTGTTCAATGAAATAATCTGTGGAGCTCAGAATAATTACAGATATTTCAAAAGATTTACTCTATTGCTACCATCATTGATTGTATTTATTTTTTCTAAGACCGCCTCGTAAAACTTATACGAATTACTCTAATCTTATTATATTTCATAAAATCCCCATAAAATAACTCCAGACCTATTATAAATTGGTTATTTTGTTCATGGAAAATAAGAGATCCATTTAAAACAATCTTACACCCTAAATTCGTAAGTTATGACTAAAAAAAAAAATCATTTGTTTTCAATTTTAATGTTAGAGTCTATATCGAAAATTAATCGAGACAAGATGAGAATATATTGTCATAAATATTTTCAAAGATATAATCAGAATATCTGCCTTTATTCTTTGGTACTGGTGAAATGGTGTTATTAGAAATAACATTTTCAAAGTCGAGAAATAAACGTATTTATTAATGACCGTGTGCGAATCTACTTACGCACGGACATATACACACAAACACAAAATCACATGTACAATGCCAAAATGTTCATTGGCTAATAAATCACTAATATATTTTCTACAGGCAACTTGCAAATGGCAGTAATGCGAGAATTTTGGAATCGATTTATTTTTTAGGTAGACAAATTTGTGCATTTTTGGGAGAAGTGGCTCACAGAAACTTTCTTATGTCTCCCCAAAGCTAGCTCGCCGATTGATTTGTGCAAACCATTCAAATCTTTTGCATGTGAAAAATATTTTTTCCCGCGCAACGCATCGGAGCCTATAGTAGCCAAAGATTTTCCCATATCAGTTAGTGAGACCTCAACGAATCTATGACAATTGGAACTCCAGTTCTAACTACGCACTAACCTTCTCACTCACACGCACACCCACATGCTGATGATAATTTGTAAACCTTCACTAAAAACGTTTTTGACACAACAATATTTTTCAACAGGAATATCAGATGAACAATCATATGAAACACTCATGAACATTTATCCAATGAACTTTAAAACCAAAAATGATCTCTCACTGAACTCTTAAATTGCAGCAAAGAGGGGCAACTCTTGATTAAATGCATGTTTTCTTTCACGTCGTTGTTTGATATTGTTAATATATATATATATATATATATATATATATATATATATATATATATATATATATATATATATATATGAAGAAAAATATACGGAAAAAACAAACAAAAATCCTTATATGCAATTATGCTGTTTTAATGTTAATATAATGTCAACGTCGGACGTTTCGGTCTAATAAACCATCTTCAGGACATATTCATAAAATATAATTAACATTATAAATTCAACATAACAACGTCCGACGTTGACATTATATTAACATTAAAACAGCATAATTGCATATAAGGATTTTGTTTGTTTTTTCCGTATATTTTTCTTCATACTGTCGGATCTATAGCCGTATATTTGCTTACATATATATATATATATATATATATATATATTTTATGTGCAACAATGTCTTCTGGTTATTCTTGCGTGAGTCCTGTTTTCTTATCAATGTTAAATTAATGTGGTGAAGTCCGCCACAATCGTCATCACATGTAATTCGAATATAGAATTTGTTTATTTAGCAAAATACAATGCGTTTGGTATAATGTCGAAAGCATAGAGGTGAGGTAACTCTTCTGCTTCTGGTTAGTTCCGATTCACGATGAATCCATTCTAACAATTGTTACTAGCGCCATAAGAACGCATCTTTCATCATTCGGTTCTAACATAGATCAAAATACCACGTATTACAGGGGACCTAATAATATGCTACGGTCAAATAGTAGAGTATTTATTGGAAACACGTTCAAAATTGGATGTAGACTAAATTAAAAAAAACAACAACAACATTTGTTCTTTTCCCGGATAAATTTTAATTTAGTTTGGCTGTATCAAATGAAAGTGATGTGCCCGCAAATAAAATTACCAGAAGAAAAAAAAACAACAAATCAAATTGTAGTTTTATTTTTAATTAGAATTAGTCAAACGAAATCTGATTCGTCATCATACTATTGGAGGCACAGACGAATAATAGATTCTGCAAATATCTTTATAGTAATATTAGCCGTTTCCTTATAAGGAAACATTCGACATTCATTGACTGAGAAGCCAGTGCTACTGCTGTTTGAAATATATAAATTATTTCACTTAAAAAAAATCAGGAATATAGTGTACTCATGTCCGCTAGCTGCTATCGCTCTTTCCAGTATTGATCGGGGCTTCAATCTTATCCTTTTACAAGAAGTTCTGTGGAATAACAGCATTTTCAACAAGTCTTTATTTTCTCTTCGATGTGATATTCATTTTAGTAATTACCGCCCATGGCAATTCTCACGATAGCTTGTTTCTCTTATCTGTTACAGTTCTTTGTTTGTGATTCTGTAGCGCCAGTTCACAAGTTTCTGAAATGGATAGTCTTCGCCAAGACTCACATTCTCCATTCACTCAAAGACATTTTTAATTATTGATCTGAAGAAAAGCTGGTATACAGCGAACATTTTAGATATATTTTGAACGTATATAGCGTCACGCCTGATATACATATGAAAGTCTCAATCTGATGAGGAGAGAGAGTCGAACGCGCGTCTGTCGGGTGCAAAAGAGTGTCCTAGTCACGTGCGGAACTAGTTACAACCGGCTTTTCTCCGTTAGTAGTGGAGCATCTTGACATATCTAGATACGGGCCAATCTGAAACCGGGCCTTTGTCAGCTGTCCCATGTCTGTAAAAACGACGAGAAGAGAAAAAGTCAGAAGTGGGCAGTTGGCGAGGCTCTGTGCCTTATGAAGTCGTTCCTATAGGCATTTTGTTCCTAAATTCGCCGTGCTGTGGTTTTCTGAGGCGGTGTTACATTGCTTCTTTCCGTTTCTTTTCATTTTCTGCCTGGTTACGCTTTAGTTCTTCGGAGAGCAATCGGCTTGGTGCACACTTGCCGTATGTTGCAACTGCGATTGACGCTCATGTGATTCTTCTTTTATGTGCCGTGACCCTACAGGACGTAAGCGATCATGGATCTCCATTACCTCCTGTATCTTGTAGCTCTCTCTTTTTGCTATTTCTCTCAAACCCTGTTCAGCCATTCATTTTAGCCCGTTAGGTATATCACGCGTTTCTTTCCCTTGTTCATCTCTCCCTCTATCCGATAAGGAAATTGGCATAGCATATGCAGCATCTTACGATCTTGGACGAAACTGACTATACAATTTCGTTCAAGATCGCAAATTGCCTCAAAATTAAGATATTAACCTGAAAACTAGAATCATGTTCTTCAATAGAGCCTGATTCTAGTTTTCGTCAAATCGAAACTGCCAGGTTGGCTGCAACCTCGATAAGTAATATCTGAACTGTCAGTTGTATAACAACAACATTCTAAGGTCAGTTTTAAAATGGCTTTGAGCGAGTAATGATAGTGCATCTTGCCGAAGACAATACTTCTTCAAACCTGTGGAGTGGCGCTACACAATCAAAAGCAAAGTAATGTAAGATGACAGAACCTGCATCAGTTGAGGACTTTAAACAACAATTGATTTCCCATATAGCTCGAAGAGAAAATAATGACATAATCATGATTTAGATGATCCACACTACTCAGAACGCCACCGACAATACTAGAAAGAGAAATAAGTGCTATTGGACTTGAGACAGCTATTCTAAGAAAAAAATTGGTCTAAAAAGGATTTTATAAATTTTAACTGAGATCATGAATGGCTGCTCCGTTTAAAGAATGTTTCCTTATAAGAAAATGACTAATTTATCATTAGCATTGCCACCACAAACTTCTTTCGTGATACAAAAATATGATTGATCTCGCGAATATTAACACAAACAAAATGCAAGTACATTAAACTATATATATATATATATATATATATATATATAAGTGTGTGTGTGTGTGTGTGTGTATGTAATAAAAAGAGGTAAAAAACATATACGAACGTGGTTTCGACCTCATCATGTGGCTGAAACCATTAAATAGTATTATGAAGCATTTTTTATACATTTCGTTTTTGGTACAGTAATTTTCCAGGACATTTAACATATTTTATTATATATATATATATATATATATATATATATATATATATATATATATATATATATATGGCGACCTTTTGATGAGAAGAGGTCAAAAAATATAATGAATCCATGAAATTATACTATACCTGTAATATAAGACGATTGCTTGTTGATTCTATAAAGATCATGCTATTTTAAAATTTGTTACTGTATCCCTAGAAATTCAAAATAAACGAAAAAAAAAATGATTATATATTCTATTTTCCTACAGATGGCCGCTAAAATGGAAACCATTGTTTTGCTTTAGTTTCATCGTGTGATCTCTTGCGGATACTGAACCTTCTTCTTCCTCTTCTTTTCCTGTCTCTAAACAGCTACAAAACCCTTAGTGTACTAAAGGTCATTTACTTATAATTCGGCGACAATCACAAAATACCTCGAATAACATCATGAAAATGGACGGTAATAGCAAATTCCATTGTGGTGAACGCAATCATAACTCGATGTTTACATTTTCTCAAATTGATTTCATTTGTATGGAATTAATCTTCGAATAGGCGTTTATTATGTAGTTAAGCCAGTAGAAATAGTGTTATTACTATTACTATCTGTTTATTTGACAAGGTATATCTTTTCATGTACATTATTTGTTATCGAACCAAGACAGAGTTAAGCCTACCGACAAATATTACTCAAAATTTTAAGGGTGATTTTGTGATTTAAAGGTCATCTTATACGTGGAAATAACCGGTGAGAGTGTATATATATATATATATATATATATATATATATATATATATATATATATATATATATATATATATATAGGTCGGTAGACGTAAATAGGGGTATTGTTTCTTAAACAAACGGTGTGTATACGCCAATAGTGTATTCACTAAAAATAACATTTAGGAAATATATATATATGTGTCTGTGTGCATGTTTATATATATATATATATATATATATATATATATATATATATATATATATATATATGTGTGTGTGTGTGTGTGTGTGTGTGAGTATATATATATATATACACACACACACACACAGGGTTTCTCAAAATTAAATATTAATAGTTAATAATACATTAGCGTGATGTGAGAACGTATATGGATGAAAATATGCAAAACAGAACGATTGGAAAAAAAAGGATAGTTGAATACCCACCTGGATCACCAGATTTGTCACCCTTTGATTTCTTTTTGTGGGTGTTTTAAAAGAGAACGTTTGCAGCAGAAACCCTGAACCAATTGCTGTAATGAGAGTAGCAATTGAAGAAAAATGTGCTCAAATACCAGAGGAAATGATACTGGACGTTTGTAGGTCTATTTCTTCAAGATATGAAAAGTGTATTGAACAGAACGGCAACCAGTTTGAGCACTTGATGCGAATTCATCATTGTATGAACATTCTGACCCCAAAAGCTTTTATCTTATTAAAGTTAATTTTCTATGTTTTTTTCTTTTTCTCAAATTCTTTAAATGTGTATTCTTTTTCTTTTTTTAATGTTATAGTTAAAATACATAAATTGAAGTTATAACGATTCTAAGAGTGTATACATTATTTTGAGACACCATGTATATATATATATATATATATATATATATATATATATATATATTGATGCATGCTTCATATATAGAATTATATACATTTTTCATAAGATACACAAGTTTTGTCTATTTATTTTATGGAAATTCTTTTCATATCGTCTGATAAGCTTAATAGCATTATCATTAAACGAAGAAAGAAAATCACAATATTGATCCATATTTTTTTATCCTATCGAAGGTTTCCGCTTACATAAGCCATTATCAAAGATGACAATTATATTACAATATATTAAACAATACACGGACAAAACAATAATGATAGTCTGTTTTTGTTTACATGGAAGATTTCCAAGCAACGACACACTTGTGCATACAAGACGCTAGAAACAAAAATCTCACCGCAGCTCATTGCTTAAATTAAAAGAATTTACATAAAGCAAATAGACAAAACTTAATGAAACATGTATCAGTACAACAATTCTGCCGATATAACATAATGTGTATATATATATATATATATATATATATATATATATATATATATATATATATATATATATATATATTGTTATTTATATGTACGCTTATGTATGTATATATTTATATACACAGTTATATATATATATATATATATATATATATATATATATATATATATATATATATGAATGTTTCTACATGTATAGTTTAATGTGAAGAGCTCATTATAGTCGTTTACAAGTCGACAGCCACCATATATACATACACAGATCCACCTCAAAATGACTTCGAGTCACATACAGAAAACGCATATATTTGGACGTATAACATTCAAAAATTGCGATAAGAAAATTATTGCCTAACTAGAAAAATACAATGAAAATTGAACAGATTGAACTTCTCGCTGGAATTTAAAATTCATTTTTATAAAAAAAACCAAAAAACAATAAAAACATGATATGCAGCTTTTGATATAATTTGTATAGAAAATATTTATAAATATATTTGGTTGCGTAAGAATTTATTAGGAAATTGGAAAATGCTCTTAACATTGAAAATAAATAAATAACTAAAACAGTTTACTTACGGATCCGTATTTCTGATTAAAGATATATAAAATATGCTATTTTTCATAACAAACCTCAAAAGAGGAAAAAAAGTTATTTCGAATTAATTGAGTTATACGAACTCAACAGTGGGAATATCTTATGAGGTTAACAGATGTAGAAAATAAATTGAAAAGTTAAGAATACTTGGCTAGATTTTATTGTTATGTTCTGAATAATATTTTGATGGGCAAAATTGAGGAATCACCAAAGTTGATGAAGTTATGAAAGTAAATGAAGACAGTTATTCTGTGTTACATAAAAAAGCGTTTTCGAGTGTTACACAATTCAAGAGTAAGGAGCTTCCGCGTCTGTTTATTCTGAAATATTGACTAATGCAGGCATTGCCAAAAATAGCTTAAAAAACTCAAAATGAATTTAATGTTCTCCCAGCCTCTTCAGCTATAAATCTAATAGAACAATTTTGGTCCAACATTATGATTTGAAGGAAAACAAAAAAATGAATGCTTTTAGATAACTCTGGGAAGCAATATAAACATCAGTGAGAATATATATATATATATATATATATATATATATATATATATATATATATATATATATATATATATATATATATACACACACACACACACACATATATATATATATATATATATATATATATATATAATAAAATGAGTACACTTTACCTTTCACACTACATAGGTTTCAACCATATGGTTACATCACTTCATTAGGTAGAAAAAATAATTCTTTTTTAACTAATGACCTGATGTGGCCTCACGGTTGAAATGTATCTAGCGTGGAAAGGTAAAGTGTTTTCATTTTATAATATTAACTTCCTCTGCATGTTCAAATCTTTGAACTGTGTATTGAGCAACATTTTTTATATACTATTTTTTGGTACGTTAAATTTCTGACCTATTTAACATATATTTTATATTCATTGCACATCATATATATATATATATATATATATATATATATATATATATATATATATATATATATATATATATACATAGTTCAGGTAATAGATCCGTTGGTATAAAATCCAGGTGGATCGTAGTAATAACGAATATTAAAACTGACCCACAGATGGCTCAATGTTTTTATTATAACAGAGGATATATATATTATTACGAGGCATGAGGTAATTTTGTTTTTTGCCGTAATACATATATATATATATTTATATATATATATATATATATATATATATATATATATGTATTCCTCATCATATATATATATATATATATATATATATATATATTAAGAAAGAAATTCGGATTACAAACACAGAAAATGTCTCATATAGAGAATATTTAACATTGAAAAACAAAAGAAAAAATTAATTATTTTTAATAATATGTGGAAATCTCCGCTTTTACCTGAAGACGGTCACGAGACCAGAAACCCGTGTAGTGTAACATTATGTAAAACAAAGCATAATATTTTTTTCTAAATAAATCCACATTACAACTAAAAACATTTGCGGCACCTCTCTTCTCTTCTTTTTAATATACATACTTTTCCTCTCGTTGGAACCACTACAACCTCTTTCTCTTGGGTTACATAGTTGAGTAATATGTGTGTTTCTTAAATTGAGAGTTTACCCTCGGGAAGAATGTCTGCCTCTCAAATATAGACAACTATTTAACTCATACCTAAGAATGTTTCGGCAATTTCTGTTGTAATGGTCAGAAAGTTTGTCTCGCTATATCAATTACAATAATGTTGTCAGGTAGATTATAACTGAGATCTCCTCATTTTCGGCCTTAGGCCACATCCAACTTATGTTTAGCTAAACATTTCCGTAACGCGACAGGTGTAATGTTTAGCATGCTTGTGCCACATCCAATCTGCGCTTAAAATATCTTCATACCTGGGGAGATACATGCATATAATTAAAAAATAAATGCAGTACATAAGTGCACATATATACTTATATATATATATATATATATATATATATATATATATATATATATATATATATATATAAATATATATATATATATATATATATATATAGTAAACCTCACACACACAGAAGCACACACACATACACATATATATAAACTTATCACCAGTTCAAGAAAGATATTTGAATCGCTAGCACGCAAAAAATTTATTTTTATCATATGCGGAATAATCTACTCTTTGCATGAAGAGGGTCGCGAAACCAGAAACCCGTTTAGCAGAGATATGGAAATTAGAGTATAATATATATATTTAAAAAAAAAAAAAACACAATTCAACCAAAAACGTTTGCGGTTTATCTACTTTTTAATATATACATTTTTCCGTTGGAACAACTATAACCTCTTCCCTATATATATGCACAATGGAATATGCATACACCTGTGTTCCCCCTCACTGGAATATGATTAGGCTGGTGTCCGTCATAAATACTGACGGACGTGTAGGAGAGTCAAGAGTCTTAGTCTGAGAGCTAAGTCTATAACCACGCCCACTGGACTATGCCATTGACCTATTCTTACCTACGACTACGACGCGTACCAGTC
>OZ010573.1:96420004-96452504 GCA_963932145.1 Acanthosepion lycidas | reverse complement strand
TAATTATATATATATTTGTGCGTGCATGCGTGCGTGCTTATATATATACATATATATATATATATATATATATATATGAATGTATATAAATATATATATATATAAGTACACATACTTGTACCCCACCCCCACAAACACATCCATATATATATATATATATATATATAAAGTTGCAAATTAAAAAAAATAATAATGTTTTTTATGAAAGTATTTATTTATTTACATATATATTTGATATTTCAGATTGACCACAATCTTTCTTCAGAAATGACTGTTTGTTTACAAGTAGCGTCCGTCGCGAGACGCGAACGTCACGTGATATGGAGAGCCACTGTCTTCGAATATTCCTAACGTAAATCTAACTGTAATAATATTTTAGATGTTGTAATAATGTTTTAGATGTTGTTTCTACATACACACGTAGAAAAAAAGAAACAAATTTGGATTTTAAAATTAGATGCATATAAACTACGGTTAAATAAAGACTTGTGTATTTTAAATCTTTATAAATATTTCAATCGTTAAGCATTTTTTTTAGATGTAGTTAAAAATTTTTTTTTATATTTTTAAACAACATCTAAAATATTATTACAGTTAGATTTACGTTAAGAATATTCGAAACATGGTCACGTTGTCGTCACGTGGGCGACGCTGTGAAAACGTATTCCTAAAATTTGAGTATTTTGAATGAAAATTGAAAAATGAAAAGAATTCTATTTTGATCTAAAATTTATATGTACGCATGTCGAGCAAAATCTCGCTAGAAAAGGGGAAATGCTAAAGAAGCCAGGTCTAGCATTCATTTGTCATGTTGAATTGATAATGTTAATTATATTTTATCAATATGTCCTGAAGATGGTTTATTAGACCGAAACGTCCGACGTTGACATTATATTAACATTAAAACAGCATAATTGCATATAAGGATTTTTGTTTGTTTTTTCCGTATATTTTTCTTCATATATATATATATATATATATATATATATATATATATATATATATATATATATAAAGAAATAACGATATATATTTTATATGTCAATACAGTATTGGGGGAATTTTATGACAAATTGGAAATAGTTTACTTGTGCAGGACCCTTTTCAGGACATTATCGGTTCATCGGAGTAAATACGAATACATGCGCATGACAGAGGGTTGCTGGGAATTTAAATTTCTTTTTTTTTTATCTAGACGAATTCATTTACGCAATTTTTCTTTTCATTACTTTTATTAGTAGGTTTTCCACACTGTGATATTATAAGATCTGCCAGGAATGATGAAATATTATAAGAGCAATGGTGCAAATTACCCGTTAAAGGCCTTCCGAAAAAGACAGTCTCTAGACATTTACGTCGTAGTGAATTATATTCTCCTTTGATAAAAGTAGAATTTTTATTTCCAAATTTTGTTCAGTCTCCTAATGGTGCGAAATCAACGGGTTTGACATATTATTTTGTAAAATGTCCCATTTGTGATCATATAATATTTATTTAGATTCCATGAAGTTTCTCCAATTTATTTTTTTTGACAACTATTACAGGCGATGGATTAAACTCCTCCTCCAGGTTTTAGATTAATGTTTAGTTTAGTACTGAGTAAGACATTCAAATTTTATGTGGAGTTTAAATAGATTCTTTTCGATTGTAGATATGATAGAAGTATTAGTCAAGATAGGATTTTTTTTATTCATTGTTTTTGACAGAAGGGGCCGATATTTGTTTGTGAATATTTTTATTACAAATTGTCATATATATATATATATATATATATATATATATATATATATATATATACATTGTTTAAGAAAAACAAGATATTCTATATTGGTAAACCTAAGGAGGATAGAAATTCAGAGAGATCAATGTAAATCCAGAGCAAATAATTTAAATAAAAACAGACGACTTTAAAGTTCCATGTAATCAATTGTTTCACCACAGCCCTTTTAAAGGACTGCTGATCATCAGACATTACCTCCAAACAAAAAAATGAAAAGAAAATTTACACATTTTTGACGGCCCGTATTAAACATATGTAAATTAACGAAGTGAGGAAGTGAGGAGGGATAGAGAAGACATGAGTGAGTTAGCAGACATTGACACATTTAAACGGTTAACTTAACGGAAGTTATATATTGATATCGAAATGGTAGAGAAGAAAAAACCCATAGAGAGAAAAAGAGAGAAGGAATTATGAGAGGAGTTGTCACTAATCTTTAAAAGGGCTGTGATGAAATAATTTTTGACATGGAACTTTAAAGTCGTCTGTTTTATTTAAATTTTATATATATATATATATATATATATATATATATATATATATATATATATATATGTATATGTATATATATATATATATATATATATATATATATATATATATATATATATATATATATATATAATAAATCTCTCTCTCTCTCTATATATATATATATATATATATATATATATATATATCAGTTTTGAGTATATTTCTATGGATGAGTAATAGAATGCTTACATTTGTCAGTCTGAAGAATGTTTATATTTGCCATTTTAGTGTATGTTTATATGTCAGTTTATTGAATGTTATATATACATATATATATATATATATATATATATATATATATATATATATATATATATATATATATATATATATATATATATATATATATATATATATATATATATATATTTCAATCTATAGAATGTTTTTATGTGTCAGTTTATAGAATGCCCAGAAATTGCTAGCCGGAGATGACTATATGCTTTTATTCATCAAATGCTTCTTTTTTTGCAATTATTGCATTTCGATACACATTTCTCTTTCATTTGAGTAGATACGTAATTTTTTACAAAATATTTATGAAAGACAATACATTAGAGCTTTTTTATAAAGTCGAACATGTAATTGAATATAAATGATATATGTTAATTATCTCCTATTTGGTTTAATAATTTATCTGATTAGCAAGGCAATGAAGCCACTAAAGTGCAAAGGGTTACATAACAAAATTTATTATCCTATGAAGCACATGAATAGAGCCGGGAGTATAATTAAACCGGGAATCAGACAAGAAAATAAGTCACGTTCAAGTTATTGAAACATGGATTCTGCTATTCTCAAAATGATATCAGGATGATGCCTGAAAAAGGAATACAAATGAAGAAAGATGTATATCTATGTTTTATGGATTAAAAACGAAGTGATGCTGAAAGTATTGGAAGGCTTACGAGAATCCATTATTGTTTGACACAATCTTAACAATATGATACATGCAGTGTTAATAGCAAAGACGGAATTATAACTGAAGACTCTCCAAAAGATGTTAGTAAAAGAAGGCCAGAAGAAAAGATTAACTATTTATTTTCAAAAAACTGAATATATGATTGTCATCAAAGCCAAGCGGCAAAAATTCGAACTACAAATTGTTGACATAAAAATCAATCATATGCGAAAAAATAAATATGTAGGAAGCGTTCTGACAGAGGAAGATCAAATATGAAATCCGAAGACTTGTTGCAATAATGAAATACACCTTTCAAATACACAACACCGTATTAATAAACAGGAAAATTTTGTTGAAATCAATGGAAAAAGTAATAAAGAGTACTAAGAGTACAAAGCCCTTTTCTATGGCAGTGAATACACGGAGAAACTCCTCGCAGATATAAAAGAGGACTTGATGAATTAGAAATGTGGTTTTGAAAAAGTATGCTCAGAATTTCATGTATGTAATGAGGAAGTTTAAATGAAATGTATGGAAAAATTTCACTTTCTTAAACTTAAAATCAGAAAGTGAGTGTTGAAACTCTTCGTTTTTCTGTGGGGCTGGAAAATCTGACGCTCACAGGACAAACTAAAATCAAATGTGACAGTAAGCTTTGATTGTCTTATCTGACAAATTTGTATAGATGGATGACCGATAAAGTATTGGGAGCTATATAAGTCAAAGGTAAAAATTGTTCTTAACATAAGTTTAGAAATCGTGTTTCTAATATTCTTAAAACAAAAGTATTATATGTCCCTGATGCTCAATGATGGAAAATAGATATAGGGTGAAGTTCTAAATAAATTTATAAATAAATAAAGTTCTCGGTGACAATCTCACTTATTTCAGCCCCGAGTTCTGCTCCCAGCCTAGAATCAGAGCAACCTTTTATTTACCGCTGTCTACAGTATATGCTCTGTTCCACGGTGTTTTGCAGTCGTTGACCAACGACGCTTTTCATTATTTTCAACCGCAAATGCTGAACTCCAACTGGGAGAGACATGCACACTTAATCCTGGAAGACGGGCGCCATGTTGTCTGGGAGAAGGAATAACTTTTCCATTTTTTTTCGTGCAGGTAATCGAGTTGATTTTTTTGAGTAGACCACACCGAACAATGTATCATGTCTGTCAGTATGGCGTCGTGCAAGTTGAAGATGGCTCTGTAATATATTGGCGTATGATAAGTTCGTTTTTAAAGAAGCAAAGTTTAAGTCTAATCTCTCTTGACGTGCGCACCGCGTAGATATACAGTTTCTGAATATATGCCTAACTTTATGACCAGCATGTTTCGTTTTATTGATGTTTCGTTCAAGCAAGAAGATGATCAGCATATTTGCTTTTAATAATGTTTTGTTTCAGAAAAAACTATTGAACAGTATTCTCTATTTTGCTGATGTTTTCTTCCAGCGAAATCATTTTCTGCATGTTTTCTCTTAGTGATGATTTTCTCCAGCTATAAAAAAAATGACCAGTATGTTTCCATTTAGCAATGTTCCATCAAAATATTGATCAGTGTCTTTTTTTTATTGATTTTCTTTTCTTTCAGCAAGAGATTGATAAGCATGTTTGCTGTCAGTGATGCTTTATTCGAGCAAAATGCAGCTCAGGTATTTTTCATTTTTTATCATCGCGGTAACCCTTCTATCCGTTGATTTCCAGGGACTGCACCGGTCTTTTCTCCTTAAAACCCACTGAGGGTGTATATTACGTACAACTGTGTAGTGTGCGTTAATAGATATGACCAAGAATTGTATCCTGTTTATTCTCGAGTTGTTACACGTTTTTTTTTTGTTTTTTTTTTATTTTGTCGAAAACAACTTCTACATGTTGTTCAACACTGTCTGTAATTGTCTTCATTTCCATTATATAAATTTTGTTTTATAGTATTGCGTATTTTCTCTCGGGCACTATATGTGAAACTGTGTAGCATAACAAATATCTATCGTTCAACAATCTCGATTTTGTTTTTGCCAGAATCTGACTCTAGTATATTAATTTATTAAGGCGTGGATTCGAATTTTAAACAGAAAATCTAATTTACTTCAAATGTAAAAATGCTTTTTTCTCAGACTGCATGACGATATGAAAATATTTTGTTCCGAAACATTTTAATAAAAATAGGTTTCTGGCATCTAATTATATATATATATATATATATATATATATATATATATATATATATATATATATATATAGCGTCTGGGTATGACGATAAACTACATCCGCGTCCTGGGTATGACTATAAACTACGTCCAACAACAAGGCCTCAGATAATGTTTTCGGAAAAATAATGTTGCCAGCTATATGTTTTTGAAGAAATAATGTTGCCAGCTATATGTTTTTGAAACAATAATGTTGCCAGCTATATGTTTTTGAAATATTAATGTTGCCAGCTATAGGTTTTTTAAACAATACTGTTGCCAGCTTTACGTTTAATAGTACTGTATATTTAATATTTATATATATATATATATATATATATATATATAAATATAAAATAATTTGGCATTAAATGACCTACAGTGTTTGACATGCCATAAAACCGAAACAACCAACCATATATATATATATATATATATATATATATATATATATATATATATATATATCAGTCCGTTCATATCTATCTATTTTAAAAATCCCTTTATTTTTCTAGACTTAATATTGAAATTTAATTTATATGTACATGTCTTTCATCTGTCTCTGCTGTTCGCCACTATGTGTCCTTTTTATTTCTTAACAATTATCATTAAATTTCAATCTCTCTATGTATCTCTCTATATATCTCTCTATCTATGAGTGTTCATGCGCATGTCTTATTTTGAATCGATCTCCCAATCAGTCTATCATATACGTTGACATGCGCGCATACATACACCATATATATATGTGTGTGTGTGTGTGTACATGTTCCTCGTAGAGAAAAATATATCACACATATCTACATGAGAAAGAAGTGTGTAAGGAGGAATTAAAATAAAATTTCCTAAATATAATACGGAAATTCTTCTGTGATTTTGGAGAAGCCTTGTTTAGGAATCTAGATTAGTCTACTATGTCCCAGGTGACGACATACTCCACGAATTGGGAACAGAGAGTCTTGTGTTTTCCCAAATTGAGGTTTGGAAATCCCAGTTTCTTTCTATATCTGGGAAACATATATTACCAAATGAAAACGGCGCCATTTGATTGTGAGCTGCTGACGGCGGCAGATTTACCCTCAGCCCGGGGGAATTGGTAAGGAGCTCAAAAATAACCGCTCGGTTTGGCTACTGTACAAAAAAAAACAAAAAAAAAAAAACAATGATTGGTATGAAGTGATATCACTAAGCGACAATCACATCAATTATGTGAATTATCTTCATCCATCAAAGGGAGGTAACTGTTGTTAGTATCACTAAAGTTTGAACGCGATTAAAAAATATAGGAGGACCGATATGACATATATAAACGGCCGGTAGCTTTTCTTTGTTTCTAACAAAATTTTCTTAAATGTTAATACTTTGTTTAATAATTTAATGCATTGATATCAATTCATAGCATCAGTATTCGTTATTCAAAGGATTCTGATCAAATGACATGAAGTTTTCGGCTCAAGTACATAGTTCATCATGAAAGAATAAAAACAGCAAACTCAGAAAACCAAACCATGGAGAATGCAAATGCAAATTTCTCAGCTGAATTTCCCAACAGGTGTGGCAATTCCCAGGTCATAAATAAATGAATCTATGGAGGGACAGAATCGCCTAATTCTGTGTAGAGAGATGGCATTAATAAAATATGTACAATTCATTTCTACACTGATTTCACGAACAAGTTTTACAGTGATCAAATAGAATATATAGTCAAAGTAATTTTCCATCTGACAGACTTAGTCTAAGACGCCTCCCTGCTTTGAATCTATTTCGAAATATGAAATTCGATTTAAGTCATTGAATATTAAAACAACGGTTAAATTGTTAATATGCTATGGCTTTTTCTATGGTATTCTTTATAATATTACTAGTCGTGTTCTTCTAAGGAAATATTCGACATTCATTGTCCAAGTCGTCAGAACCACTTTCGGTTGAAATGTATTAATTTCTTTTAAAAGATTTTTTCAGGCAAATATTTTGCTCAAGTCCAGAAGCTGTTACGCTCCTTCTAGTAAAGTTGGATGCGTACAGTGGCCTAAGAAATGTTTTTAGCCTGCAGAAATAAACTTCATGTAATTTCAAAATTTAATTACGTAACTCAACATAAATAATCACTATTTGTAATTAGTATAGTGTAGGTCCGCCATTTGCTAGTTTCAGTGTATTCGATTCTTCATGGATTTGATCAAATTATCAACAATCGTCTGCTCCATATTTTGCCACTGCTTTTGTAATGTTTCTTTAAGGATTGCCACTGAATTTGGTTGTACGATCTTGAAGTTTCCGGTGAAGGTGCTCCTGAACGTGCTCTATTGGATTCATATCAAGACTTTGGATTACACATGGCAGTGACTTGATTAACTGCGATTCCTTCCAGGCCTTTGCTACTTTGCTCATATGACATGGTGTTCCATCTTCTTGGAAAATTAGACATTCTTGTCAATCTGATTGGTTTGGAACAGTGGGTGTAGATCTTTCTCTAATATTTGACAGTATGCTGGTCCATTCAAGTAGTTATCAACAAGAATCAGCTCAGATTTCCCTCCAATCCAGACAGCACCCCACACCATTACTCAAATCTCTCCATGTTTCATGGTCACTTGCAGACATTGCGTGTTCCAACTCTCATTCTGATTTCCCCAAACATAAATCTGTCCTGAATTCGAATATTCGCAGAATTTATTTGATCTAACCAAATTAGACTGCTAAAATTCATAAACTTTGCATTCGAATAACCTCTGAAATCAAAGGTTTCTTTCTTGAAACTCTTCTTTCATAGCCTAGCTCTTTCAGATTCTTTCTCACTGAATATGGCGACATTTCCATGCTGTTGGCAACATCTTCGACGCTCTGACGACGGTTTCCGATGACTTCCCTTTTCAGCGCCCTTTTCTTTCGCTCAAACACGATGCTTGGTCTTTCTGTACTTTGTTCCACATGATAATGACCTATTTCATTAAATTTCTTGACAATGTTTTGAACCGTTTGATGATTAACCTGGAAAAACTTATATATATATATATATATATATATATATATATATATATATAAAAGTGAACATTGAAGTCAACACTCAGAGGCGACAGGCTGTTTCATCGTCAGGCCGCCTGACGATTGCGTCCCACACTCTCATACTTACACTCTCTCTAATTTCTATTTTTATTTCCGGAGTAGGTTCTTTTCAGTTTTCTTTTTGAATTTGTAGATCTGATGAATTGGATCGTATTTACGATTCCAATGGAATAAATTATGACCATGGAATATTAGTGTTTAAGCCTTTTTATTATATCCTTACTCTGTCCTGGACATTGAGTTCTACCTGGATTCTATCCTCTCGGAATTTTTTATTCAAAAAAATATACATCTGTGTATATGCACCTGTGGATTTTGCATATATATGTATATTTACCACTAATATTATGAATTTCTATATCTCTCTCTCTCTCTATATATATATATATATAAGTGTGTGTGTGTGTGGCATGTTATGCAAACGCCTCTCCGTTATATTACCGTATATTATCATATCTAATTAAAAGCTGACATGATGTTGTTCTATCGAATAGCAAACAGCCTTTTGCTCGGCGAATTGCATCAAGTTCCCATGACATTAATTCTAAATTGAGCTGTGGAAAAGTGATGCTTCGTGCTGTGTCGATAGATATTCATATCTCCTTAATATTTGTTGGTGAATGATCTCCATGATATACATCTCATTACATCCCATAATATAAAAAAAAAATCTCATGTCGAGACAAGTTTTTGGGGGAAGAGCCCGGTTCATTATCATGCTGGAAGAAAACCATTTTTGTTGGAGTGCACGGAATCCATAGATGAGAGAAAAAATCATATTAATAACGTTAAGTATGTTCATGTTCAGTCGGTCAGTCAGTCAACTGGCTGATCGGTTGAACTCTCCGCCGTTGGGCGTGAAGGAACTCGAAGGAGGCTACGCCGAAGGGTGGATTCTCTTTCGGGGAGGTAAACCGACCCTGAACACTTTTATACGGGTTCAATGTGCATATTTTTGGCCGAACTCACGGGCTCGGAGATCCCACGGGCTCGCAGATCCCACGTTAAACCGGCCTTGTGCCACATGACGCCCTCGTGTCGGGGGTGACTGAATATCGTTAAGTAAGTTCATGTTTATTTATCATCTCTCAGTTTCGTCTCTGTCTTTGGGCAGAGGGCACTCAAGGGCTTCTCTGTCAAAGGACTGAGGGGCAACCGAGGAAAATAATACTGAAGAGGTGCCCAACCCAGGGGAACAAATGCCCGAGGTCGCGCTCTCCCATTGTAACAGAGGGAGGGATCGGTGCTCGCACCGAGGCCAGCGCAACCGACGGTTGCATGGGCCGTGGTGAATTTTTGTCCCTGACCCGAGCGCGTACGCTCGGATTCCCACTTAAAAATAGACCTTGTGTCACATCTCGTCCTAGTAGGGTGACAGAGTAAATACTTTTTGGCTGACCCGTGGACCGCAACACGGTAACGTGAATACATTCACACGATGATGGTACCATTTTATACGATTTTTTCATGATTTCTTTGTTGTTTGTGTCACAGTTTAAACCAATATATTCCAGCCTAAAACAACACAACACTTGGCTCATCGGGCCAGTACAATTAGTAAAGACACTAGTCAATGTAAGGATCTCTATTAAAATTTCGTTGTATTAACAGGGGCACCCTGGTGGATATTCTGTTCCCATGTTCGGAGCATGAAAAATATGGCAAATCTGTAATGGCATGCTGAATTTAAACCTGGTTCTTTTTACTTATTAGGTTGGTGCAAAAATAATGACGTAATAATGTCGTTTTTGACGTATTATTTAACGTCAAAAAACGACATTATTACGTCATTATTTTTGCGCCAATCTAATAGGATTGAGATGTTATTTGAGTTAGTCTCGCCTCTCTCCTATCATAAGGACGATTGTAGCTTGACAGATCCGACCATGAGCATTAATTGGCAGTAATCGGTCAATACACTGTTCATAGCTTGCGCCAATGATTTCCATCACTTAACGTTCACACGTGTCACAGTAGATCAAGTAATGTCAAACGCTTCCACAATTACAGAAATATAATGTCCCAGCCGTATTTCTCCCATTGTTTACCTTGTGGAAAATCCGATATTTCATGTCCCCTTGCCAAGATCAACCTGACCGGCGTTTACACTGACTCAGATATTGTATATATTCGAGCGGTTTCAGCTATTCTGTTAGCCATTATCAAAGAAGTGTTTTGTTATTATTTTTAACTGTATATGTAGAGATTAATAAATGTGTTTCTATAGTGAGACACGGATAGCGGCTCGGAGTGCCGAGCTCGAATTCCAGTCAAATTAATCACATTCATTTACGTGCTAATACCCTTGGGAAAGGTATGAATCCTCTTTTCCTCCTGTAGCCTTTGATGGCAACTGGTCTACCGCAGAAAGACATGGCAACCTACTACAGGGAAAAAAAAACTGTCTCATCATTCATTTTATCAGAAGATACATATTCATTAAGTGTTTATCACGCTTAGCACATAATTGACTGACTGATGGTGATGAGAATGTTACTTTTTATTTTTCAAACAGTCAGCAATTTGATGTTAATGGTTGATGGCTTTTTCCTTTTTATCATTAATGCTTCTATTACATTTAAGCTTTGTAGAAAGGTATTATTCTCGGGTTTTCTACAGTTATGTTATGGACTGAACTTGGGAGGATTTCCCGTGTATATAAATAGATCATAATTAAGCTTGGATGTGAGAGATGTAATATGATTCTTGATAAATACGTAGTGGCATCTGCAATATATTTATTCATCGATTTGGTATTGTCTGTAAAGCACTTCCTTAAGAGACATGTAAATTCTCATACAGTTTTGGTCCTCTTTGAATTAGACATGCAGGTGAGTTGTTGCTGACAATGAGGTTAGTTGCTTTAAAGGTTTTTATAACAGACTATTGAAATTATTTGTTCTGTTCGACTGGGTTTGTATATTTCTTCATAATTAATTAAAAAAAAAATCATCCTGCTTATAACTGACGGCTATTATTTTTTTTATATAAAATGTTTTTATTATATATATATATATAAACTCTTAAACTCTTTAAATATACAAATAGAAAAAATGCCGTAAGAAATTTTGCCGTTAACAATAAATTTAAAAAAATCCAGACGACATGCATTTAACGGATGTCAGATTTCATTGAAGAATACATCCCTACCCCCAACCAAAACGTAGCTAATAACGGATACATCAAAATACAGACATAATGAACACGCAAACACCCCTGTCTAGTGGAAGTGAATTTATCTGTAACCGTGGAAACGTGAATTATGATTTTAGCTGTGTTTTTAAACTCAGTAATTTTAAAAGTTATTCCAAAATTCGATTGAGGATGAAATGGAACTAATGTTTTAAATTTAATTACAAAATTAAATTCGGACCTTCCATTTTTGAAACATGGTTAGAACTGTGTATCGGAAAAAAACATATTTTAAATCAATTTATTTATAATATTAATGCTCTGTAAATTTACATTGAGCACTGTTTTGTAAAAATTTATTATTTATTTATTTGAGCACTATTTTGTAAAAATAAAAAAAATATCTATAAAAACACCGGATTATATATCTTACTGTTCTTTCTTTATATATATATATATATATATATATATATATATATATATATATATATATATATATAAGAATTTCACCCCAAGTAAGGTTGGAGTGCCACCAGCATACAAGTGTTGCAGAGGGTTGAGAGCAAGAAAAAAGAAGCGTGTTTGGGGAAAGATTAAGAGAAAGACGAGGAACAAGATATAGACATCAGAATATGTCGATTGACATTACATTCGAATATTTGAAGATTTTAATTATCAGGGAAGCAAGTAAGAGGAAGGGAGTTCCGCGGACGGGATGTGCGAGAGAAGAATCTATTTAAATAGAAGAGACTGTTACATTTAACCGTTTCGACAGTGAAAGGGTGGGACTTAGATGCCCAACTAATACCTCACTTAAATTCATGGAACAGTTGCAATGAAAATTCTAGGAGAAAAGACAGAGTAAAGCCACGACACGTTAGTGACAAAAAGACTGTAGACGAGATATCAGATCAGGATCTATCACATTGCATCTTCGTCTCTGGATCTTGTCGTGAATCTCGTGACGTAAAGCAGGGGCACAAGACCATAAATGGCAGCGATACTCCATGCAAGGTAGGATGGCTCATTTATAGATTTGAAGGTTGGACTCAGACGAGAAAAACAAAACTTTCTGGCAAGACATAGAGAACCAACTTTCCTTCCGATAGATAAAGCTATATATGTAATATTTTTGTTCCACCTCGTGTCAGCGGACAGAGTGAGACCAAGCAGTCCCAGGGAGGCATGGCGGTTTCGAAGTTGTTAGTATATATATATATATATATATATATATATATATATATATATATATATATATAAATTTTTCAGGAGCCTATATATATATATATATATATATATATATATATATATATATATAGGCTCCTGAAAAATGTATTTCAGTTGAACTCTCTCGGGGAGGAAGTGTGGGTTTCTAGACAGTGACTATTACGGCTATTATAGCAAGACTCTTCGGTAAAGCAAATCGAGTCCTCTCAGTTACTGTGTATTTATTTAAAAATAAGATACGCTAAAATTCACCTTCTTTCCTGTCGTGCGCCGACGGCATAGAGGTAGAATCTTCGACTGACGCCAATTCAACCAGGTTTCAATCCTAGCTAGAGGTAACGGGGCGTCTAGCCACACTGAACAGCTGTGATACAGCGAAACAGTATATATATATTTTGTAACACTTATATAAGAGACCCGGATATAAGAGATATTTTCTCTGGTCGCAAATTAGAGTGTGTGTTAATGTATATAAAATAGTCCAAACCCGGATATAAGAGAAACCCCGATATAAGAGACTTCTTCGTTCCTGCCAACTCTCTTATATCCGCGTTACACTGTATATATATATATATATATATATATATATATATATTGTGTGTGTTTGTAACTAAACAAAATGTCTGTCTACTCTCAGTTTCGAGCAAACCTGTCTGCTTGTTCGGCTAATCAGTCTTTGATGCTGGCCTCTGGTCAGGCATATTTATATTGGTTCTACACCCACTGACCCCACATTGGGTTTATACTGTAACTCAGCGGATCGTGTCTTAGTTCCAGTTTCTCGAATACATAACCTCTCATGACCAACAGCCACGATGACTTCATGTCTAACTTCGAATTGTTTCCTCTACAAAATTCCACTCTGAAATATTTGGACAATCTCTGGTATGATTTCAGGTAAAGGTCTCCTCAAACCAATAACGACAAGAATCACCTTCGTGACAAATCGAAAGTGGTCACATTCGAACCTCGGTCTCATGACCGGAAAAGGAACATTATAATCACTCGGCTATATCTACAAAATCTTATATTGATTAATGACGGTGGGATGATACCGAATAATCTTGAAATATCAGATTACTGACGATTACAAAGAAAGAAAAAAAAAATCTGTATCCTACGATATCAAAGTAAATAAAAAAAAAAAACGAATAAGTTTTATCAGCAAACTATATATATTACATGTCAGGAAAAATACAAGAAAGAATTGCATTTTGCTAAATAATCCGTGTCAACTTGTGAATATCCTGCAACTCTTCTGGTCGATCTCCTTATGTAAGTAGGTGAATTCTACAATAATCCTTGCCTTCAGTTCATCTTTAGTATTACAAGGAGTTTTGTTAGTCTGTCGCTCAACTGCACAGCACGCGTAATAATCAAGGGGTTTGCCGTCTGGGGTGTTAGGTAGCTATATGTAAGATATAACAATTTCTGAAACAATGTTTTTTATCGCATTTTCTCCGTATTATATATATATATATATATATATATATATATATGGTGCGATTTAGAAATTGCCGTCTAAATTACGCAAAAATGAAAATAACACTGATATCTCAATTTAACAGATATATTTACCAAAAATATACAAGGAATATCTTGGAATACTAAAGATTAAATTTATTCGATAAAAACGAGCTTAACTTCAACCACAGCCTCGATACGACTTTGGAATATTCTGCAACTCTTCTGGACGATCTCTTTGCAGAAGTAGGTGAATTCTACAATAACCCTTGCCTTTAACTCATCTTTGGTATTACAAGGAATTTTTGTTAGTCTGTCGTTCAACTGTGGCCCACGCGTAATAATCAAGGGGTTTGCCGTCTGGGCAGTTAGGTAGCCATATGTAAGGGGTGGCAGACATTGTCTGACAGCCATGACTGTGTTCTGTTAGTGTGGCATGATGCAGAGACCTGTTACTAGACATAGTGTCTTCCAGCAATCACCCTCTTTACCCAGGTTAGCATAAACTCTTCAACGTACTTGATGTAGGCTACCGTGTTAAGTCTGAGGACCTGACCAACAAATTCAGGATTTCTTTTCTTATCGGAACTATCAAAATGACAAGCAAAACAGCATGCCATTTTCAAATTTCTGGCTGTGTGAATTGTGTCATGGTGCTATGTTTATCAAAGACGTTGCCCAACTGACTCTACTATAATATGCATTCGACAAAATTTAAAAAAAAAGAAACAATGCTCATGCGCGAAATTTACAAAAAATAAAATGGCAACAATTTACCCATGGGACCCTGGTTTTGGCGCGAGGTTCGAATCTCATTGTCAGTTTTCTCTCGTAAATAATATCGGCTTGGGAAAACGATCCCAACGTGCGGCACCACTAGTAAATGATTGAACTACCATATCCAGTGTTGGACCCAGATGCAAATAAATAGAATTGTGAGACGGAACTGTTCGGAAGCTTCTGGTTGCATGTCATCGTGACCGAGTCTATTTAAGCGCAGTAATAGACTGATGTCGAGTCTCTTCAATTTACAGTTGTGTTGAACTGTGGAAATTTCTCCCGGCGCCATGATTTCTAGTCAACTTTTCTCTGCAAATATATAAATGCAATCTGCTGCCGTGCTGATTACTATTTCTTTGTTCCTGATCCTTACTAATCTTTCTGTTTCTAATTCTTCCAAGACCCCTTTGTGGCTTTACTGCCTTGTATGATGTGAACTCGATTAAAAAATACCTAAAAAGTATTTATAAATGGCTGACGAAACAAGGATTTGAAAAGTTGCTAAAAAGACAAAAGGAGCTACAGGGAACAGGAAGTTAAATGAGATCCACGACTGTTTAAAACCTGAAGGGTTACTACAAATGGAAAAAAAAATAAAGACCACGGATTATTCTTATATGGGAAAGATTAATGGAATCTACAATTTGGTTCTAGTGACAATACGTAAAAATTTTACTTTTAACTTGTGTCTGCTATGCATTGTTCTCTTTGAAGCGTCCAAGAATTATTTTTCAATCAAATCTGATATGTTTCGCCGCGAAAATTTATAAAACATACCCAGCGTTTATTGTGCTTGTTGCAAGCAGTCTGTAGGCGAAATAATATGATCTTGAAGACATATATTAAAATAACTGATTGTTCAATTCGTCTAGTGAAACAAAGTCGTTTTATGCATGTTTGTCTTTTCGTAGATCTTTTTTTATTCTACTTTTAAAGAACTCGTTGCTTCGTTTTGATATTTGTTGATTCGTTGAAAAAAAAAAGCCTCTTTGCGGAAGCGTGACAAACAATATGTCTCTAACGAAGCCAGTTTCCAACGAAAGGAATCCGAAATGAAATAATAGGCAAGCCAAGAAAAACCAGCGTAAAAGACTCAAGATCAGACTGAAGACGAGCGAAGGAAGAAAGTAAATAAAATAGTAACGGAACGGCTGCTAAAATGGAGAATAAAGTAGCCGCGTACATATGGACGTTAGACGTTGATTGTAATGATGCAATGAATGACAATCATTTCCATTGTTTAGGAGTATTTATTTCGTCATTTGCGTTAATTCTTGGAGTTTGCATTGCCAGAAAATTACAGTCAGACATTAGGGATCTTTATTTGTTTCGGTTATTTTCCTCGACAATTGTCGTCATTAATGCCGCCTGTATTAATATCAGCATTAAACGAATGTATATTGTTTTTTGTTTCTTAAAGGCGTTCTGCTTGCAATTCTAGCTGTTTTATTTTCCACCTCATCTTGTAAATTCTCATTTACTTCTTTTGTTAGATGTACTCTAATCTAATCGTCTCCATTGTTATTAATCACGCTATTTACATGTATCATAAATTTATTTGAGTGTAAAAATATGTAGTGTTTCTATTTGAAGATTTCGAAATGATTTTTGAAACACCTGAGACGATATAGGTAAACACACACACACACACACACACATATCTATATATATATATAAAGAAATATAGTCTTAAGGTGTGCTATATTTATGGAATAAAGTGCTCAATATCAGAGATAGAGCGTGTGTAAATATAAAAGTGAACATAGAAGTCAACACTTAGAGGCGACAGTCTGTTTCATGCTATATGCAATCGTCAGACCTGACGATTGCATATAGCATGAAACAGACTGTCGCCTCTAAGTGTTGACTTCTATGTTCACTTTTATATATATATATATATATATATATATATATATATATATATATATATATATATCCAAGTATAGGATTGGTGTATACAGAATATGTGCATGTATATGTATGTTCGTAGGAATACCTTTGTATGTTTCTATTTGTAGTGAAGAATGCGTGTACACATACGTAGGTATGTATTTTTTATTTGTTTCCTTTTTTTAAATGTTTAGGGAGAAACGTTTCGAGCTTTATAACTTCATCAGATTATAAACGAATCCAGTCTGCTGAGTTCCTAAGTGATGAAAAGTCACACGAAAACTTTTCACTTTGTCATACATCTTTCCTCCAAAACTGTTCTTGATATATTACAAACTATATATTATCACACACACACACACAGAGACACTCATATATATATATATATATATATATATATATATATATATATATATATATATATATATATATATATTTCTTGGATTATAACTTTCAGAATTCTAACTTTATTGAATTGAACAAAAACCCTAGCGTCGCGGCATCACACGCCTCCAATACATGTATTTAACTGACAATACATAAAATAATTTAAAAAAATATCTTTCGGTCTACACATATTCAGTCTTAGTGTTTTGCCTATGGACGGAAATATTGCGCCCTGAAGATAAAAATTTGAAATTGTCGAAAGCACTTAGCACGTGTCTTCCATCTGATACAACTCAAATATAAGGATCGTATTCTTCAAGAAATTGATAGTAAGTTAATGTTTCATTAAATTCTGTTTGCGAAGCGAATTAGCCACTAATCACATTAATATTGCTATTTATTCTTTGTATAAATTGTTTCCTTATGATATATATATATATATATATATATATATATATATATATATATATATATATATATATATATATTAATAAATATACATATTATCATTCAGGGTTAGCACGACTCAGAGTTTCATGCGCAATGCAATCTTCAGGGGTTGAGTATGGATACATACATATATATATATATATATATATATATATATATATATATATATATATATGTATATATATATATATATATATATATATATATATATATATATATATGTGTGTGTGTGTGTGTGTGTGTGTGTAAGTGTAAGTGTAAGTGTGTGTGTCTGTTTAGCGGGTGTGCCCCCGTGTTGGAATCAAAAAGGAAGCTTTCTTCTTAATAATACTACTTGTCTAAAAAAAAAAAAAATGCTTGTGAGTGAAAGTTAGTTGCTAGCCTCAAGATCATCGCACGCATGCTGGCCTTGTTCAATCTATTGAACACACAAATAATGTGGTATCTCCAAGATTATTTAAGTGATGATCGTTCAGCGTAGATCCAGTATAAACACAATGATGTCGCTCACGTTCGTGAATAAATATAAATGTGTCTGAGCTGGAGTCTGTAAATAATTTACTAGCCGCACAAACTGTCAATATACTCGTGTTAGCCAGTCATTACATTCGTCAGTCTTATTCAACACCAGTGCATAAAGTTAGTATCGGAATTAGAAATGTAACTCTGAAATTCTGTATTAATTTTTCGACGGCTGTCACAGTTAATTTTCTAATCCCGACAGGAACTCGGTCTAACCTTAGTTGAATAAGACTAACGAATGTTTCATTGGTTGAAATAGATCTATCCCCCATATGAGGTAATATTAGATTATCTTGTTTCATACTTTTTATTGGCTCTGTTATAATAAATATATTGAGCTCTTCTTGTGGATCAGTTTTAATTTTTTTTCTATTACCAGGATCCATTTGGTTCATATTAGGTTGGTGCAAAAATAATATCGTTTTTGACGTATTTTTAACGTCAAAAAACGATATTATTTTTCCACCAACCTAATATACCAACAGTTTTATTACCTTTACTATATATTTATATCTATCTATCTATCTATCTATCTATCTATCTATCTATCTATCTATCTCTATCTATCTATCTATCTATCTATCTATCTATCTATATATATATATATATATATATATATATATATATGTTTCATGAAAAACAACTCACAATATACTACGGTTAGGCTTTTTATTTAATTTTTCTTGTGTTCGAACAAGTGCTTTTTTTTAGGACACAAAGTGTGTAGAAACTGTCCACATGTTGTAAAGTTTCAACCGCTTTCGGCTATACTTTTAGCTATTATCAAGGATAAATTTATTTTTCAGTTTGAGACTGTGAGCTTTATGTATGTTTTTAGTGTGTTGTAGAGATGTTTTTATTTTCCGAACACGGATAGCACATTGTGGCCTTGTTCGTAGTTAATATTGTTAAGAGTTGGCTTTTTTCATTTTTATTCTTAAAGCTTCCATTACTTTTAATCTTTCTTTACAGGTGGATGATGTTGTTTTTATGTTTCTGCTTTCTACCCATATATTTTGAATCTTTTTGGAAAGCTGGAAGGTTGAAATAATCGATGCTGCTGCCATGAGCCGCAGTTATTGGCAACTTTGTTACATAAAATTTTTTTCAGTATATAATTATAAGCGCACCTTAAATAAACGCTATGCACTTCAAGTTACCACCACATGTGGTGAATGATATTTTATCTAATATGGCCTGTTTATTTTATATAATAATAGCTTCTAGGGTTGTGAATCTTTCCTTGCATTGTGTGCTGTGAACTTTTATATTATCCAGTAATATTTGACCTATGATGATAGTTGCAATTGATGGTTCACGATATGCAGTTTCATATGTGCCCGGATTGTAAAAAGTTTTGACAGGTGGCAAGTCAATTTGCGACACACTGTGGTTCATGTGTAACCGATGTAAGAATATAATGCTTTATTCTTATTAATGTTTTAATTTCATTTTCTCAAAGGGCCTGAGAATTCAATGACATTATTTTTTACCAAAGAGACTTTACGCGGGCTCGTGTTGCTGCTAAGAATTATATCAGATTTTTGTATATATTAGAAGAAATCTTATGTGTTTATTAAGATGGCTGTTTTATCTATCGCCGGGTTATGGTTTTAATTGATTTTTCATCCAGTCTCTAATTTGTCTATTTTTGTTTGCATCAGGGAGGTCTCTTGCGCTAATTTTCGCTGAATTATTTTAAGGCTAATTTTATTTGTTCGTTGGCGACGTGGTTATGAAAGTTTTTGTTGATTAGAGATATATTTTTTTTTCCGAATAAATGTTATTTTTATAACAGCTATTTTGCCTCCCTGATTACAAATATGTATGGGTGAGTTGGAAAAAGCCTATTCTAATGTATACATGAATAGTCAATTTTAAATAACATTTAAAAGTTTTTGATACACAATATATAAACTTTTTTACTATTTATCTATTATACATGAAATAAACAGTTAACTGGGAAAATCACTATATATATACATACATATACAGACTTATATGTATTATTAAACTTGTGAACAACAGCCAAGTATTAAATCAAAGATTTGAATCCACTGTTTGCTGTAGGCATATTAAAGATGTAATATTATAATCTTGCTAAATTTTCAAATCCGTAACCCTAAACGTTTAAAATTATAACCCACCTCCTTTGATATACTTATACCCTCTTATATACCTTTCTACTAATCTATCTTAGATTATGATTCTTAATATGTGTATATATATATATATATATATATATATATATATATATATATATATATATATATATAATACTTGTAATAGAATCAGATAAATTGATTTACATCCATATTTATTCTACAAGTTATACTGTTCGACAATAGGTCAAAATTAGCTTATAGAAGTTGTATTAATGTCCCATACTTTTGTCTACCTTTCTACTTATATCTTGAATTCTGAAGTAAAACTTTTTTTTTAATAAAAACCCAAATAACTTATGTATTCAACATACCAAGAAAAAAAATCTCTACCTCTTAATTTATTAATTTACAAAATCTGTCTGCTGACCTGAGATGGAACAAACATATTGAATCTATAGCTTCATCCACCGACGAGCCACTTTCGCTAGTTCCCAAATTGCATGGATTTAAAAGTGCTTCTAGGCTGGCGTCACGTCCCATCCTTTCATTGTCGAAACAGTTAAATGTAGCCGTCTCTTCTACTCTAATAGCTTCATGCCTCGCACTTCCCAGCTGTGGAATTTCATTCTTATTACGTGTTTCCAATTATTCAAATATAATGTCAATCTACATCTCCAGATGCCTTCATCTATTCCCTTGATTCATTGATTACAAACCGATTAGCAATAATCCCTGCATAATGTACGCCATTCAGCTTTGGCATCGTTTTAAAGTTACCAAAAACGTTTTCAATTGCTACTATAACCATCATTTGAACTTATCGCTCCGTCCTCATTCATCCTCTTATTCTCTCCTATTTCCACCTTTTTCTCCGCCCTTCGCTCTTAGGAGGCATGGAAATGCTGTGCCTAAACCCTTGACCGTTGATGTCGATTAAAAAAGATTTTTCGTGTCGAGCCATCATTTTAACAATCCTTCACCTCAACAATCCTTCCCCAAACTGCTATCAAGAAGCACTTTTGTTTCACTTTGTCACCCTTTTCTTTCCTATCTTTTTTTTATCCTTATACGTCCCCTCCTATTTTTTTAACAAACAGAAATAGAAAGTGACTTTCCACGTACGGCCTGCATACAAACAGAATTATTCATAACCATTTTGGCTCTTATCAATCGAGGTGCAACTAAGTGCACCGAAACGAAATTGAACCTTTGTAGTGAGTAAATTGTTGTCTCTATGAAATAATATATATATATATATATATATATATATATATATATATATATATATATATATATATATCGTTGCTAAAGAAAGAAGGAACCTTTGACATTCCTATGGGAAGATTTGACCGTGCAAAAACTTCGAGCTTATACGTATACATTTACTACATAAACTGAGTAGAATAAAGGATATGTATGATGTAGATCTGTACAGATAAGACTTCTTCATAATCCTAAGAAAATGTAACAGAAAAAAAACCCCTCCAAAACCCTGAAAATAGTAATATAAATGTTCAAAAGTACATAAAAACAAACCTACAAATAATAGGATTCCTAGATTTAGCACTTAAGCTAAGAAAAGTAAGATTTCATCCATATAGGAAACCTAACGACAATGTGCTTAACATACACACACATTTCGCCTACTCGCCAACAATAATCAAGCAGATGTCACAATCAATTAACCGCAGTCTATCTGAAAATTCGTCCTATTAAATCATCTTCAACGAAACCAAAAAGGATTATGAAACAGCTCTAAAAGATAGGGAATGTTCGTCAACACTGACATATCCCCCACAGAGTACAAGAACAGGAAACAAGAAACATTAGCCAATTGTACTAGGAAATATCGTCTAGTTCAACTCACCATACAAGAAAATCGTAAAAACGATCGTAGGAAAAATATTCATTAAACTCATACACAGGAACTACCCCCATCAAACACTCTCCACAAGATATTCAACAGACAGAGTGACAATTAGCTACAGCTGCAGGGATTATATGACAGTAATTAATGAAAAAAAGGACACTAGAAAAATAACCATCAAGCCACCTATTAAAACATTGAAATGTCCCTTTGCCGTCTTTACGTTTTTAAATTTAGTATTTGTTGTAACCAAGAAAGCTAAATGAAATGGTAAAATTTATAACATCAACAAAATACAATACTCGCCAGCGGCGTGATGTAGGTAAACCACTGCTAGCGGTGGACTACTTAGACAGCATATTACCCCCACTTACAATAGAATCTAACGTATTTACGAGGACTGGGACATACCCATTAGTGTTCGTAGGTACGGTATATAACAGTATTCCTTCTCCACGCCAGCCTGTAGCCTAATATTTAATGTAGAGTGCAATTTAACGCATATCAGGAAAAGGAAGAATATTTATGACTTCGGAAGTATTTGAACACGAATCGTCGATTCTTCTATCGATGTAAATAAGTTTTACACTCTGTGTGTTAACATATTTTTTGACGATGGTTCTATGGCGAATTTTCGGATATCAAGCGAGATCTCCCCAAACTATTCTTTATGTTTAGGCGAGTGGAGTTTAAAACACGGAAGTAGCCGGTCCTACTTACTGCATATTAAAATCTACATTTCTGTTTAACGCTTAGGATAATGATGTTTTTTTGAGACATCTTATCTGCACTATTTACATTATTCGGACTATTGTCCTCATCTTTGTCGCCATATTTATCACAACGGTTCGACCGTTGTACGCTCCGGCCATTCTTCAAGTAGTTAGAATGACGAACTGAAATTTATTTCACTCATTGGGGTAGACTGTTCTAGTCCCTCGTGCCATGTTTAATGGATGTCAGCTGTCAGTTATCTCCTGTTAATTGCCCTCTCCAAGTTCTCTGCTGCCCTAACCGGGTATTGAACTCACATTCTTTGGGTCCTGTCACTGGATCTAACTAACGCTTTTATCCACTGTGCCATGTGTCCTTGAGGATATGACACGTGGAACTAGAACAGTCTACCCCAGGGAGCGAAACAGATGTTTCAGTTCGAAACGTAGTGATAAACATGGCGACGAAGATGTGGTCAAATAGTACGAATAATGTAAATAGTGTACATTAATACCTCATCGCAGAAATATAGACAGATACGTCTTATCTGATAAATATCTTCTCAGTCCCTCTAGAAAGAAATCACAGTTCCATTCACTGCTTTCATAAAGATTTCTGCTTTTTTCTTTAACCAGGATGTGATTAACTGGGAGTTTAAGATGACATAGAACGCAGAAAGCTCTAGCGAGAATTCTCGATAGTTCTACGAAGTGGTCAATCTAATTGAAAAATGACGGCTTTCGTTTTTTTTTAACGGGGAGAAGGATGTATTTTACTGTGAAGGTATTCAAAATATTTTAAAAGTATCATATACAAAAATAATCATTATACACCAAACGTCCTTAAAATACAAAAAAAAAACAAACAGTCGACTGTATTCGGGATCCTCGATCAAGGCGAATGATCCTATTCTATGCTGCATAATATGTTTTTCGCCAGGGTCACATACTGTTTGAAATTCATAGTTTTCCATCTCCTATACTGGTTTCCCCATAATGCTAAAGAACAAGACCTAAAGAATTCTGCTCTTTACCCATAGTTGGTGGGGAAGTGTTGAATTCCTACTTTTCCCGTGTTATGTAAATAAATTTAATTTACTCGACTTCTCTACTGTGTCTCCTATAGAAGAGGAATACTATTTCGAAAATATTTAGGGTGTTTACTGTACCATGATCAATGTTTGGCATTATTTATTATAAATATTATTTATTCTATCATAAATTAAAGAAGTTTTATATTTTGGTTAATGAACGTTTACAAGACGATTGTCATATTTTACATGTATTTAAATTACAAACCAGCCACACCTATCGTCTGCCATAGCTCTTACTCTCATCGCAACTGAATAACATGACGTCTTCTTCACATCTTCACTCAAATTGTATCACAACATCATAGAAGCTTTTTTCGGGCCTCGCACATCGAGTGCGAGATACGGAAAAGATCGAACTTCAATATTGGCCATATTGCACTGTTCATGCGATTAATTTCAGTACTCGATTGAGGCCAAACTGAGTTGAAATAATGTCCAGGAAAATGTCTCTTGCATCACTTCTGCGTCAAATTAGCCGAGTGTTCGGTAGCTCCGCCTTAACTGAATACATGGTGACTTCCAAATGCGACTGAGAAATGAGCAACGCATCTCTCTTAAACATGTGCTGGTAAATCATTTCACGTTAGCCATTCTTCAGTGATTCGCCATGGCGATTTCGAACAAGGAGCAGTAGCCTAGCGGATGTTTTCTGATGCTTGATATGTGATCTGAGTCAGTCGATAATGTTTTCTGTTGAAGTTTAGTTGATCCTATCCCTTTGATAGTTGATCACAGCGTTCACAGCTAAAAACATCACGTACGAGCGAAGTTTTTGTCTGTAGTAAGCTTCTCTTCCATGCTCTCTTATGTTTGTGTTTGGAGAACACTCCAGAGCAGCTATGGCCCTTGAAACTTGTATGGTCTTAGCCTTAAGCTCTTAGCCATCACCTATCTGAAATATGCAGCTATTTTGCTATATTCCTCGTGCAACCTCTTGGCTTCTTCTTTTATGAAAACTTCCACGAGCCTCTTGGAATTGGGTTTAGTGATCTTGTTTGCCATTTGAAAAGTTTCTGACGGATTAAAAACAGTTTCTGTTAAAATTCCTGATACCCGCCGCTCACAATGCAACAATTTGATCATGTTTTCTTTGATTAGTTGATTTTGTTTAAAAGCATATAAACATCACTGTGAGTTATTTAATGCCGAAATCTAAATAATTTGAGCCCACTTTTATGGCTTCAACTAAATATATTTTGAATGCAATTGTGTGCCTTCAGCTGGAGATAAAATGTATCATTTTAAATATGTATTCTTGGATCTTTTTAATATAAAACTGGATTGTTGGTATTTTTACTGTGAAAAATGTGTTTTTATACTTTTATAATGTTTCTTTTTGTTTAAGATTTCACTATTTGCTCAGAGCTGGACACTAACAAATGGTACCCCACTCCGTGTCAAAGCGGGACCCTGGGAATAACAGCAATTAAGAGGTAGCCCTACACTCTTCAAAAGCTTCAATATTACGAAGTCTTATGCAAAATCTGAACCTATTTTACGAAGAGATATATTCGAATTATATTGAAATGATTAAATATATAAATACTTGAGAATAATCTCATTGTATTTCTAAGAGATTTTTGTTGGTTGATGATCAATGGACAAATCTAACAAGGCCTTGATAGAGAGATCTGGAATGATTTACTGTTGGGCCTGGAGACAAATAGCTCAGTTATAATGAACATATATAGGGAAATAGTTTGCTTTAAAACAATGATTGCTAAGTTAGTTGATACATCTTTGTTCAGCTTGACACATATCTGCATTAAATCGCAAAAAAAGTAATAAATTACTTTGCGATAAGACAAAAATATTAGGTTGGTGCAAAAATAATGACGTAATAAATGTCGTTTTTTGACGTATTTTTAACGTCAAAAAACGACATTATTATCATAAGAACACCTATAAATGTTAGTGAAGGAAATCAAGAAAAAGGAGCAAAGATTAACTGCAAGAAGACAGAGTGCATTTTTGTTTGCAAAAGGAACAGCACAACAGGCAAATTATAATTTAGATAATCAAATGTCAAACAATTACAATTTAAATATCTTGGAAGTGTTTTAAAAAATGAAGCAAATTGGGAAACTGATATCTGAACCTCGCGTTGTGATAGTGAAATATGTCTTCCCAACGCTAAGCAAAGTATTAAGAAACAGGAAAGTTTCGTTAAAAGAATACTTTACTGTTACGTAATATCAGCTCCCGATATGAAATTGAATGATAGACGAAGAAGAAAAATGAAAGAACAGAAATATGGTTCTACAGAAAGATGCTGAGACTAAAATGGACAGACTACAAGAAAAAAGGTAACAAAAAGTACTTATAATTAATATAAAAAAATAGACAGCTGAAATTATTAGGACACATAATGAAGAAAGAATGATTGGAAAATTTGATACTCACAAGATAAACTGAAGGCAATCGGGGCACAAGAAAACAACCTCTATCCTGCCTAGCGAGCTGGAGTAAATTGGTAACAGGATAGCGTTTAGGAGAGAAATTTTATTAAGAGGACATTAAATTGTGGAGAGCCATGATCACTAACGTCCTGAAGAAACACGGTACAAATAATAATAATAATAATAATAATAATAATAATAATAATAATAATAATAATGATGTTGATGATGATGATGATGATGATAATAATAATAAAAATTAATTAGTCTCATACTAAAATCTTCTCAAACATGCCATGTATTAAAAAAACTAATTCTTGTATTTTCCCCGACGGAGAAATGATTATCGAGGTACCCCCCACCAAGCTACTTCTACTAGAGGGTATTCGATCCTCACTATATAGTCGGATTTATGGCTTTGTAATGTACCATATTAATTTCATACATATTTATAATTGAGCTAGCGGTTATTTCAAACTGAATGCATTGGTTCTTGTCCGAGCTGTAAAGTTACGTAGATACGGACCTATTCAGGATGGATAACCGATAGGAAGTCTCCTGTGCTGTAAGCTTAAATCTTGTAGTGGGTTTCGTCAGTTTGTGTTGGCAGACCATCAAAAAAAAAAAAAAAAAAAAAAAAAAAAATGAAAACTCTGATTTTAAATCTCCGCTTCCTAGCCATCACGCCAAATCATACAAAATGCTTCGAAAGAAAAATATGAGCATCAAATCCGATAAAGAGTCATGATTGAAACCATGTTTTGGTGACTTCAATAATGATGCCAATGACATGTAGCAAATACCACATGTCATTTCCTTGGGTAACATCGGAGACGTAGAAAGGAGAGACGAGCTATCTGGGTAATATCGATTCTCCCATAAAATAATTCTTGCTACGGCTAATACTCTAGACATCATATGTCAGCCCTACGTCACCAGAAATCACCACCTACTGGTAATAATCCTGCCCTCAATTAGCCCGGCAGATGCAATGTATGTTTAGTTTTTTTACGGCATTTATACAAGATTGGGTTATATGGCAAATAAAAAAAAAATCTTCTTGTTCTTTCCCTTAGTCCTGTTCAAGTGTCTCCCACTGTAACAGTCATTATCGAGGAATGTGTGCAGTTAATGTGGTAGGAAAGATTTTGTTTGTTACATCCTGATATTTTAAAGAGAGCTGAAAATTTGAATCAGTCCACAGTGAAGTCATATATTACATATGACTTCACTGTGGACTGATTCAAATATATATATTTCCAAGAGGATAGAATCCAGGCAGAACTCAAAGTCCAGGACAGAGTAAGAATATAATAAAGAATTAAACACTAATATCCCATGCTTATAATTTATTACAATGGAATCGTAATTACGAGCTAGAACTTTCATTTAATTCTGACATTCGTCCCGGACTCTCATACATACACTCTCAGTAAATTTTATTTTTTATTCCCAGAGTTATTTTTTCCGATTTCTTTTTGAATTTGTAAGTCTGATGTATTGGATCGTAATTACGATTCCAATGTAATAAATTATAACCATGGAATATTAGTGTTTAAGCCTTTTTATCACACACACACACACACACACATATATATATATATATATATATATATATATATATATATATATATATATATATAAATAGATAGATAGATAGATAGAGAGAGAGAGAGAGAGAGAGAGAGAGAGATAATATTAGTGGTAAATATACACATACATATGCAAAATATATATATATATATATATATATATATACATACATACATACATACACATACATATAATACTGGATTTTGAATTTGTAGGTCTGATGAATTGGATCGTATTTATGATTCCAATGTAATAAATTATGATCCTGGAATATTTGGGTTTAAGCCTTTTTTATTATATATATATATATATATATATATATATATATATATATAAAGGGAGAAAGAGAGAACACAAGATAGAATTTTTTTTAATTACCATTAGCACCTGTATCTTAGCATATATATATATATATATATATATATATATATATATATATATATATATATATATATACAGAGAGATAGAGAGAGGCAGAGAGAGAGAGAGAGAGAGAGCGAGAACGAATGATAAATTGAGTAAGATAGATAGAGACGTTCGATAGAAAGAGAATATATATATATATATATATATATATATATATATATAGACAGAGAGAGAGAGAGAGAAAGAGATAGATAGATAGATAGATACATACATACATACATACATACAAAGAGAGAAAGACAGATGACAAGATAGCTACGTATATACAAAGAGGGAAAACGATAGATATATAGTAATTTCTTTATGCGCTGCTTAGATGTGGCACAAGACCGGAAGTATGGAGCACCCAGTGAGGATCGAACTCCCTACTCGTAATTGTTCTAGCGAGACAAGCTTGCTAACCATTACACAACGCCGAGGTGCCCAGATAGATAGATAGATAGATAGAAAGAGAAAAAAAACTGATAACAAGCGATAGATAGATAGGTAGATACAGAGAAAATCAGAGAACGAAACATAGATACAAAACCAGAGGACGATAGATAGATAGATAGATAGATAGATAGATAGGCAGACAGACAGACAGAGACAGATAAAGAGGGAAAGACAGAGAGTACTAGATCGACAGACAAGGAGAGATAGAGAGAGTGAGAGAAATAGAAATTGAAGAGAGATGGAAAAGAAATAATCGTCAACGTCTCTGATTCCTGAAATGTGCTTTGACAAAAGCGAAACAAAAACTTGTACAATTAGTTTTGTGTTGGAAGAATAAGACGTTAAATGAAATCCTTTAATAGAGAAAATATTGTTCAATGTGCATAGGAATCGCTTCGGGTATTTTTCAAATAATCCACAAAACGCTAGTCATTATATTAATACTGCTATATCAGATTAAAAATAATCAAATTATCGTTTTGAACTCAAGATTTTAAAGTGGCATAACAGAGCCCACACATAACTTTATTAGTGAAAGAGCAATTAGAATTCAAATAGCAATGCTAATATTCCACCAGCGAATTTCTTTCCGAAAAACTCTGGACACGGGTCTCAACAAATTATCAAAAAATAATTATAGACCGATTTCGAATTGATGCAATCCGGTGAGAGCATGTTTCTCACTAAACCTCTGAAAAAGTGCAAATAGGTAGCTTTGATGAAAAGGAAGTGACTTGGAGAGGAAGCGCGTGCCTCGTTACTTCTGTTTCAACCAGGTTCATTGAGAAGTAGAAGAGTGGGGGTTGAAAAGGTCGTAGGCTGACTATGAAGGAATAATGCTAGTGCTGTGAAATCTTGCATGTGTTAATTCCAATCCTTTTCTCAATACCTGCATCTTTCCGGGTAAACTGATATCTGGCTGTTCAAAGAAGACTTCAAAAGTAACAACTAGAAAAAGGGGACGGTATTTAGTATCATCGTTGTTTTATGAAGTACCTGCACAAAAAAGGGTTAAGCCCCCAATGATATTCACGCAGATATAGTCCCTACATTAAGGGATGGCGCCCAGATTTATCAACTTTGCAAAACTGCGCAGCTTAATTTAAGAAAGTATGGAAGAGTCTTGAAGGTGACCCAAGATCTGGATATCCTGCGACTGGCACCACTGAGAAAAAAAAACATGGATCGTGTCCAGCATATGGTGACGGTTAGTGACTACAAATCAAATGACTACTGCTAGTAGCATATATGCGAGATAATATGGAATATTATAGACAGTGAACTTTGCATGACGAAAGTTTCTGCTCAGTGGGTGCCACGACTTCTGAAACCTGATCGAAAGCGCACCAGGCTGACCTCAACACGGAAAATCAAACACTGCTTGAGTCAGATCCAGCTGGTTTCCTTGAACGTTTTCTAACCCAGCACGAGTGTCGGGATCATCAATTTTTGCCGGGACAATCTATGCAGTGGCCCCTCACACTCACCTGCTCCAAAGAAGGACGATGTGGTTACCTCTGCAGGGAAATGTGATGATCTAAATTTTCGGTGCACATTGTGATTATTGACTATTCTTAAAATAGTCATCAATGGAAAAAACTCTGCTAACTTTCTGAGGCAGTTACGAAAAGGCTATCAAGAGGAAATGCACAGAAATCAGACGAAACGGGTTTTGTTTCATCAGGACAATGCTCCAGCATACAAGTCTTTGATTTTAATGGTTGCTACGTGTGTAATGGGGAACTTGGTCACCCTCCATATTCTCCCAATTTGACTATCTTCTGTTCCCCAACATGAATAAAAAACACGACTGGGAACCGGTATCGCAGTGATGATGACACCATATCTGCTGCTGATGACTTTGTGACTAGCAAGATGCACAGTCTTCGTTGAAAAAGCAAATGGCATTATTTGGAAAGAAACAATTCAATTATTACAGATTAATGTATATAAGCTTTCACAACTACTAATTCTCCTTTCTAGTTAGCCTATGAACTGTTCAACCTACCCATGTACAACACTGTTGAGCTAAAATGATTGCATGTTCTGAAACAGTAGTTCAATTACACAGCAAAAGGACATAGTCGTAATATTCTAAGAAGCTTGTAAGAATTTATAAAGCATTATTCCATTACAACCCCACTAAGTAGCTGAGAATAAACTTTTGGAGGTGCAGTTTTGGTTTTGCGAAAGTTGTCAGATCACATCGCATCTTCAGTCCCAGAGGGCAATACTGTCATAGAGATACCATATATGCTGAATTAATAGCAACAGTGGTGTGTATTGATAAAATGGCCAGACGGCTCTCATCTATCTTCAAGGAGAATTTTAATTCAGAATGTTTCTTCTCCTTGGCTAGTTGTCATGTCAAATCAAAAGAGCCCAGTTAGTTTTGGTATTTGCATCATTGTTTGCGTAGGATATTTGACACATAGATGAACTCATATCATTCCTAAGGGTATTTTTGCATACGTGAATAAAACAAATTTGTTTAACCGAACAGCTAGCCTTTCATTACCCGCGCATCCTATGATGATTAAAGTGGAGGTAAAGACACGTTTATAATTCTCATACTGAACCATATTTCACAAAAACATATGCACTGCAATGGCACCTCAACTTGAGTAATGATTAATAAACTAGTCTTTTTGACTACCTACTGTTGTTTAGTGTGCTTGTTTCTCGCTATATTTGCTAACTTTATCACTTTTGCCAAACTAATTTACGCTTACGGATTACTAAAAGTAAACACGCTATATAAAAAAAAGATTATTTTTTAAAAGAAACAAGCAGATCCCATCTGGTTTTAAACTATGCCGGCCACTGATTATCAATTAAATCATGGGGGGAAACTAGTAATGCAAGAGATCCCTTAGTCGCCTTGTACCAGAATTGGTCCATCTAGGCTCCCAAATCCTGGAAGGTTTATTTTTGTCCGCCAATAATCCATTGTAACATAACGATCTGGACTAAGTTTTACTTAGAAATCCACATCGCCAGGTACGAATTTTTTGAATCAAAGACGCGCTGTGCTTTCTGAAGCTGAGTTCAGCCCTCAAGCATTGACCATGTTGTTGTTGTTGATATCAGCGATGCAATAGCTGAGTGTGGTCTCCCGTTTATTTTTTATCTTTAAAATAAAAGTAAAATTCAAACAACTTCTGATGAGAGTGCTTTGGAAATATAAACGTGAACACATAAACAAATGGACAACAGGAAAAAATAGGACAATAGAAATGCAACGGAAAAACGAGTATTTCCTTAATTACAAATTTATAGACTCGAACTATTTTAAATGACTCAATGAAATGGCCAATTAAAATTCAGATTTCGGAAAGATTCACTTGCGTTACATTACATTTTTTAATTATAATGTGTTTGTGTAATTAACATATCAGCAAAAGTTAAATTAAACTATTTCCTAGAGATAAATAGAAACGAAAGTCTATTCAAATCCTTGCATGGCATTTAATTCAAACATTATATTATTATTAGGTGGGTGCAAAAATAATAACGTAATAATGTCGTTTTTTGACGTTAAAAAATA
>OZ010573.1:96412504-96415004 GCA_963932145.1 Acanthosepion lycidas | reverse complement strand
TTCTGTTATTGTTGCCAATAATAAATAATGGTTTTATACACATTTTTCCTTGTATTAATGCCAACCAGTTTGTTTCTCTGTGCGTAATTTATTTAGTTTTTTCTAGTTTGCCTAAATATGACAGAGAGAAAAAAAATAATAAGCTCTATTTACAAATTTCTACGGCCTGACGAAATTGGCTTCCTTCATTTCAAATTCTAGAAATGTTGATACTCACAACTGAAATACATCAAACATTCACAACTATATTCTTTGTTCTTCAAATTAGCGGTTTCAAAATCACCTACGATCAACCTAAAAGCTTAAATATTGATGAGCATTATTCAACTCATATTCCCTGGTGAGAGTTTAGAATGGCATATTTTTCCCATGTATTTTCATCATAATATCTAAAGTCGTATTCTCTTAATTTCAAATGAAATACTGGAATTTTTCGAACTGATTTCAGTGAAATTTTTGCCTTCTAAGACTTTAATTTATAATGATTATTCAGATGTATCGAAAAATGAAAACGTTTGTTTAAACTGACACCAGGAGAATGCGGTCCAAACGGAGGCCCACTTTTTCATATACTGTAATTATTTTTCTTAAAGCTCGTATCTTCTTATAATTTCAGATATAAACTTATATGAATATAAGATATAAACTTGTAAGATTTCCTGACATATTTCAGTGGAATATTAGCCCTCCGAAATTTATTAGGTTGGTGCAAAAATAATGTCGTTTTCTCACATATGTTACATTTATATATGATTTCTGAATTAATTCATTGATATATATAGCCATGTTATATATCATTTTGAAGCGCGTTTTTCGCTCTATCGAATCGTGTTATTTGTTACGGTTCTCAATCTCTCCATTCATTTTTTTGCAGGCTCTTCGATAGCATGGAAAAAATTCAAATCCGCACGATTTTCTTGTTCCACTTCAAACTAGGCCGAAAAGCTGCCGAAACAGCTCGTGATATCAATGATGCGTTTGGCCCAGGAACCACTAACGAACGTGTGGCACAACGGTGGTTCAAGAAATTTCGCAATGGTGACGAGAGCCTCGAAGATGAAGACGGTCGCGGCCGGCCGGCCGACTGCGGTTGATAACGAACATTTGAAAGCCTTAATTGAAGCCGATCCTCGCAAAAGCACACGAGAAGTTGCTGTTGAACTCAAGGTCGACCACTCAACAGTCGTTCGCCATTTAAAGCAAATAGGGAAGTCAAAAAGTTGGATAAATGGGTGAACGATAATCAAAATAATCGTCAAAAAACGACATTATTTTTGCACCAACCTAATAATTATGATGATTATTTAGACATGTCGCAACAAGAAATACATTTGTTTAATCTGACACCAGGAGGATATAGACCGACAGGAGGCCATTTTATTTCTTATATTGTAAAGGTGTTTCTCAAAGTTTGTATTTTCTTACAATATAAGATATAATCTCATATAAATCTAAGGTATAAACTTGTAAGTTTTCTGACATATTTCAGTGAAATATTTGCTCCAGAATTATAAATGTTAGTTATAATGGAATCTCCCCCTCGGGACTTTGTTTCACAAAGTCAAAGTTCTGTGGATGAATTTGTATTTACGCTTACTCCTTAGAAAAGGAGTTGGGATAATTTACAACCGTAAATATGGCCTACGGATAGTAGCTGTGAAGGTCTGACGTGGTGGGACAAAGAAATGCAGCTCATTGGAACATGTCTTCGCGATCCAGTAATTGGAGCCTAATAATTTATGCTCTGTTGAATAAAGGTTTTAGGTCGAAAAATATGTCATCACTCAAAAGGTCATATAACTTTTGAACATTGTCAACGATCTGCAGTGAAAAATAAACTAAAATGATAGATCATGGAGCGGGACTATTATTTGGAGTGTGTCAAGAACCGAACATCTTTTGCGATGGCCCAAATATGCGAGTTTAAATTTGGGGAGAGCTTTACACACATTAGTCTCTCAAGGAGTCTGTTTGGGGGCATGATCAATCATCAGGTTTGGTACAGGTACGGGGTCTTTCTACTTGCTGATAATGAAATGCTACTAGTTTTGTTTTGGAGGTATTAATGATACTAGCCACTGTCTCCCTCTTTAAGCTGTAAAAGTTAGAGCAGAGTAGAGATCAGCTGCCGATTATCTAGACATCTGTAGCTGCACATCTACGCCGTGGTGTGAAATGTAATTCTATTTAGAACAAGCGTTCGGTATATGGACAGCAAACACGACACCAGGATTAAAATACAAGCGTTTTCTCATCTTATTTATTCTCCATATACAGCAAGGAGATCATAATATGCATAATTTGTCTTATTATTGTCAGATGTAATCTTAAGAACTGAAGATAATCATTTGACACTGTGCTGATGACTGACTTTGAGAAAAAAAACTAAAGAATAACAAGAAAAGACTCACTATTAAATTTAAGAATGCAGAATGCAAGACCATAAATAGCAGAGATAGCAAAAGACGCGATTAATGTATTAGAGTGTAAAATCAAGCAG
>OZ010573.1:96401521-96409804 GCA_963932145.1 Acanthosepion lycidas | reverse complement strand
TAAATCATAGGAATAAACGATTATTGCTTTGACAAAACACGAGGGCTGTTTAAATATAAAGGTAGAATGTAGACGAGAAATCGATATACTGAACGGTCTATCGATTAAAAATTGGAAAATATCAGAACAAAAGAAGCGTGTAAACACGTACACATACATCCACACGTTGGTATGCATATGCGCATATACACTACAAATTACATACTACACATCTTACACATACTTTTTTTTAGACAAGAATTTATAATTTATATTCTGTATTTGTGAGATTCAAAATGTTAGTTCTCGTTTATTTAGCGACGTAAAACAGCCGAATTTTACTGATTCTATTTCTAAATATTATTCAATAAGGTTAAATCTACTTATGGCCACATCAGGTACGATCACCGAAGTTAAGCAATATTGAGCATGGTCAGCCTCTAGAGGGTGACCGCTAGGGAATATCAGCTGATGTAAGCTTGGATGTGTGGGTGGTGTAATCGATAATGGTTCGAAATTGTTAATCGCAGAGCCGAGTTCCAATTCCAGTTGGGTTCTTTATGTTTATTTACAGACAAATATCCTTATAAAAAGTATCAATCCTCATTTTCTTCCCCAGTTAAGACTTGCATCACAAATAAATATTATCTCAAGAAAATCTTACAATTTAAAAAAAATCTGGCTTTAAATAACTTGCAAAGGGTTGAAAAGTCGTATCCAATTCATGGAATTTCCCCCAAAATACCCAATTCATGGAATTTCCCAAAATACCCAATTCATGGAATTTCCCCAAAATACCCAATTCATGGAATTTCCCAAAATACCCGATTCCTGGAATTTCCCCCAAAATACACAATTCCTGGAATTTCCCCAAAATACCCAATTCATGGAATTTCCCCAAAATACACAATTCATGAAATTGCCCTTCAAAATTTCCTGATATATTTTTAAAAAGTAACACATGTTAATATAAGAAAGAATATACCAGTAAATCAATAAAGACTGCTTAACATTATATTACCATCGAAACAGTAAAGGTAATATCATAGAAATCAAAAGTGAAAAATATAAATGTATATCAATGATTCCACATAAATGTATAAAAAAATAAAATTAAAAAAAGGATTCAGCTACGCAGAATATTGTGTTAAACCAATATATATTTATGTGAATTATATTTTCATATTTATTTATAAATAAAAATAATTAAAAATAATTTTGACTGTTATACATGAACTTAAAATCACACAATATATATATATATATATATATATATATATATATATATAATGATTAAAGAATATCAACACTTAAAATATCCTAGGTATAATTTTTTTTTATTTCATGAGAGCTCTAAAAAACAGCTATCAGTCTTCAATACCTACAAAAAAAAAATCACCTGATTTGTTTGTAGGTCTTGAAGAGTGAGAGCTCCTTTCCTAGAGCACTAATGAAATAGAAATTATTACCTATGGCATTTTAATTGTTTGATATTCTTTACCTAATAATAATTTTGCTCTGTCTTTTGACATAGACAATTTCCTTGATGTATAATCTCCTGGAAATTCAATACGGATTACCATATTATATCATTACTATCTATCTATCTATCTATCTATCTATCTATCTATCTATCTATCTATCTATCTATCTATCTATCTCTCTCTCTCTCTCTCTCTCTCTCTCTCTCTCTATATATATATATATATATATATATATATATATATATATATATATATATATATATAGATATATATATGTGTGTGTGTGTGTGTGTGTGTGTGTGTGTATGAAATAGAATCAAATACAAACCCACATGGATTGGATTAGAATGATGTGATGAAGAACAAATAAGAAACGTATTCAATCTAACATGTTTAAATTTTTTAAAGCTTGAACAGAGAATAAGATATGGAGAAAAATAAATCCTGATATTTTATGTTTTGTTGTTTGATTTTAATTTGTTAAGCAGCCATCACGTGCATTTGACTTGTATAGCAGCATTTGTGAGGAGAGATGACGCGTTCTTTGAACCTCCAAAAATAAGCTTAACCTCGAAAAGACGTAAATATTGATTTACCTATGTAAGTGTATAATAATTCTAGTTTGTGAGATTCAGGTAAAAATCTATGTTCGTAAGTAAGTGTGTGTCTAGTAGGTTTTATTTATTTATGTTTGGTGGTTGCCGTAGGCAGCGTTTGTCGTAGATAAACTTACGTTAGAGTTTTTAAGAATGAATATTAATAATTACATCACTAAACTTTATTAGATCCATTCGTAAAGAATCTACCGTATCGGATCTACCACAACCGGTGTTTACGTACATCTAGTCAGTCAGTGATACACGCATAGGCGATCTTTCGATACATGACTGACGAGGCAGATTTTTTTCACGCAGTAGGTTTCCATTTCTTTCTGCGGTAGACCAGTTGCCATCCAAGGATCGGTCTGTCCTGTTATTTACGCATAGCTGAGGGTGGGTGAAGAAGAAGAGGATTCATACTTTTCCCAAGGGTATTAGCACGTAAGTGAATGTAATGGATCTGACTGAATTCGAACTCCGATTTTTCAAGCCGAGCCGCTATCCATTACTCCAACGGGCCGATTCTACTAGGCGCAGAGACACACGCACGTGCGCGCACACACAACAGCTGGATGGCACGTGTAACTCGAAGAGAAAATGATAAAATAAGGAAAATACTGACATTTCATATCGTTTCAAACAATATGTTAGGAATGAAACCCCAATCAATACTGGAATGAGCTATAGCAGCTATTATTTTTTTTGAAAATTTCTTTTAAGAGAGATATTTTGAAAACTTCAACCGACTGTATTACATGATGCTCGTCAATGAATCCGGAATATTTCTTTAGAAGGAAACGTCTGATATTAAAAGTACCATAACAATGTATTTATTTCTCACATACACTTTCGATAAATTTATTAGCATCCCCCTGCAAAGAGATAGCCCTGTCGCATTATTCAGACTAGAAAGTTAAATTGTGTCAATGAAGTTTTGGCACAAGTTATTCATTTTCTCATGCTTTGATTTCATCTTAATTCAGCTTTTTTTAATTTCAATTCTACGATCTTTAAATAAGTAGCGGGAACCTGAAGAAAAAAGGACAAATCACTGACTAGGTCTGAACACACTCCCACGTATCCTTGCGACACTGTATATGTTTATAACAATACTTTACAAGATCACAGGAAGATATTTGGTACAGTAGCCATATTTATTCTTCCAGAAACTAATTATGGAAACAACTAATGTAAAAAAAAAAAAAAAAAATTCAATTAAAATTGAACTTTTTTTTGAACTGTGTCAAACATGGAACATATCTGAAGTAACGTTTGAAGTAAAAGTTAAGTAAATGGCGCTGTCACTGGAAGATGCCAGCCATGTAGGGCGGCTAGCTAATCCCCATTGCAGATCCCTGCTCAGGTACATTTGTTTTTAGTCAATACCAACAGAGCCCACCAGTGTTTTATACTGCAACTATGTAGTTACAGGTTTTGGGAGAGAGCGCGTTATCTAGCGTGATTAACAGTCTGAACAAGTCTAGTACGCTCAAATCATCGGTAGAATCACCGACGAATTGAAAGGGTTTTCGTCTACCCGGTTTCACTCACAAGAATCCCTTTCAGGCACTTTCCAAAGGTGCCGCAAGCTGCGATAACAAGAATTCATTTTCCTCACAAATCGACTATGGTGAGATCCAAACCTCATGGTCAGAAATCGAACGTTCTAACCACTTGGCCACCCGTTCATCATCCACTCGGTCTCGCGCTTATCGAGTAAAGGTTAATGTACAAGCCAGAAATATACGTAAGAATTTTTTCCTTGGACATTCTCTTTTGAAATAGGTGTGTGGTTAAAATTTCTCTACTTTTTTTTTAATTAGGTACGTAAAATTGTCTGATATGATTTTACTTAGGTACGTATCAGATTATAAATATGAGTTGATTGATTTTTTTCTGTTGTGGTTGATTGTGTGGTATTTACTAAAAGTAGAAGCATTCTTTCTTAGTTTTGGGGTGACAAACATATTGGTATTTTAAAACATCGACACTAAAATCTAGAAGATTGTTGATTATCCTCAATACCTTTTTACGTTTGAATAAATGATCGCATCATAATACAGCAAACCTGTAATTTTTCTATAGAAATGATAATGTCACTTTTTCGGGTAAAGCATGATTTCCGGTGACATAGAAGTTTGATGGGAATAATAGGTCCTCTATGTTTGTACCTACTGCTGATGTAGTGGCTAATGTCTCAAAATTGGAAGTCGGAGAGCCGAGTTCCAATGCGGGTCGTTATACTCAGTTACGTGCAAATTCCCTTGGGAATGAAATAAATCTACCTCTTCTACCTCTAGCTTTGTGTTAATTAGCTGAAATTTTATCGGTAAAAACCATTATTACCAAAAATCGTCTCATAACCTAAAAATATTTTTCTAAGTCGTAAAAATAAAATGCTAAAATATCATAAAAATCTGAATTGTTAAAATTCACTCTCTTGACAATTGCGAGCTCTTGATGACGGACGTTCTATTTTCTGACACTTGAAGATAATCTTGTTCTAAAACATTCAAGGGAGAAATCCTTGCATTTTCGTCATCTGTTTATGCTCACCCCAGTATAGTGAATTGACCTGAATCTGTACTATATTTCTAGATAAATAATTAATCAAAATCGTCTGATGGTATCTTAATTTGTTATTTACATTTATGAATATAAGTTTAGTACAAGACAGGGGTGAAAGGAAAGCAAACTTGAATTTTATAATTTAAGTAATTCAACTTGATCTTTAATGGAAGTTAAACTCTGATATATATAAACTCCAGTTTTAGCGAATACGGTTTTTGCGAATACAGAGTGCCAATATGTGACAAGTATCTGGAAGCGGAGATTTCAATTTTAGGATTAGAATGCAGTCGACCGAAGCGCTCAATCAATGGAAGAAATTTGTAGGCGTTCACAGAAAATTATCCCAAAATCTCAGCCAGAGAATTCGCAGCAGATCACACAGTATCGATTGGACTGTTTCAGCTATTTTCACGGCGATCAGTAAAAGACATCACTCGATATCCGAGGTCGTTTTTGATTGAATAAAGAAAGATTATTACAAGTTAAGAAGTTGTCACTTATCTCGTTTGATGTTTTAAAATAGGTCGTTTCGCTAGTTTCACCACTGATGCAGGAAAATGAATTTAGGGAGTTCATCACTAAAGGTTATCCCTTGAATAAATAAATTAAAAAAAACAAAAAACGTTGGAGTATCATCTAAGATAGTGCTATTATCCTTAGATGTACTTGAATGTGAATGGGTTACATCAGAGTAACGTCTTTAAAGCCTTCAGCCGATACTTATAAATACGTAGCTAATTTTTCAATAATAATTTTACAAGGGAAAATAAAAACATGAACGTATTGGGTGCATAGATTAAAATGTTCAAAATAGTGATTTAGATTTCGTCTGAAAATTGAAGGTCTTAGATTTCGGTTTAGCTAGATTTTTGCCTGAAATATTTCTAAGATATATATTTTGAATTGTCTTGACGTTTTCCTTATAGGCAAGACTTTAACCATTATGAGACACTTTTCAATGTCTTTAAATCAGCGTCTATCGGCGCGGACATTACGGTTTCGCACAAGTATTTTGGAAAGGTATGAATGCCTGTCTCCACTTCATCACATATGAAATCAGACTTGTCTCTTTAGATGTGAATGATAACCAGTCTAGGAGAAGGAAAAATTTGAATTCAAAACCGGTTGGGTATTAGGCTAACTACCTCATCCTATAAAATCTATAGGCAACAGAAAATTGTTTCTTTTTAAAATGGGTCGTTTTTAAATTTTCTTCACTTACGCTGAAAAGGGGATTTAAGGAAAATTTACAGATAAGCTTTGTTCGATTAAAAGAACGGTTAGAGAAGCTGAAGCATCCATTGGCGTTCCTTTCTTTCTTTGTTTCGTGACATATCAAATTCTTATGGGTCATGCAGAAATTTAATTTTCTTGGTAGCATTATACATTTTCATTATAAAAATCTATTGCTGTTATTTACACTAAAAAATGTATTTTTATACTTTCATAATGTTTGCCCCAAGTTTGGGGATTAACTATTTGCCCATAGCTGGGATCATAACAGGTGCTGCCACCCCAAGTCAGGTTGGATTAGTGAGAACAACAGCAATTGAGAAGTGGTTCTTGGCTTGTCAATACCTCCTCATCCGAGGCCATACTGTTGGATGTAGTTAATCGTCATGCCCAGGAAGATCCAATGACGTATTTTTTTTTTCAAATATTAGGTTGGTGCAAAAATAATGTCGTTTTCTCACATAGTAACATATGTGAGAAAACGACATTATTTTTTGCACCAACCTAATAATACATATAAACGTATAGAACACTGTTAAATAATATATTCAAACAGAAAAATAAAATTTGTTCGAAAAGAAATATGCAAAACTTATTTGAAATCGGCCCTATGAATAAGGAATTTATTGCAAATTATAGGCTAACTCCATTTTACTTGAAATCTGTCTTAGAGATCATTTTAGAAGTGTCTTGATATTTTCTATACAGGTAAGAATTTATTTGCGATGGTTCGTTTTCTGAATTGATTTAATGCAAAACCAAAATGACCATCAATACATTTTATAGGAGAATTAACAACAATACATTTATTAGCAAAATGAACAATAATTCATTTTATCTGTAGTTTAATTCATACAACTGCGTTCGAAATATGTTTACTTGAAGGCATACAATTGAGTTCAGAATATATTTAGTTCAAACCGCAAAATTGTGTTCAAAATATTTAGATTTCGGTATTAAATAAGCGATAGAGGTGTTGAAATGCCGCTGAACATAATCAGCCAACCAAGGGGCTAAATCCAAATAGAGATTTTACTTATAACCTACACATTTGGGACGTTCACATCAAGAACCCTCAATGCCATGTACCCAGGTTCGAACCAACCACGTTCTATTATTATTATTATTATTATTATTATTATTATTATTATTCGTTCCGTTCTATCAGAGAACTTTTTTCATAGAACGGTTACTTTGTGGAACAGACTACTTTAAAGTGTTCTTCCTTGATGACAAACGATGTTCCACACTTGAAATCATGTGTCAAACTTTATGATGTGTTATCTATCCTCCACATATATCTCCTCATAATAAGCACTTTTTACCTTCTCCCATTACTCACTGACAGCAACCTCATTCGTAAACGTAGAAATAAACTCTGCCTGGAGTGGCTATTGGGCCTTGTATTCGGTGAAAAATATTTGAAGAAAAGTTCTCATCATTCACGTCATCAACGTTATGATTGAGGCTGTTGTTGAGGTGCTGTTTTGGTTTGTTATCTTTGTTCCTGTGTTATGAAAGCTAAATTGCGTTAGTTTGGAAATTGCCACCTGCGAGTTGTCGTCTTAATTCACTTTAGAATATAGATAATTTTTTTTGCTTCAGTTGATAAGCATAGACCTACAGACACAAACATAAATATATTTATGAACTTTACACACGTTAGGTGATAATAATGAATAATTCAATATACTTCAGTGAATGAGTAATTATGTGTATTTAAAAAAAAACACCAAATCACACAGATATATTGGCTTATAAACATATAGATGTATTATTTTATATTGGCCTATAAACATATATATATATATATATATATATGTATATATATATATATATGTGTGTGTGTGTGTGTATTTTAAAAAGGGTGTTTCGTTTTACAAATGTTTAAAGAGGACATAGTGAGAAGTCACTACCCAGGGAAAAGAGTCTAAATTTATACCAAAATATACAGTAAGCTGTAAAAAGTAATAATATGCTGAAAACAGAGATATGCAACAGAAGGACAAAATATAATTACGTTGAAAAAAACAAACTGTTACTTCTGAGGAAATAAGAAAGTATATGTTATTTAATAAAATGCTTCAAATTTGAGGACCGACTCGAAGTTGCCTCAAAAGCGATCAATATATTCCACTTCCATGTTTGCCATCAGGTTATTGTATACTGATTTCAACTTGGTTTTAGTAATGGAGAACCATTGGTCTCCCGTACGATGAAGACCTATATGTAATAATCCTGGATGTTCAAGTCAAAAGCCTACATGTTGTGGCTGACATAGTCGGCAAAATACTTGACTAACAAATTCCTGATTCATCTATATAATAAATGTTAATGTTAATATGTCCCACTTTTTCTACTTTACTCTTAGACGCCGTGGCCCAACATAGAGCTTTTTTGAATCAAGTCGACAACGT
>OZ010573.1:96369021-96396521 GCA_963932145.1 Acanthosepion lycidas | reverse complement strand
GCATCTTTATCTGACATTTATACAAAGCCGATATACTGAGACATCGTTTTACATTTTAAATCTCTTTCATAATTTTTGTGTCCTACAGGATAAATGATTTATGGAAGCAAATATTAAGCAATTATACTTTTTTTTATCGTAGGATTATCGCATTAAAGTCAATAAATTTTAACACTATTATGAAACGACGGTTCTTAAGGCCCGGCGGCTTGGAGATTGAAAGCCACTTAACTAAAATTTCCTCTCATTGTATCATTAACCATGACGTACACGAAATCAGTTAACACGGATATGCATGAAATTTGTTAAAGTCAATGAGATAAAATTATAAAAATTAAATTATTGAAACACAATTCACTCGTTTTCTGAATTTCTCCTCTAGAATGTCAGTTTTACGTTAGAATAAAGTTTCGTTTGTTGCTCAAAGACTTATTTTTTGTCGGCTATTTTTATGTTGTCGATACAGAAATCTGTTCCAGATATTTTAGAAAGAAGAATCACTTTTCGACTAATGCATACTGTTGGTGAATAACTAATTTTCTCTTCATGCTTAAAATAATTTACCTTTCAGAATAAAAGTCATTTCTATTGAAATGTAGTGCTGGTAATAAACAAATGTTGTGGATTCCGTGAATGGAATCCTGCACAAATAAATAATCAACGCCAGTAATTGAGATAGAAAAATAAGTGTATTAAACGTAATAATACAGACTTCAAGTGAATATTAGTAGTCCAGGAATGCGGGTTAGTAGAAAGTATATGTACAAGTCTCTGTAAGTAAAGACGTAATCATCTCTCTCTCTCTCTCTGGACTCTTGTATAACTCTCTGAGAACACCCTGTGTCTATCTCCGTATCTCTCAACCTATCTCGACTTATCTCGACGTATCTCAACGTATTTCAAAAGCAGGTATTCTCTCTGTCAGTATAAGTATACTTTGGACGAGTCCATCTTATGTAAAAAGGGGGGATCCCCACAACAATAAATATTTCTAAAATATTTATCTATATATCCTCACCAGTCACATTAAAACTCCCTATGAGAGATACAACATTGGAGTTGGTAGAAGTATGTTTGCTGGCCTGGAGTGGCCATCTGCATCAGGGCTTTGAGTTCAGGGGTGTTCTTGCTTTTAAAGGGGAAGCCAACTAAAGTTGCAGATCATAGCCTGGTCTTACTATTTAACCTGTAGTTTTCGCGGGAGGAGTGAGAGATTCATGCATTTTCTTAACGCTATTTGTAGAAAAACCTCAACAGGAATTTGAACTGGAGCTGCCTATTCTACTAGTCGCGAAGGTAACAGCAACAATTTTAAAAAAATGATTACTTACGAACAAAAATATATTATATACATATAGATATAACGTTAGAAAAGTGTATTGATCTGTTACATGATAGCTGTTCTTCTGTATGACAGCGAATGCTGGACAATCTCTTCAAGGGTGACGAAGAGACCTGAAGCAACGTGGTTCTACAGGGAGATGATGAGCATAGCATGTGAGAAACGACAAAATTTTAGAGAAAGGGGAAACAAAAAGGAAACGTATATTTGACATCAGGAAGAGGCAGTCGATATTTCTGGGGTACATAATGAAGAAGGAAGACTTGGAAAATCTGATACTCAAAACACGGATTGAGGGAATGATGGAAAAAGGAAAGCACTGTGTAATATACATGGTCGCTTGAGGAAATGATTGGTAGAACAGGATTTTGGAGTAATAACAAAAACGTATTAAGAGCTACAAGGGACAGGAAGATTTGGAGTGCCATGATCGCCTACGTCCTGAAGAGACACTGCACATAAAAGAAGACCCATCATCAAAAGAGAACACTTTTGGCAGAAGCAATAAAATTTCTCACAAGTTAAATATGAATCAGACTTTAAGTGAACAAAGATCTAACCGTAAGTTCTTTGCTAAGACTTTCTTTTCTCTCACTTATCGCCTCTGGAACTCGCTATTGGCTTCTTGCTTTCCAGCCCACGTTGATCTTCAAAAATTTAAAGGCAACGCTAATCAGTATCTACTGTCTATAATATACCATATCTTTCTTTTTATGTACCATATACTTTAATAATAATAATTAAAAATATTTCTTTAAAATGTTCTCTATAAATGTATTAATAAAAATAGTAGTTAACTTATATTAAGTCCCTAAACTATTTACTTAAAAAATTGAATATTTAAATTGATAACAATCATCATTTTTCAAACATCTAAATTTCTATCATTGCATTGAAATCTATCTTTTACATAAATTTGTTAAAACACAATTACAGCCTCTTTCGATTTACTTCCCTCTCCCCCTCTCTCCTCGCCGTAACACTCAATTGTGCATATCTGTATTACTGTCTTCAGTCTCCTCTCTCTTTTCCATTTTTCCTTTCCTTTTCACCCCACTACCCTCCTATTTCTATATATCATTTCCGTCAAGTTAGCCTCTAAATAGGTCAAGGTCCGGTCACTCCTCCTACCCCAATATAACGCACGATATGAAATTAACCCCTCCCTATACTCTACCTTGTCTCTTTAAATACAACTCTCAACACCCCCCCTGTTAAATTACAAATATTACACTACCCATCAATTTTTAATCTCATTTTTCCTTTCATTTCGATGTTGGGAGAGTTACCTGATGATCCGGAGTCCTTTAAAAGGATTTTGGTGAAATAAATTATTGTAATGGTACCTTAAAGTGGTCTGTTTATATTAGCTCTGGATTCACATTGAGCTCTCAGGATTTCATCCTGCTTGGAATTACCCATACGGTTTACCAAGTTCTTCGTACTTAACTATATATATATATATATATATATATATATATATATATATATATATATATATATATATATATATATACATGAACATATCAAAAACTGAGCGCTCGATGTAAATTAATAGAGCTATGAATTATACATTAATAAAAAATATATATATTATTTCTTCAGAGGTAGTACAAAACTGAGTTTCATAGGCACGAAATGCTCAGGTGCTGAGTTCAGACTAACCGTTACGCAATTTAATTTTGGTATATACTGGAAAAACTAATAATGGAGTCGTATTCGTTACCGTTTAAAATATATATGTCTTTAAAATAAACATGAATAAATGGAGGAAAATATGTAAAAACATACGTATTCACAACTTATATACTTCAAGGTACAAAGGTAGACACAAAATATGATGGCATATATATATATATATATATATATATATATATATATATATATATATATATATATAGAAAAAATTACGTGGATATGTATACATATACACTTATATATGCATAAGCACATTTAGAGAAAAATATTAGACTCTGTTTATATCTATCGACATATCACCATGTTCGATACAATATTCACATGGAAAAATAATCTCTGTCTGTCTCTCTGTCTCTGTCTCTGTCTCTCTCTGTCTCTCTCTCCCTCTCGATATATATATATATATATATATATATATATATATATATATATATATATATATATACATTAGCTGATAACAGATTAATACTCACGCATACACCCAATAAAAAGAATCTTCAGATATTGGATGCCATCTACATTAAAACGAAGCACCCACACTCAAAAAAAGTACATTTCATACTAGTCCCAACACATTACATTGCATCTAGATATTGGTTCAGTTGTAATACTTCGGTCTATCACGTGGTATGATGTCATAGAACCGAATCTTGAACTTACGATCTGCGTCTGCTATTCCCCGACAGTTATCGTCTGATAGCAATTTTCTATGTCAAAATATCGTCTTTGACGGTGGACATCTTTGTTTCATGTCTGTATAACCACCCTGAGGATCGCTCGTGTTAGCCAAAAGCCTAGGACCAACTTAATAGAAAATATCAAAATGTGGTACATTTTTTGTCTTTATTTTCAGCCGAACATTATAACGTCTAATGATCAGACATAATGAACATTCATTAGCTGTTATATTTAATAATATACGTTTAAATAATGATCTGCTACCCCAATATACTACTCCAATTGACCCGAATAAAAAATTCAAATTAATTATCTATTATAAAAAATTAAGACTGCTAGCATTATCCTTAAAAAATAACAACACACCAGCTAAGTCAACATTACAATGAACGAACATTATCTATGAGTTCAAATGCCCCTTAAAGAACTGTGTTCCTGATCAAACCGAACTCATAAATAATTACATCGGTTACACAATCACATGCTTATCCAGACGTCTTACGTTACACCTATCTGATCACAGCTGCATTAGAACCCATTTAAACACACACACAAATTTACCCGACTCCATTAGGAACATACTAGTAGAAAACACAAATATATTAACTGCATCCACCTGCAAAAAAAGATTAGAAATAATGGAAGCTTTAATAATAAAAAAGAAAAAAAAAACAACTCTTAACAATATTAACTACGAACAAAGCCACAATGTGCTAACCGTATTCGGAAATTAAAAACATCCCTACCATGCACTAAGACATACACAGAACGCACACACCCAATTAAGCTGAAAAAAATCGAATCATCCTTGATAATGGGTAAAGGTATAGCCGAAAGCGCTCGGAAATATAAAACATTTGGACAGTTCTTACACACCCTTTGTCCAGAAAATGAATCTCTTGTTCGAACACAAGAAAAATCAAATAAAAAGCTTGACCGTAGTACCTTCTCTGCCGTTTTTAATGAAACATGCATAAAGAAAGGATTGCTGTCTAAATATCCAACTACACACACACACACACACACACACACACACACACACACACACACACATATATATATATATATATATGCGTATCATGCGATTTCGAAGAACTAATTTTGAGGCTCATTTTAAGGGGGTTCCATTAAACACGAGATATAAAATTAGCGTATGTACTATTGACACTGGCTACCTCGTTGAACAAAGTATATATCCATTTACTGTAGTCAAACTTGTTTTCAAACTTGTCTTGCATGATACGCGAGTATATATGGTAATCAACTAAAGATAAAGTAACCAAATGAACTAAAAAAAGAAGTTATAGTGTTCAAATGAAATCAATTTGGCTCAACATGTTTTATTAGTTATTTTTTTCTTCTGCCTGCATGTGACCATTAATTCTTTTCTCTTGTTTAATATATTAGAGCTTTTTCAATTTTTAAAAAATAGTTAATATTTCTTCTAGGCATTGTTTACATCTTACATCATTACGGTTGTTAGATGTGATTCATGCAATTATGGCTGTATGATATGTTTCTTTCAATTAACACCCATAATTCTGTAGGTCCTACATAATTATGGGATTTTGTCCCTATCTTTTAATTGCCAGTAATATTTAGAGGGAGCAGTGACGTGTTAGTATTTCTCGTTATTTAATGTCAGGGTGGAAATAAAGAGTTGGATTCTCGCTCCTCAAAACCTCCAATCTCCCTATCAACGGCCATCCTGCCGGAAATATATTATCGGCATACCCAGGACTATGCTCTAAATATAACATTAATAATAGTAATATATGTCTGTGTGTTTAAAATAAAAGTTTCTGGAATTATTAACAAAATGTAGTCCAGTTCCATGTATAAAAAAGCCGTACAATTCATGATTAGTTTTCGCTTGCGAACGTTTGCCATTCAAAACGAATTTTTGGTATTTTTGCCACGGAACACCATATTCTTTTGCACTCGACCTGTTAGTTTTATGGATCCGTTTCCTGGTTGCATGTAATAATATTCTAAAAGTTTTTTGTTTATTGTTCCCATACAAGAGAGCAAGCGACGTAGGTTAGGAGAATTGACCTGATGTTGCCAGATATAACGGGAAGCTTGTAACAAACAGGTGTGACTTCAGAAAAACCTATTAAAGAAAAAATAAAAAATAATTGATTACTCAATGTTAGTCATATATTGTCTTTTCGAGAGAGATAAAATTCAGGGAGGAAATTTACGGTTTGTTTAATTGCTTGTTTTCAAATTGTCTTCTTTTTTTTTTTTCGATGAAATTTCCATGGTCGAAAATGAAACGAAGAAACAAATTAGAACATAACGTTGAGGCTCTATGTTAAGTCAGAGATACATTTTTAATAGAGCTATTTTTCTTTGAGCTCTGTCCATTCGGGGTATAGGCGAAAGTGGCTCTCCACAACTTCCTGACGCTTGAAGCCCTAAGCAAACTTTTACTCTTTAGTATACACCTTTTTCTCTGCATGGCGATCCATTCACAAAAATTATTTACGCCGTTTTCTCGGTGATTCTCTCAGCTCGTCCGCCTTTCATGCGCACTTTTGCGTGTTCAGTTCTCTAAGTCTTCTTTCCTCATCGTCTTTCTTTTAGAAATTTCAACTTTTGGTTTTCTGATCTCATGTACGAGGTTGGTGCAAAAATAATCACGTAATAAAGTCGTTTTTTGACGTTAAAAATTACGTCAAAAAACGACATTATTACGTCATTATTTTTGCACCAACCTAATATGAATATCCTTTTAGATCAAATTTTCCTTAAAAAACTTCAGCGTTGATAAGCAAATCGCTGAATAATCACATTACGCTTCGAGTGACTTCGTTATTTCTAAGAAAATATTCAGATATTCATTGCTAGCGTAAAAATAACATAGCACTTCAGTAATTTTTTCTTTGTTTATAATGGACTACTGCTATGTCTTAAGTCATTAAACAGACTCTACAAACGTCAATTATCGATCATACTTGTACTGAATTGTTTTTTTTTAAGGTTTATATACCTTTAGAAGTTTATTTAAATTCAGAAAACATTTTTAGATGGTATGAATTTTTTTTAGATAATAATGCTTTACTGATACACGTCCTACTATTTAGCCCGTAGAGGGGATGGTCATATACCTTTTCCATGGTCAGAAATTATCTTAGCTGGGGTTTGGTATTACTTCGTTGCTTTCATTTTCCTGCTTCTTGCTCGGAAACCCAGATTGCTCCTTCCTAAAGTATCATGTGTTTTTCCTATTTGGGCGATTATGTATTTTTTTCGATTCATGATTGATTTGGCAGAAGAATTCCAGCATTTGGTTGCTGTCAGATTATATTGTAGCTTGGTTGCCAAACAAGGCTATTGGACTCAGTCTGTCTAGCTATTTAACACATAACTAGGAGGGGAAGACATGGATTTATACCTTTCCTAAGGGTATTTGCGCGTAACTGAATATAGCGAAGTCGACAGGAGTTCGAACCCAACTCTTCGATTTCTAATTCTGAGCAGTTATCCATTACACCAGCCACACATCCATCTACAACACCTACTATATACAAGTGGTCACCCTTCTAAGTACTGACGTTGCTTAAATTCTGTGATCGTACAGGAACCGATGTTTCAAAGCCATATGGCCGTAAACCACTTACACTGAAGTCTATGATTTGTATAACAAGAAACAAGAATCAGTTGTGGTTTAAATCAAGTAAAGAGGACATAACCGTACATTATTACATCAGATGCGGCGAGAAATTTACAGAAGCAGGCTTGGTGTTTTATTTATTTCTCCAGCGTCTTCCGCTGTTTGGTCGACGATCGGCTTACACGTGTGTTCGCTTCTTCAATATTTATCAGTGGACATCCACGCACTTCCAATCATTGTCTATCTGCGAACTCAAAATGGTCGAACATTAATTCCGCAAAGGTTTTATGGACGGCAAATACATAAACGGTATTAATCTTCAGTCTAATTTTACCTAGCTATTAGGCTGGTGCAAAAATAATGTCGGTTTTTGACGTATTTTTTTAACGGGAAAAACCGACATTATTTTTGCACCAACCTAATAATAAGTTGTGCCTTTTATTCTTTCATCCTCTGCATTCTCTCACAACACGGGCCATCACAGCTCTCTACAACACTCTGTCCTCTATAGCTCTTCGCAAACTCACCATCGTTCTCACTCTGTTCTTTACACAATTATTTACACAAGCTATTTAAGTGTGTTACTCGCTGTTTCTGTCCGTGCCATTTGTCTATTGCATGTTCCCTGAGTGCCAAATCGCTGTGTCATTTTTTCCTGATAATATGTCTCCCAAATTTAAAGTCTTTTTTTGTTTGCGTTTTCCTTTATAACTTTCCTGTTACCCGGATGTTCTCTCCCTGTTATCCTCTGCATCTTTCCGTAGTAACTTGTCTCTGAGTCCTTATGTCTCTTCTGTGTGTGTGAAGAGATTGTTCAGCATTATATTAGGTTGGTGCAAAAATAATGTCGTTTTTTGACGTTCAACTTCAAAAGAAAAAAACGACATTATGTTTTGCACCAACCTAATATATTAGTTGTAACAGTAAAATTGTCCAAATAATGTAATAGCTTAATTGTCCATCCGAAAAAAGAAAACCACTAATCTAATTGTGTTTCATTTTGCCAAGTATTCGGATAAGGCGTTTCGTAATCTTGACAGAAGTTTTCGTAAGAATCACTGAAAAAAAAAAAAAAAAAAAAAACAAACTATGGTGTATTCAGCTTGAAAGAGAACAGGTTAAATCGCTTTGTGTAAGCCCCGTGTCTTCCCATCTGAGCAATTGTGAGAGGATAAAGATCATTCAATGATACCACTATTCTTTCTCTGGTTTCCATCTTCAAAGTCCATTCAAGAACCAACACTGGGACGGTAAATCAGTTTAAAAAAGAGGGAGCGGTAGAGAGGAAACCTGGATCAGGAAGTCACAACAGGAAGAAGGATCATCATTTCAACTTAGACCTAAAGAGATCTATTAGAAAAAAACAAGCACAATCCATGAGACGTGACAGGAATTTCAGCTATGACAGTTCAAAGAGCCCTAAAATAAAACTTGAGAATGAAATCGTACGTGAAACCTGTGAGGCATATCATCCAGGAAAGAATGTTAGAAAGTTAGAGAGGGCGAAGATCATCTTGAAAAATGATAGAAAATGATCTTGGAATAATATATTCCTATATTAGAACTTAATTTCAATCCTTCATAAGTTTCCGATCCTTAGCTATGATTAATTAATGAGGAACATGTCATTTTAGTTTATGATGAATTTCATCACGATTTATCTTGGCGAGTAATTATGCCTTAATATTGCTCAAAGTAGAGTTCAATAGTGTCATAAAACCCTCGGGGAATTCCAGTAAGATAGTTTTAATTTTTAAGCTACAGCTACAAGGTTTCAAAAGTTAATCTAAGAAAAGGACAATTTTGCTTTTACACGATTTGAACAATTTTCCTGTTACACTTTTTATATAAGCGGACCGATATTACTTCAGATTTCAACCTTTCTTTCTTTCTTTCTTTCTTTCTTTCTTTCTAAAAAAAATTCCTTTTCTAAACATATAGTTTAAGATATATTGGATTCCAGCGTCACATTATTTTTCCTCTTTAAAAATAATTAATGAATTTTTAGATTTTCGTAATTGCTTGATTTAGATATTTCCAAATTGTAGTTTTCATCTTGGCCTGTTTCTCTTTCTAACAACCATACATGCTGGTTTAGAATGAATGTTTAATCTGTTCGCATTTCATTCTATTTCTGTAATAATCCCTGATGTTTCCTTACGGTGTATGCAATCAACATATTTTAATATGCATAATGAGTAATAAAACTTGTCAGGACTTGTAGTTCTCTCAGAATCGCCGACCTATAAATGCTGAATAAGATCGGTGAGAAGACATCCTTGTCTTACGCCCCTTTCTATTTTTGTGTATTTATTGAATTCATGTTCACGAATAATAAGACCCACTCAGCACACGTACGCATATTTATTTCAAGGTATATGTGTATACTGTATAGATTTAAGTAATTATACCTGCACTTATATATTTATTGGTATATACGAGCTGACACAATCAAATTCTCGAAATAAATTTGTTTATCTGGTAGCTATTAGATTCAGATACTCTAAAAGTATACCCTTTGTAAATGTATGCCCTTTTGTGAGTTAGTTTCTGCATTGCTGGAAACTTTCTTCGAAATTGTTTCCGTCTGAAATTTTGGGATGGGGAATTATTATTATTATTATTGCTGTTGTTGGTGGTGTTTGTGTTATTATTATTATTATTATTATTATTATTATTATTTACATACGGAATATTGTCCACATTTTATTGTTGGCATCACTACGTTTTGGTAGTTGTGCACTCCTGAGGCCGACTATCCTTGTTGCTCTAGTGACCCTATTTAGCTATGCTAATTGGCTAAACTAATTAAGCGTGGAAATTAAAAGCGAAAAATACTTAAGGCGAGAAGAAGCTATCACGAAAGACATACTGAGCGATGTTATTTTTTTTAGCAAAAGAAAACTTGAGTAAAGATTTTATTTTAATTTGCGAAGAAAAGTGTTTTTTTCGCAGAAGATAGAAAATTCGTAAGATCTCGGATCTGTCAGAATTAATTTATGCCATGACGCGACGAGGAAGGGGAGATAGCAATCTGCACATGGCAATAATGAAAATTTCAAAATGGTCAAGAGGCTTACAAAGCAGAATGCTAGAAGATAATCGGAAATTGGGTCAAGCATGCGACCGAGAAAGAATTAGCTGAGGCCACCCCAAAGAAAAGGGAAGGAAGAAGAGAAAAGAATAAGCCATTAACTATCTTTCGGATATATCATTTGGTTTTGGAAGGGAACCACCTGTTTTATCTCCAGAACTGGCCATGATAAATGTTTGTTACCTGGACAGACTGTTGGCGACAGAGTGCAAAGATGTTGAGGAAGACAAAGAGATTCAGTTGACCACCCAGATAATAACTTGGCGGAAATCCCGTTGATGAATCCCAGATGACGTCAAGTTAAGATAGAGATTTAATGTCCACAGTACGATTCGTGGGGTTTCTAGTCAGTGGAAAAGAAAGAAAGAAAAAGGAAGATAATTTATTTTCTTTGAGCGATAATTGTAAACTGAGGCCAGTCTAGCCACACCCGCACTGCCGAGCGTTCATTGGCTGAGTGGTGCCGTGAGTGATGGGCGAAGGTAAACATACGAGAAAGAAGGGAAACCTGTTGACGCCCTCTGAGGGGATTGGTGTGAGATACCAATATGAGAAAGGAAGAATTTGGGAGGACAATTCCCTTAAGAACCCCTCTAAAACAGAAAGTAATTGACTTCCAAAAATGGGAAGTGATAAATTTTCCTGTCCGAAAACAAAGAAAATCCTTATTACGGATTTGGAATGATCGCGGAACACAAACCACGACAGGCCCCCACCCGGTTTTGGTCGGCGTCCATATAAACGAACGTCCCCAGAGCAGAAGCAGTTGGGGACTTGGGCAGACGCAGACGCAGACGCAGTTGGAATCACAGAGTTGATCTCTGAGCTCGGAGACTAGCCTCGCAGGAGCGGACTGAAAGATTCCACGCATTCCGACTGAGACTTCTAACAAAAACATTTTTTTTGAAGAGCGACTTAAACTCACACCGCCAAAACAAGCTTTACGAATATCGCCTGAAGATACCAAAAACCAGTTTATTGAAAAACAAATTAAGATATTAAGACTCGCCTAAGAAACGCAAAATGTCTCGTATCCATAGAAGCGGTTTGGGAGAAAGACGAAGTCCTGTATTCAGCAACCAGATATAAAGATACTTGTTATTCTTTTTTTAACACATTTGAATCTTTCGAGTTGTTACTTTATTTTCTTTTACATATACTTGTGCGGTATCGCCTTTGCCCCGATTTCGGCTTGCACTACGGCCCGACTCCTGATTGATTTCGTCTACCTAAGATCGAATCACAACGTGGTTAGGGTAGACTGGAAATCAAAGCAGTTACTTCGGTAACCAGACGTTGGAGGTGAGCTGGGGACGGCAAAGGTGATACCGAATCTAACAAGATTTCCATCCGAATCAGCCAAGGGTTAAATCGTCACAGGATAGCACGGGAGAGACCAGGAAGACGTCATACTCTGATAAAAGATTCACTAGTTTTTATTTAGTATTGTTCAATTTTTGCTGACCTCATTTCAACTGTCCAATATTACACTGTACGTCTCCTTTGTTACCAACCTCAGCGACCAAACATGATAGGGATAACAATAACAAACAACTTCCCTCTGGAGAAATTGGAGACCTAAACCTAATCTGAGTTCCGTTGAGTGTTGGTGCTTCTACATCTAATGTTTGACTGAACTGACTGAAGTTTTTTTTTCTATTCTTGTTAAAACTGGTGCTGCCTTTGAAGCCTTGCTGTTATTTATCTTTATTTTTCAGTGGCGCCCATTCAATGCTTATTTATATATTAGGCTTATTAAGGAAGTTCTCATCGACTAGCATATGTGCTGATTCTTTCAGACGCCTAACTCTCCAGTGGTCTTCTTTGTCTACAGAATATTATCCATCAGGGCAATAACAAATTGTGAATTAAATCGTTAATTTTCGACTTTGGTGACATAGTAATTGTGAGATCAAGCCTTTGACCGAGTACTGTCTAATGGAAACATGGCCCGCGGTAACTGAACAGTACTAAAAATAAGAATAAGACGAGATATCTCGAGACATGGGCAGATGAACGAGAACAGTATTCCCCCGTAAATTAAATAAAGGCTTCATTACGGATCGATACACGTCTGATGAATGACGGAGAAATGATGTGATTAAAATAGCAAGAATGAGGACAATAGTCCGATATAAATAGTGAAAATAATGATACCCGTCATCCCGAAATTCAGACAAAACCTGGGAACCGTTTTAACACACTACAGAAAAAGGTAAATCAAGTATGAGAAGGCGTAGTGGTATAGCAAAATGTCTTACAGAATCCCCAGAAATATAATGAAGCAAGACAAAATTATGACAAACAAAAAAAGAACGCTGAAATGCTATGTAAAATCAATCGTCATATATGGCATTAGATACTGGAAAATCTCTTCAGAGGTGAAGATGAGATTTAAATTAACAGTAATTTTCTACTGAAGGATACTGAGAATGCGACGAACGGAATGTATGACTAGCGTCTATTTTGAAAGCAATATCAGAAAAAATAATTTTTACGGAGAATCAGAATTAGAGATTTGAAATTTCTGCAACGGCTTAAGCAATTTGACGATCACAGGGACAATCTGAAAGCGAAAGGTAAGGAAAAGTGAGTATAGTAATCTCTCGCTATATCACGGTTCACCTATCGTCTCAGTGTAGGGCGGACTTTTAAAAATATTCAGTGTAAATTAATATTGCACTTCCCTCGGTATATCGCAGGTTTCTGCAGCCGAGCGAAATTGGTTTACTCATTCCAGATGATTTCGTACATGTATCTATTGGCAGATTAAGGAGACGACCAATGGGAGCATGTTGTTCATAATCCTGAGCGCTGGTTGGCTTAGTGACCGCAACCTAACTTCCCAGCATCCTAGCTTTCGTAAACCCACGCCGCTCAGTTATTTAATGTCGCCTAAACGTTCTGTATCTTCTAAGCCTTCTGTCAGTGAATCCCACTGCTAGAGAAAGATGCTTATGACCGCCATTGCGGCATCAATAAAGCCAGCGTTCGCTTCATCAAGAAGGATTTTAAAATATTTTATAAGCTGGTTAAGAGAGTAGAAATGGTCTATAAGAAGGTTTAAGAGTGTAGAAAAGGTTTATAAGAGCTTGTGTAGACTTCATAAAAGCTTTAATATATAAAAATATTTTAAAATATACATTACAATTTCCTGCTAAAATAATTTAGCCAATCCTGTTTCTGCTTTTTACCTATCGTGTGTGGGGTGGGGGTTCTGGAACGTAACATCCACGATAGTCGAGAGATTACTATAATCTACTTAACATTAAGAACCAGCTGAAATTGAAGGTATGGTTAGAAGAGGAATATTGCTTAGGGCTGCGAAGGATAGAATTTCTGGTGAGACACTATCACTCAGGTTCAGAAATGACGTGATATAATAGAAGAAGGGCCTACATAAAAATAAATACACCAAAAAGGAAAAGATGGAAAAAATGAGTAGAAGCTTGTAGTAAAACAACCTCGATACGTAACACAGAGAAATCAACAGCAAACGCTTACCTTGAATGAAACGGAAATTAGCCGACACAGGGGAAAAGTTTAAGGAGTTCTATTCATGCCTTTATTATTAAAAAAAAAAAAAAAAATAACAAAAAAACACCAACACTCAGCCCAGAAGAGTAACAAACCCCAGAGATTAAAAAAAAAATGACAAAAAAGTTACCTAGAGCAAAAGTGAAAAAACCCAGGTGATGATACCTGAACGAGACGCTACCGGAAAGGATTTATTATTTAACCGTTTCATACAGTAAACATTTATCTTCAAAGTTCAGTAAACGGACAGTAATATTGATTCATAGAAAGGAGGGAATAAAACTACTGAATCGATTAGAGTATAAATTTACAGACCAAAGGTGAGTATAATATTTTGAGAAAACCTAGAGATGTAAAAGATTCTGACCACATTTAATAAAAGTTTGCTCGATTTGATGCCTTTCTAGAACTTGTCTTCATATATATATATATATATATATATATATATATATATATATATATATATATATATATATATATATATATATTCACACATACACACACACAAACACACACAATACGTCCTGGGTATGACGGTAAACTACAACCGCGTCCTGGGTATGATGATAAACTGCATCCGCGTCCTGGGTATGATGATAAACTGCGTCCAACAGCAAGGTCTCAGATAATGTTTTCAGAAAAATAGTGTTGCCAGCTCAAAGTTTTTGTAAAAAAGTAATGTTTCCAGCTATACGTTTTTTTGTAATAGAGTAATGTTGCCAGCTATACGTTTTTTTGTAAAAAAGTAATGTTACCAGCTATACGTTTTTTTTTAAACAATAATGTTGCCATCTATATATTTTTTATTCCATACAAAATAGGCATTTAAAATTCATATAAACTGGATTTGGCATTAAATAACCCACAATGGTTGATATACCATAAAACTCAAACAAACAAACAAACACACACACACACACACTCATATATATATATATATATATATATATATATATATATATATATATATATATATATATATATATATGTAACATAAGAGAGAAATAGCAAATGTTTTTGGTTATAATGTGGATGTTTTTAAGTATATATTATAATTTATTTTCCATATTTTTGCTACATACGTTTCGGGTTTTGTGACCTTCGTTAGGTAAAGTGTAATCATTTCTGTATTTTATTTAAAGGAATTGATTTTTCTTATGTTTTCCCATGATTAACCATTGTCTTTTCTGTGTAGTAGTAATCCATGTTTTCTTGGACTTTTGGAAAAAAATATTGTTCTGCTTATGGGGTAATAAAAAAAATAGGATTTGTCAGAGAAAGGAGGGCTTTGTTGTCATCTTTTTATGAACTCTGTACCTATTTTGTTTGCGAGCGTGTGTTTTTGCTAATATGTGTATACATATTTCATTTCCGTACGTATATACTGTTATATTACAAGGAAATAGCATATATATATATATATATATATATATATATATATATATATATATATATATATATATATATATATATGTATATATATATATATATTTATATATATATATATATATAATTCGTATAGTCTGTAGCGTTCGTTTATGTACGTGTGTGTAGTCCGTTTAGCCATTATTTTTGTATATATTAGGTCTCCATCGATACTTCTCTGGTGTGTGTGTATGTGTGTATGTGTGTTTGTGTGCGTGTTAGATATGATATACATTTTAAAAGAATCCACATTATGACAAAAATGTTTGTTGCTTCCCTTTTCTCATTAAAATATGCACTTTTCTCTCGTTGCAACAACTATAACCTCTCGCTTATATATATATATATATATATATATATATATATATATATATATATATATATATAGCAAAAGAAAGAGAGAGAGTGAGAGAGAGAGAGAATCTGTGTGAATGTGTCGAGAATTTCTTTGAACATAGCATTACGTCATGAAACTGCCATTCATTCTGCTGTGGTCATTGAAATGTTCATGCTGTCAAAATCTACATTTCTGATAGTGTTACTCTTCTCCCGTAAATACACACACACACACACACACACTCATACATACACAATCATGATTATTTTTCGGGTAATAATTACTGGATTTTCTGATTGTATGGGGGATAACTTCCCATTTTTACCCCCGAAAAGATTTCATTATTTTCATATCTACTTTTCACCTTGCAATTTTCTTTTTTTTTTTTTCTGGTTCGAATAAATTTTCTTTTCCAATTCATTAATTACCAATTTTTTTTTAAATGCAAATGATGCGTAAAGTAAAAGTTTAAAAAATGAATGAAAATAACACATTTTTCTTTAAAATCAAATAAAACTTACCATCAATACTGAATTAAGACGTAGAATACTAATATTTCACAAGACTAATTACTATAATATTATAAAAAATGCATAGAGACAACATTTGACTTACATTAAAATTCCTTCAGTCTTCGACAAATCAAACTGTAGAACACAAGTAGGCTTAAATAAAGTTTGATATATTTGGTATTAACATAACAGAAATAAATATACTGGTTTCGATATATTGAGCAGAAAAAATATATTCTCAATACATTTATGACAAGTTTAATTTTGTGGGAGTAATCTATACTTTTCGCGTTTATTCGCAGAATTTCACTTCAAAAATTATCATCAATTCATTTCGTTTTCTCAAACATTCGCCATGATTCTCTCTCTGTCAAATATCTATTAAATTTCACTGTGTTTTTTTAAAGCTATATCTATCTATTTATATATCTATGTCTATATTTCTGAGATGAGGTATTATGTACAGTATTTACATTATTCGGACTATTGTCCTCATCTTTGTTGCCATATTTATCACAACGTTTCGGCCGTTGTACGCTCCGGTCTTCTTCAGGTGGTTAGAATTTCCAACTGAACCCTTTATTTCGATCACTGGGGTAGACTGTTCTAGTTCCACGTGCCATGTTTGATGGATGTCAGTTATCAGTTATCTCCTGCTAATTTTCCCTCCGAAAGTTCTCCAATGCCTTAACCGGGTATTGAACTCATACTCTTTGGGTCTGTCACTGGATCTAACCAACGCCTTTATACACTGTGTCATGTGTCCTTGAGGAGTGGATAAAGGAAACGTTGTGATAAATATGGCGACAAAGATGATGACAATAGTCCGAATAATGTAAATACTGTTATATATCTATATATCTCATTCTATAACATGTATATGTTCTCAGTGTATTTTCTATGTATCGCGCTATATATATATATATATATATATATATATATATATATATATAATAATAAGTAAAAATTTGGGTAAATAATCCAAGTGAATCCTAATAATATAAATATTAAAACTGATCCTGAAAGAATGCGCAATGTATTTATTACACAGCATATATAAATAAATTACATATAAAGAAAAGTACCATGGCTATATATATATAGACGTAGTGTTTCTTGGGCAAAGAGCTTGACGAAGCCTAACCATCTCCAGACCGGTTTTGAATTCAGAGTTAGTTTCTCCTTGACCGGTTGACACCCATGGCTATAGAGGTGGTTTCATATATATATATATATATATATATATATATATATATATATATATATAGTGATAGCGATAATTATTTTGCCAGACCATTCTTTCAAAAATTTTAGTATCTGCCATTTTATTGAATTATAATATTCCGCTGCCCTTAGAAAATATGCTGATAATTAGACGCTTCCCATTATCCAAATTGAAAAGAAAAGAAAAAAATAATTACTTCAATAGATTATAGATAAATCATCTCCTAATCTCCAACCCGCCATATCCAGACTAATATATAGCTTTATATTGCAATGATTTTCCTCTCATATGATGCAGATCTCTCATCTCAATAGTAATTATATTTTTAATCGATTTGTAAAATACTGAAATGTTTCATCTCCGTATAGTTTCCGTCGAAAATGAAATATGTCTGTGGAACAAAATAAGTATACTCGATTGAATTACAACCTTTTCTTTTAGTCATGTACGGTAAACATTTGTATTGGTCGCAGGTAGCTACAAGTTGTGATTCGTCTAATTCCTAACAAGTGCAAGGAATTAACACTTTAAATGTCGGAATGGCAATACAATGAGTATGTTGGTTACTTTTTTTTATTGCATTATAATTATTACTAAAGTTTCCATTGGCTACTCATTCTCTATCTCAAGCCGTTCCTTTTCTATCAGTCTCTTTATCTTAGTTTATTACGCATCTATCAATCTCGCTCACTATTTTATCTATCTATCTATCTATCTATCTATCTATCTATCTATCTATCTATCTATCTATCTCATTATTTTCCATATTTTTCTATGTATATATCAATCAATGTATCTAGCTCAGTCCACTTATACTCGATCCCAGTCTATTACTTTTATATAAGTCCATTTATATCCGTTTTCTCCTTATATATATATATATATATATATATATATATATATATATATATATATATATATATATATATATTATTTCTTTCTTTCTTAAAAATATGATTCAATTGCGACACAGACATTTCTTTGTTTTAAAACTGAAACTAAAATTGTAAATTTAATTATAAAAAATTAAATTTAAATTCCAGAGTTACGTTCCATTGTCAAGCGATGTTAGGAATAACTTTCTAAGAAATTTAATTTACAAGCACTGGCAATCTTAATAGTTGTTAAGGTTAAGGAAAATTCAATCTATTTTGATTAGGGGTCGTTGTGTTTTAATTTCCCTAGACAACTAATGTATCAAATATATGTTACTTACAAAGTTACGTTAACCTTAGGTGGGGAGGGGTTGCTTGCTCACAAATATAGACATGCGTTATTCAGCTTGTCGTCTGGGTTTTCAATAACAATATTTTGGCATTTTTATTTATGCGATTAATTCATATTTTTTATACACAAACATTTTCTAGAAGGGTCATTTTAAAAGTCATATTTTAAATAACTAAATATTAAAGATATACTCAAAATATTAAGATTCTCTGCGCTTATAATTTAACTATATTTCTTAGAAAGTTATTCCTAACATTGCTTGACAATGGAACGAAACTCTGGATTTTAAGTTTAATTTTTATATTTAAATTTACAACTTTAGTTTCAGTTTTGAAACAAATTTTTGTGTCATGATAGAATAATATTTTTAAAAAAGAAAATAATTATAATATTATCCTCTACTGTTTGTTTTGTGCTCTGTTCTTTTTTAAATAAAAATAATTTCTAAGAACACCGGATTATAAATCTTACTCATTCTTATTATTATTATATTACATATTATTATTGTGTGTGTGTGTGTGTGTATGTGTGTAGATACGTAGAAAAATAGGAAAGAACACGTTAGGTAAATAATCCGGAGTTCTTTAGTATTTTTGTTTTTATTAAAAAAAAACAAAACAGTGCTCTATAGAGAAGTAAAGCTTAAATTATAATTATTTTTTAAAGAATGTGATTCCTTCGCTACATAAAAGTTCTCATGTTTCAAAAACGAGAGCCGAAAACCTCATCATAATTATTAAAATTAAAATGAGTCAAAGTATCAATCCCTGTCTCATCCGAAAATTTAGGAATAACCAATATTGAAATTTACGCATCTTTATAAGCATGTTCATTCGCAAAATTAATTACTATGGAAACGGCTGGGGCGACCATTTTGGTAAGGGTGCTAAGAGATAATTTTTATCCACATATCGATCACAAGTTTGATTAAAAGGAACCAACAAGGTATGTCTGCTAAATTATCATGAATAAAAATCAAACTTAATCAGAAATTATGGGGAATTTTTTTTTAAAGTAACCATTTAAATATGTTTCAGAATTATCCTTATGTACGAAGATCTTTTTAGATTCATAGCTTGAACTTGTTCATACCCAATTAAATGTGCTGTAGATTAATACTGAATTTATTCTGTCATTCCTCTGGAGGATATTTTATCTCCTGTAGAATGGAGGAATGGCAAGTAAACGAGCCACACACTAAAAATGAACAGAAACTAGAACAGAAACGCCCGATAATTAGCATTCCACGAAAAAAAGAAATACTTGTGAACTCAAATATAATTGACCAATATTTAACCACATGTAATCAAAGAAAAAAACGACCGGTATTTCTCAGTTGACAAATTGAGTCGTTCCGGTCCAGATATGACAGCAATATTCCGTTTTTGGTTAAAGGTCTCTCTTGTAAAGATAGCGCATGGCATAAAGAATTGTACTTCCTGGAAATGATAGAATGATTCGAAAACATTTCCAGCATATGCGGAAAAGAATTGTATATAACAGAATAATTTGATACCCTGAGTGAATTAGAGGCACAACAGATATTCCCGAAGCCTTACAATTCAAAATCTTGTTGATGATGATTTAACACAAAGTGTTCTAAAAAAATCAAAAGCAATGCTATTTTATAATAATGAGTAATCGCCATATAATCATAACACATACTCTTTTATAATTATTTCCCAGATTTCAACAATATTTATTGTCCCTTATACTGCTACAGTACCTGACACCTCATGCTATCTTTTGCATGTACAAGAGCCGGATTAAGCCGAAAAATGGAGTACTATTGTCATATTTAGTCCGAAGCTGACTCGTTCTAATTTCCAGCCTCGATAGAGTTAAAAAGCCTCTCTGAATCCATGTTGACGACGATTTATTTTCCATCCTCGAAGTTCTCTTTCCCACAAGAGGTATATGGCAAACATCTCACTGCTCTATCGCAATTTTCATGGAATATGCTCGAATGAACTGCATTCCTTGTTTCTCCAGTTCTAACCTTCACCTCAAGGACACGTCATGACAGTTACATTGTAGCAAATCAGCAAAATTCCCCATCGTATTTCAACGGTGAGAATTAAGTTCCACTCTGACAGCATCTTCCGGTGAACCACAGCTCAATGGTACCGACTCTTAACAGGATATTTCCACGATTTACTAGTTTAATATATTCAAGCCGCGAGTCAACCGTTATATTCCCGTTTATTCGTATAAACTGCCTCTAAATGTAAACCTCTACATCGAGCCTTGGACAGGGTGAAACTTATTGTCCAAAAATGTAGAGATTAACTGAAAAATATGCGCTAAAAATGATTGTTCATTTTGTATATACATATACATATCCGACGGAGTTTAAGTGACTCGAAATATACATAACTTCTCAGTAAACAAAGCAATTTCTTAAGAAGTGGTACATTTTTTTTTTTAATTATCCGACAGATTTTCTTGGGTGAACATTAATTTTAGCGAATACAAGTATTTATCTCGCTACATTTATAAAACAGTAATTTTTTTTTATTTTCGTCTACAAGCCTCAATATCCAAGAAATCTTATTAAAGTGGAATATACGGGACAGTGCAAATATATATATATATATATATATATATATATTATAAGTTAATAGACTTAAAATATGGATTTTCGCTACACAGTTCCAACCATGTTTCAAAAATGGAAGCTAAAAGCCCCGAATTTAATTTTGTACTTAAATTAAAGACATTAGTTCCATTTCATCCTGAAGCGAATTTTTCATATATATATATATATATATATATATATATATATATATATATATATATACATATTATACACACACACACACACACACACATATATATATATATATATGTATATGTATATATATATATATATATATATATATATATATATATATATATATATATAGACATATACATATATATATATCTATATATATGTATATATTATATATACATATCGTCCTTTGAAATTTATGAAAACACGCATCTCCTGTCCAATAGATGTTATCTATCATTCAAGTATTGATGCGATTTTATTACTAAAGTTTTCTTGAAGTGAATGTCACCGTTTTGGTTTTATTCATATCTTCCATTCTGCTTTCATGAGTTACCCATTATTATTTTTTTTTTTTTGCTGCAGATTTCGCGATACCCTAATGCACTTGGGTTGTGATTTTTAGCGCCAGTTTATGAGATCTCATCAAGCGAAAAGAAGGACAACCCAAATCATGATAAGAACAAACTAGATGAAAAACAGAGAATAAATTGTTACCTTGAATTGATAGTTACCTTGAATTTCTTTCTTCTTAGATAAGTAGAGGCAAACACATAAAAAAAATGTTACATTGAGTGTAATTGTAAAAAGTAAATACGAATAAATAAAAGAAAACTCAGCTTGGAATTACGTCCAGTGAGGGATATTAAGGTGTTCGTTTTTATTCATATATATATATATTAGGTTGGTGCAAAAATAATGACGTAATAATGTTGTTTTTTGACGTATTTTTTAACGTCAAAAAACGACATTATTACGTCATCATTTTTGCACCAACCGAATATATATATATATATATATATATATATATATATATATATATATATGTGTGTGTGTGTATGTGTGTATTGGGAAAGGGAGAAACAGAGGTGGGTATCCAAGCGTTTGGGAACAAACGCATGAGCAAATTCCTTGGCATCTTTTATTGGGAACATAAAAACACTGTTTGTGCAGAAAGGGTTGAAAGTTTTGTGGGTTACCAGGAACCTCTTCTTGTCACTGTCAAACGGAGAAAAATGGCGTGGTTTGGACAAGTTGAAAGGCACGTCAGCCTGTGAAAGACCATCATCAAAGGCAGCGTTGAAGAATGACATAGGACATGACGCCAACGCAGAAACTGGTCGGACAATGTCAAACTACGGAAAAGTAGAAATATATAAATTGCTGACGGCTGCCCTTGAGAGGCCGTTATGGAAGAGATTTGGTGCATTCGGATCCCCCATACGATTCCAAAAATTAAGGGGATGATTATATATATATATATATATATATATATATATATATATATATATATATATATATATATTATTTTTTATATGTTTATATTTGATTTGTAACCTGTAGTAGATATCAATTTTGTCAAATTTTCTTCATTACAAAGCCGCCATTTCAATAAATGCCCTTCAGTTTTAGTTCCGCCCGCCCCATCTCTCCCCCACCCCTTTTTTCTTTTCTTTTCCTCACCCTCCCTCTTATTCTTTAAGATTATATCGTCTATTGTGTGTGTATGTCACCACAAAATGTATCCTTTCCTATTACATCTTTAATGTATTAGACATCCGACAACATTCATATTTCTCTCACTTAAACTGTCTTCAACTCACCTCTCTAAAACTTCTCTCTGTTAAGTTTTAATGTCCCACCTTCTCTCGTATGTTACCCATCTCTTTAGCTCTAACATTCGGCTCATACTCTCATACACTCTCTCTAAATTTTATTTTTTATTCCCGGAGTTGTTTTTTCTGTTTTCTTTTTGAATTTCTAGGTCTGATGAATTGGATCGTATTTACGATTCCGATGGAATACATTATGAGCATGTAATATTAGTGTTTAAGCCTTTTTATTATATCCTTACTTTGTCCTGGACAGTGAGTTCTACCTGGATTCTATCCTCTTGGAATTTTTTTTATACAAAATATATAAGGTATGTGTATGCATGCATGTATATATATTTATATATTTTGTATATGTATGTGTATATTTACCACTAATATTATCTATCTATCTATCTATCTATCTATCTATCTATCTATCTATATATATATATATATATATATATATATATATATATATATATATATTGCAGAAATATATTTTTGAAAATAGACATTTGAGCATTTAAAGGCTTTCAAAGTTCCATAGAAATCTGAGAAGATATATTTATTATGTGTCTTACCTAAGATCACTGTAATTGTTGCAGGAAAAAAGATGAAACATATCATAAATTTCCGCTTTCTTATTCTGTTATCCTATCCTGTCGGATTTGCTGTGAAATATTTACTTTCATTCTACGATTGGTCGTTAAATTAAACCTTATCATATACATATATACGAAATATAAATACAATAAACTCAAATACGAACAGACAGACATACACAGAGACACCCACCCACACACCCCACGCACCTATAAGACAATATAAATAGAGAAATAAAAAAAAAAGGAAATTTCTTTGTTTACCAAAGCGTTTCCTCTCCTGAAGGAATTCACCAAAGTAAATGAAACGATTTTATTTTGCAGCATGTATTTATAGACAGAAGTAAAGTGGATAAGGGTATTTTTTCCTCAACTTTATTTCTGTTTATAAATACATGCGGCAAGATGAAATGTTTCCGCTTACCTTGATAGAGTCCCTCAGGGAACGAAACGTGTTGGTAAATAAAAGTCTTCCTTTTGTCTTTTTCGTACGTATGGCTGTGTTCACGCACGTGCATGTGTGTGTGTGCAAGCAACTAAATTCATTAAACACACAGACACACACATTCTCACTTGCACGCTCACACACACACACACACACACACAGAGACACACACATATATATATATATATATATATATATATACACAATTATTTATAACCAAAATAATAATGCCAAAATGAACACAAAGGGTTACTTAGAATAAAAAAAGAATGAGAAGACTTTAATGAGAAGAAGTGAAGAGACAGGACATTAAAATAACAGGTTTCCGAAATGTAGAATATTGCCCCCTTATTCTTTAGGGACTCACTGCAGACAAGACGATAATGCAAGTGTCTACTGCGAGTGAATGTGATCCAGAAACAAAAAAAAATATCGATGAATTTTATCATTTCTCCTCCTAGATTTAGCTATCCACTTTTGCTCTGATAATGAATCAGGTCAACTATGTCAATGGCAACGTACAAATCTTAATTTTTTATACGCTTCCATGAAATGAAATCAAAAAGGTCTCAATGATCATGCGGAAATGCCTATAAAGGGTGTGAGGTCGTCTAAATTACCTAAAAACGAAAATAAACGCTGATATCTCATTCTAACAGATATATTTAACAAAATTACACAAAAATATCTTGAAATAGTAAAGAGTAAATTTATTAAATAAAATCACCATTGACCACAACAACATTCTCCAGTCGACTGGGGAATCTGCAACTTACTCAATCATCTGCATTCTCAGATTGACAACCAAACACACTAAGCATATTGACCCTATATTTATTTTGCAGTCGACAAAATCAAAAACAAGCACTGCGCATGCGCGAAATTAAAATTATAAAATGTCGAGAATTTACCCATCGCACCCTGTATCTAATACAGCACTGCCATTGGAATAAAAGGTCATTTATTCAGGATGACGTGATTAACTGTCCAGTGAGTAAATTACTACTAAATAGAATATTTGAGTATTTTCATATGGTCAAGCTTTGATCTTTTCAGTACATCCTGTGTGTGTATTTTAGTGTGTATGCCTTTGCACATCCAGACACAGACGCATGCGCACTCAGTCTTCTTATTAAACGCCGTATCAGCAATTACATTTTGACATTTTTGCTTGCAACTAATACTGTTATTAGTTTAATATACGTTGCAATTTAATTTTCTTCCGATCAAAATTCTACGCAATCTTGTATGTCTTGCCCATTTGGCCAATTGTGCCATCAATCACAATTTGTTTCTCGATTATATGCGTAATTTCTCTGCTGTGACGAGCTTTCACCAAAGAGAAAACTATTGACGCACCTAAGCAATTTATTAGTACGTAGATAATTAATCTGTTTTGGCTGTTATGCAAGCACACGCTCCTATGTATGAAGTAGGCCGAAAATCCCGAATTACATCGATAAATTGATAAAGGTTTCTTTGCAAAAAATTCAATTACGTAATTTTCTGAGGTAGATACTCGGGCCTTCGATGTAACTGTAATTAAAATGCTAAACATTTTCTCACACACATACGTATCTAAATGGAGCAGCTACACGTATCCGAAGATTCCCGACTACAAGAGCGGCTAGCTAATCTCATTTGTAGACACCTGTCCAAGCAGATTAGTGTTTGTTCATCACCCACAGCGTCCATGTATAGCTTATACTGTAAATATACTTAATTACACTTTCTCAGAGAGTGCGCGTTATCTAGCGTGATCTACAGTATGAGCAAAGCCATCACGCTCAAGCCCTCGGTCACGATGACTTGTGACTTCACAACTATCGACAGCTCCCTATGATGCCATCTACCTAATTTCACTGACAAGGCTTCCATCAACATTTGGTATGTTTTCCAGGTACTTTCTAAATGCACTGCAAACTGAGATCGCCTTCTCCAGATCGATAATATCAAAAAGATACCTTCCTATCAAATCGATCATGATGTGATTAGAACCAAAATCTTATGATCAGAAAGGGAACTCGGCCACGTTTCCATATACACAAATATTGACATAAATATTTTTGTATCTCTCTCATATATAGAGTGGGCGGAAATAAATATGCGTACACATACAAATTTTTAATTAATTGTATTTCCAACTAATGGATAAACATACTTTTCATATAATTAACTGTACACAGATGCATAATAACTAAATATGTATCGAAAACCAAACAAATTTTGATGTAATACAAAAAAAATACCATTTAGACCTTTTAATGAGTGAAAAAGTATTCGTAAAATACAAAAAATAATATATAATCTTCATTTAATACTTTGCAGAATAGACATTATTCACTTCTATAGCAACCATCCTCTTCTTGTAATTCACAATTAATGATTTACAACTTTTAGTTGGTATTTTATTCTATTCTTCTTTGTAAATGGTCTTCAGTTCTGGGATGTTTGTTGCAGCTCTCGATTGCATTTTCAAATAACGCCACAAATTCTCGATTGGTTTTAAATCTGAGTATTGACAAGAACATTTAAGGATATTTACATTATTTTCAGCAATTCATTTCTTCGTAGATTTTGCAGTGTGCTTCGTATCATTACCTTGTTGGAAGATCCAATGAAGAGGAAGTTCAAGATTTTCAATCGAAATAATTAAATTTACTTCCAAAATATTTTGATATACTTCGGCATTCATTGTACCATCTAGTACTCATATGTTGCCAGTACCTTTTTCAGAAAAAAAATCCCCAAACCATGATGCTACAACCATCAAATTTCACTGTTGGAACAGTGTTCTTTTGTTTGAAGATATCGACACCTTTCCTTTATACATGTTTTCTAGATTTACGTTCAAATAACTCAATTTTGGTTTCGTCTATCCATAATATTCTTTACCAATGCGATTTTTTCTTATCCTTATGTTCAGGAACGAATTTCCACCTGGCATCACTATCCCTTCTCAATAGCAGTAGAGTTGTGCGTGGGGAACGTGACTTTATATTTTCCTATTAATTTAATTGCTTATTGTCCGTTTAGTGATACAGATTCCTGATGAAAGCAAATCCTCCTGCATGTCTTCACGAGTGACCATTGGATTCTGTTTAATCTGAGGCATTAATTTCCTCGAAGATCTTGAAGAAATCTTCCGCGGAGCACCTGTTTTTCTTTGATTTTCAACATTTTTTATACCTTCAAATGAATGAACTAATGGCAGGAAATCGAATATTCAGGTTGTCTGTGATTTCCAGTACCTTTCAGCTTCTTTCCAGACCTTACCAATTGTTTGTTCTTTTGTTGAATTTGTCAGTTTTTTTTTTTCCTCTTGTCATGATGGAAACCTTCTTGCACGAATCTCAATTGCACAATGTTCTATTTGTAAATTCTAGGCTAA
>OZ010573.1:96336521-96364021 GCA_963932145.1 Acanthosepion lycidas | reverse complement strand
TAAAATGTTCCTTTTGTGTTCATATAACCTTGCATTTAGATCCCTGTGATTTCTCCTATGTAATTTTGTGACAAATATTACAAGCGATGGAGCAGTAATAGTAACCTAATTTTCATCAAATAGAATTTCGGAGATGTATATTTGATTTTTGAAACATTTTAATAAAATCTATTACATAGTGTTGCAATGTTACAATGGATAAATTAGTGACTTTTAACGATAAAAAAAAAACGTTCAAATCAATTGAAATTCGTTTTGAAATACAACTTTTAGGTGGAGTAAAGGATAGCGGCTCGGATTGATGAATCAGAGATCCGAGTCCGAATTCCAGTAGGATTCATTACATTCACTTTACATGCCCTTGGGAACGGTACGAATCCTCTTCTTCTCCCCCGCCCCGCACCTCCGCTATGTATAAAAAGGTTGGACAGACTAGGTTCTTTAGCTTTGGTTGAAAATCGGTCTAGAAGAAAACTCTGTATTCAAACCGGCCTTACTCAAGAAACATCACTTTTACAGTAGCTGCAGTACATGTGGTGCTGCTATGACTCTGATGGGTCTCGGGATTCGTGCGACCTTTTTTGCTTATATCGAGATATTAAATATAATCTCTTAGCTTGACATTAAAGCTTCAAGAAAGATTTTCATTTTAAAAAATCATTTTAAACCTTATGTATCGCTTTGTTTTGGAAGTGGGTGCGTAGTTATCTTTAAAATTATTCATCTTTTATTAAAAATGAGAGTCAAGTTTTAATTTTGTTGTATTCACGACATTCTGGCCTTTGTGACATTAGGTCTCCCATCAGAATCAAGTCTTTCTTTACAGGGAATATCGAACTGAACCCTTTATTTGATCCATGCGTTTAGACTGTTATCGTTTCACTGTTCATTTATAGGAATGTATTGCATAGTTTTTATTTAAAGTACTGCTTAGCAGGTGCCCGCCCTGTTCCCACGAATTCCAAGTACACACTATCGATCGAAGGATTAATCTCACACTTACTGCATCACCAAATCTATAAACGAACGTTTCAGTCCACTAGTGGATTGAACCAGTAACTTGCAGTTCTCCAGTAGTATAACTCTGTGGCTTATTCTGCGTTGTAGACTGAAATCTTGTCCAAGATACATTTGGCTAATTTTCCTTTAGACAAATTTATCCACAGAATTAAACCACAGCAAGCATGGAAGGGATATATTGCAAGCCTTGCTCAATTCCCTGTAGACATCTTAGCTGCAGAGAACTATTGAACATTCCAATCTTATCCATACAAAGACCACAGCGTTTGAAAGTTATAATATAATGTTGTGTAACCTCTGTTATTTGGGAGTACCGGACACCTAAAAGGTGTTATGTAGCTGTCTATAATTTTTGGCAATTACCGTCAATAAAATTCATCTCTTAGCGATAGGGCTAACCTTAATAACTGTCGAGTGAGGCGTTCCCAAAACAGAAATAACGGGAGACCTATTTACTATTTTTTGGATTTTGAGCTCATTTAAGGTTAGATTTTCCACGTGTTGCCCCACTGGGACCTCGTTGCATCGTATGTCTTGTGCAACTGGGAAAGTCTATCAGAAAGTTTTACTTGTTCAACAAATTTTTGTTGCGCTGCACGCAAATGTTTCTGTGCCATTCAAATCCCCCCCAGTATCTGTGTCGCGGACAACAATCAGTCATGTTGGCTGATCTAATTTTACCACTCGTATTATTCAGTCATTCGGCCTTCATCAACTACAAAATCTGAAAAACCAATTATTCATAAAATTTACTTACGATTAAACGTATCAAACTATACGATTAAAATGTTAAATATCTGAATTTAATTAAAATACTTCGGAATACCAAAAAACACCAGACATGTTCACCTCCTACGACGCTGTTAGAATTCTTGGAATATATCTGCCACTTTTGATGATATTAGATTCTGTTGCTTCTCGTCCTCCATGCTACAACTACACCTCGGAATTAAAACTGATTTTTTACAACCAACTTTTTCACTTCAAAAGAAGACGAAACATGCAACACTGAAATCCAAATCAAACATAGACTTAGACGCTTTCCAAAATCTAAGCAATGTATTAGGAAACAGAAAGATTTCGTTAGAAGCAAAGAAAAGATTACTGCATTATTATGTAATACTAATCCTCCTATATGGCAGTGGACGCTGCCCAAAGTTGCTGCAGATAAAGAAATGACTTGAAATAAGAGAAATGTAGTTCTACAGAAGGTTGCTGAGAATATTGTAGAGAACATGTGAGCAACGACGAAGTTTTAGAGAAAATTGGGGAAAAAGGATAATTAAGTATGTGTATTCATTAGTGGGAAATACAATAAATTAAAAAATTATATGTGTACAAATATTTGTTTACTCTCACTATAGGTGTGTGTGTGTACATGTGTGCATGCATGTGTGCATGCTTTTGTATTTTTTTTTTTTTTGGTATTTGTCAGTTCAATACAGGGTCCTGCTTTCTTTGTGTCTCTCAGAAATAAGGAGAAATTGACCTCAACTGATATGGCCTGTTGGCAAGGGGCTTAAGTCCAGATTTATACAACCATCCTTTTCATTTCAAGTCCGTTCTATTGTCGGTTTAAGATGATCAGGGCAACAAATTACCAGAAAAATGTCAGAATGTATTGGACATTTGTTCCCTCGTGCAATTGGTCTGTTTCCATACAATTCAATGGCTTCTTCACACGAGATTTAACTGAAGGAATTATATAGATTCAGTGTAGACATAGGAATAAACACACGGTGGTGACTCTGATTTTCTTGCCTCAAGTTATCTATCTATCTATCTATCTATCTATCTATCTATCTATCTATCTGTCTGTCTGTCTGTCTATTTATGTTCATAAGAACCAACAAAATGTGACAGATGATATTTACAGAGCACCTAATGAAAAAGAGAGTTTGAAAAATTCGTTACTCAAAGGATAGACTGGAGGCAAGTGGAATAGATGAAAACAAATGCATAACATACCTAAGAATTTGAATAAATTGATCGCCAAACAAAGTTTAAGATAGGTAAGAATAACCACATTTATGAAGCGCTACAAAGGAAAAGAAACTGTGGAGAGCCATGATAACGAACTACCCGAAAAGACGTGGCACACAGAAGAAGTCTACTCAATAACGACATGAGCTTTGACCTAAGTTACTAAGTAACAGATACACTTTCTAAATAAATATTTATTTCATTTTTATTTTAATTAGTAAGTTTCGAATTCCAGTTACGCCAAAATTGGATTAATTAATGCTTCATAGAATCTTACTTTTAAATATAATTTAATTTTCTTTGGGAATATATTTTAAAACAATTTAGTATTTACTAGCAGACATTAATTACTGCACAATCAAATTTAATTTTAGATTAGGAAATTATATAAAATCGTGCTTTTAGTATGCGAATGTAAGTTTAATTATTTTCAAACTAGATTTATATTACTTAAGATTAAAAAAAATCTTTAGTAGGCAGCACAGCGCAAGTTGATAGCTTCGAACGGGAGGCGTCGAGTGCAAAAATGTATCTGTGAATTTTTTGCAAATATAAAGCAAGATGTCAGAAGGAAATTCAAACGCACAGTTCAATAGCGAAAGATATCTTCCATAGAAGCCGAAAATGGGGTACTGTTACCATATTTGGGTAGAAGCTGGCCAGACTTGACATTCTAGTCTTGATAGAATTCAAAAGCCTCGAGTTCTTTTGGGAGGAGAATTATTTTCCACACACCAACCTCTCTCTCACAGGCGGGATGCCTCACTGCTCTGTCGCTACTAGCATTGAAAGGGCTCGGACGAATTACATCTTCTGGTTCCTCGATGTCTGACCTTTACGGCTAGTACCTGCCATGCCATTTACATTGTAGCAAACCACCAAATTTCCTTCCGTATTCTATATTCAATCCAACAGCTTCTTCCCACAAACGACTGCCTTGTGTAACAGACTCCCAAGAGGTGTTTCCCTGATCATTACAATCTCAACCTGTTCAAGTCTAGTGTCAACCATTATCTACCCCTCTTATCCAAATAACTACCCCTTAACTTAATCCTCTTTTTCACGGGGACCTCGGGCTGTGTAGATGTTGAACCTTACTGTAAGAAAAAGAAACAAGGAAGAAGTTAAGCTGTTCTAACCTAGAAAAGGTTACTGAATGAGGAATAACCAAAATGAAGGTTGGAAATGTAATGGTAATCTTTATAACATCAACAAAATACAATACTCGCCAGCGGCGTAAAGTAGGTAAACCACTGCTAATGGTGGAATACTTAGATAGCATATTACTCCCACTTATAATATTGTCCAACATATTTATGAGGAGTGGGGAATACACATTAGTGTTCATAGGTACGGTATATAACATAAACAGTGCATTAAGAAGAGGTGAAATTTCGTAAGAAAGAAATAAAAGATTGTTGATGTCAGATGTAATATTGGTTTTCCTATAGAGTAGTGAATGATGGCAAATGTTTCCAAAAATGAAGAGGAAACGTGGGTGGGGCCAGTGAAAGATGCTTAGAATAAGATAGGCGGAACTTGCAAACAGCTAGAAAGTTTTAAATAAAATTCAAACAAAACAGTTCACTTGTATTCAGAATCCGAAAGAAAGAGTGAAAATTTCTGTGACATCATGAGGAAACAAGGAACTTGGCGTGTGTACGCAGACAACACTGAAGGTGAGAGGGGAATAGAGAAACAACGAGTAATCTCCTAAGCAGCTTGAGTCAATGGAGAGTAGAATAATTAGGAGCGATAGTAAAGAGATAAACTGTGTTATGAACTAAGAAGGATATGGAATTGTGGAGAGCCATCATTATTTCAAATCCAGAAGAGAGAGCGTGCATTAGAAAGAAAGACGAAAAAATATTTTTATTAATGAAATACGTTTTATAATGTTTATAACGTTCTTTGTTGAGGTAATGTTCTTGGTTTTCTTCTTCGGGCATATTCGGAAATCAAAGAGTGGACGGTTTACTTGTGTTATACTCTTTGATGTGTTATTCATATCACTGTTCTAATTGATAACAATATTAATATTTATATCAATATCATATCAATAATGATATCATGATACACTGGTTCCACGTGCCATCTCTAATGGATGTCAGTTATCAGTAATCTCCTGTTGTTATTCCGCTCTCCAAGTTCTTCATCGCCTTAACCAGGTATTGAACCCATGCTCTTTGTGTCCTGTCACTGGATCTGACTAACACCTTTATCCACTGTCTTCAGCAACCATTGAACCATGGAACTAGAACAGTCTAATCCAGCGAGCGAAATAAAGAGTTCAGTTCAACATTCCAACCACCTGAAGAAGGCCGAAGCGTACAACGGCCGAAACGTTGTGATAAATATGGCAACAAAGATGAAGATGATAGTTCGGGCAATGTGAATAGTGTACATAATACCTCATTTCAGAAATATAGTCAGTTACTGATATCATGATATACGTTATATACTGTACCTACGAATACTAATGGGTTTGTCCCAATCCTGATAATTACGTTGGACACTATTGTAAGTAGAGGTAATATGCTGTCTAATTAGTCCACCACTAGCAGTGGTTTACCTACTTCACACCTCGGCGAGTATTGTATTTTGTTGATGTTATAATGATTACCATTTCATTTTAAACCTCCCTTATTCCTCATTCAGTAAAACTTTCTAGGTTACAACAATATATAACATCAATTATAATAAATAACATTATTATGATAAACTATAAAAATAATATGATATAATAATGTTGTCATAAACATTATTGATATTACTACAGAGTACCCTCAAAAATTACTCTCTATAACATTCTTCTTTTTCAGATGAATACTTATTTGGGTCGGAGCTGCCCAGTCTTCACTTTCCAGTTCCATTGAGTTCAAAAGCGCCTCCCCTTCCTTGTGCATGACGAATTATTTTCCAGCCTACCACCCCTTTCCCATTGACGAATCATTGAAAGCCTCTAGGTGCTCTATCACTATTTTCATGGAAAATGCATAGGAGACCTACATTCCTTATTTTTATCAGTTCTCAGCCTTCACGTCTAAGACCAGTCAATATAAGCAGATTTTAGATAACAGCCATCATTGACTTCGTATTCCATTGGTGAGATGTAATTTCAAATCAGACAGCTTCTTCGCCACATACCGCTGCTTTGTTGAACCGACTCCCAAGTGGTTGCTTGCCAGCTCACTACAATTTTAATTTATTCAAGTCTAGGTTTAACCGCTATCTTCGCCTCAGAGACGCATAAACTGTGCATTTGTTGTATAAGCTATTTTTGTTGGTTCTCTAGCCTTGTACAGTGTGGACAGGATGAACATCATTGTAAAATAAATGAATATTTAATTCAAACACTTAGTCATCTTTGTATGTCATTAAACATTATTATTTCAAATTTTAACCGTTAGTTTAGTTTGCAAGTAAATAGTCATTTCATATATTGTTCTTTAAAGAGTGATTACTTTTTTTGGGGGGGAACATTTTGTATTATAGATAAAAATGTGTAAAATGAAACAAATGATAGGTTTCAGGTGACAGTACTGTTAATATCTCAGATATAAACAAAATTATACCGTGACACGTTTTCTGCCATATGAATATTTCTAAAAAGTGTTTTTTTATTGCATGACTTTCAGGAAAATCAAGGATAGGATTTGGCATCAAATGATTTGATAGACTTAAATTCATTTCGGAATTGTTCGAAATAAAAATGTAAGTGGTTTAGTTTATGATACCGTTAAAGTAAGCTATATCATTTGGCACCAAAATGTACATTAAAATTAATCAGGTCTTCATTCTTAACATTATAAATTCATATGTATGAGAAAAGCAATGCAATTATACTTCATAAATGACCAAATGATTGGAATTTGGTAGGTGATATACCGTGTCTAACAGCAACATTGACCCAATAGTGTATAAGCAAAATTGTCCATTTGTTAGATTAAGCCTTGAATCGTTTTATTTTAAAAATGATTTAAAATATCTTACTAGAATTTCCTAGGTTTTATAACACTGTTGAACTCAACTTTCAGCAATTAAATAGTATAATTACTTTCCACGCTCAGGTTCATTTTCCATCTTATGGAAGATAATATTCGATCTCTCTATCCTGCTAACTTTCTTTTCTGAAATAATAACGTATCTCACAGGTTTTACGTACAATTTCATCTTCAAGTCTTTTTTCACTGCTCTTTTGACTGTCATAGCTGAAACTTCTCTGTCACGTGTCAAACATATTACACATTCATTTGGTTCTTTTATAATTGATCTCTTTAGCTCTAAGTTTAAATGATTATCCCTCTTCCTGTTGTGACTTCTGGATCCAATTTTCCTCTCTACAGTCCTCTCTTTTTTTAAATTTATTCACCGTTGTCTTGTTGGTTCTGGAATCGACTTTGAAGAAGGGAGCCAGAGTATGAATTTTGGTATCAATACCGAAGGCCTAAATGATCTTTTTTCCTTTCACAATTGCTGAGTGTGGAAGACAGAGGGTCTGACACAAAACGATTTTAAACTGTTTTCTGTCAAGCTGAATAACTCAAAGAGTGTTTTTTAGTTATTCTTACGATAAATGGTGACATGATGGCTAAACGTCTTCTCTAAAAACGTGGAACAAAGAAACTCATTTAGTGCATTGTTTTTTTTTTTTTTTAGATATTAAACATTTTGTGGGACGGGCAGTTATGCTGCTACATGAATGGATAATTTTTCTGTTACACACATTATATATTACCGAAGCGTAAAATAAAATTCTGTTGCCTCCAATTTGAGCTACTACACTTGAAGAAACCATAAAGGATTTTCTTCTACTATTCAGGGATAAATAAACAAATAAACCTGGTTCTTTGGTAATAATAACAGAGACGTTTCTTTATTAGAAATCATTGATAAAAATGACAGTTCAACTGTCGATAGAAATTCTCTTCAAGGAATTGTTAGGGTGAATAGGAGAATCATGTCTACTGTTATCGATATTAACAGCGCTGTCACCGGAAGCCTATCATCTGTTTTTTTTTTATACAGTGTATATGTTTGGTCATTCGTTAGTACAATTTCAAATTATCGAAAACATTCATGACACCAAAAGAGGAATAATTGTTTCATAATGATATACAGATTTGATTTGAAATACACTGTCTTTAGAGATACAATTCAGAGTATCCTAAATAATGTTTCTGATAATATCGTGATATGTTCCGGAAAGTGATATATTTGATCGGAGTAGCTAATTGAGTTTGGTTACTGTAATCAAGTAGTACACGGTAGCAGTAATCGACCGGTACTCGTCGTAGTCGCAGGTAATAGGTGTAGACCAATAGGATAGCCAATGGCGTAGTCCAATGGGCGTCGTCATAGACTGTATTTATGACGGACACCAGACAATCATATTCCAGTGAAGGGGAACACAGGTGTACGCATATTCCATTATATCATAGCCGTTTCCTTATAAGAAGACATTTGGCATTTATTGACAAAGCTAACAGTTCAAAGGTCGGTATGAATTTATAGAATCACCCACTGGAAACGATTTTTGAAGAAAACATATTTCTCAAGTTCATTATCTGTTACCGTTCTTTCCAGTATTGATGGGGATTTTCTTCCTAACCTTTAGTTTGAAGTAGTGTGGAACGTCATTATCTTGATTATGCCTATATTTCTCTTCTGTTTACATGCGCTCTCAATTATATATATATATATATATATATATATATATATATATATATATATATATATATATATATATATACTCGGTGTTGTCCTTAGTGTCCACATTTATATACATACATACACACATAAACACACACATACACACACATATATATATAGTATCTATCTATCTATTTATCTATCTATCTATCTATCTATCTATACCTACCTACATATATATATATATATATATATATATATATATATATATATATATATATATATATATATAGATAGATAGATAGAGTGGAATTAAGATACATTTAGTTCATATCAATTTGTTACGGTATACTGGCTAGTTTGGGAAAAATAGAGGGAGAACATGAAAAGAGGCATGTTGGGAGATATGGCAAGAAAAGCCACCGTTACAGGAATTATATTATGAAAGTAGGAGAGCCTGGGTAAGGGGAGAGAAGGTGAAACCGATAAAGTGACCTACATCATTATGGTCACAAGGCCAAAGTTTGATTCAACGAAGCCCATTGATATTAACGAAAACGTGAAAAAGTCAGTTTAAGGGGAGTGAATTTGGATAGGTATGCGAACTCATGCGTTCGTTTGTGAAGAATATCTCTACTCCCATAGCCATCCAAACTTATATACACTTATATATCTGCATCCATGCCCATACAAACATATGCTAGCCGACATGAATCTACAAATACCCTATGTTAGGATGAAACATTTTCGTATGATAATAAAAGGTGTTTAGTTAAGGTAGATAATCCCAGGTATTTTATCTTTTAACCGAAATTAGACGGAATTATAAGACAAAAATGAGAACGAATTAAAATTATATATATATATTATAGGTAAGAATGTATAATCATTAATTATTTCCCTAGATATATATTCAAAGGTCACTTCTTCAACTCGTAATCTAATATGTATCGATAAGTTACTTATATAAACTACTTATAAAATTTATATAGTAACGTAAGTACTATATGCTAAATATTAGAAAGCCATATGATGGTAGCAAACTTTGATGGCAAGAATGGATATACTGAATTGATTATAATAATTATATATAAGATATAAGGCTTATATATATATATATATATATATATATATATATATATATATATATATATATATATATATATGCGAGTGTGTATATACATACACACGCATACCTACACATACATTCATATACTATTGTGGCCTTGTAGAGGCCACAAATAATGACACAAGAAGAGGAATTGAGTTAAATATATTAAAAGAAACAGTAATACAAACATATACAAACGATAGTGTTACAGTAAAAACGTTCGGTCCGACTCTCAGAGCTGGAAGAAAAGTACCTCGAAAAAGACAGTACCTGCTTCTATTTACAGCTGGTAGTGTCCATGCGTGCGTGGATAAATTACCATAACATATACCTACATACATATATAGATACACTGATATATTCCCCCTATACGAAAATATATACGCATATGCATCCAAATTTAAGAACTCATTTAATCTTCCGAAATATGTTATTACATGATATTTAATTAACCCAAAGATTATCTAATTGTTTATTACTATATCTTAACGCATTTGGTAGAGATTTAATTTTCTATATGTACTGGATATCAAGGATAATTTAATAAATAAACTCAGAGAGGAGAAAAAGAAATAGATACTGTCTATAAACAATTTTAGGACAACTGAAGTAAAGAGAATGTGAAAATTTGGCGGGGATATTATTTATAGTTATCAAGAATTATTAGTGACTTAATGATAGGGGAGGGATATGTATACGAACGGAAACCGATGGGAAATTGATAAGGGTATATAAAGAAGGGAGGAGAAGTTGGATGTGTAGTGTGACAGTTAATTGATCAGTTCATTTTCTTCTTAAGGGATAATAGTTCAATTGAATTCAGTTCATACTGGAGAGGAGCAGAGATTCCCAGGTGAATGTCTTCCTATGATTTTTCATGCTGATTCAAGGGGAGTGTTGTTAAATTTAAATCTACTGCGGTGAAGGTATTTAGAAATTAATTCGTTCCTTTGGCTTAAGAGTATCTTTTGATTTTCGAATTTGATGATTCTATTTTCTCCTGCAGGCATAGATTTCATTTACCTTTAAAGATATTAGGAGTGCGGCAGACCCTATTATTTTCCAGTCAATTTGTTCTTTCTCCCTCAATTCTCAAAGTGTAGTTTGGCAATTCAATTTGGGGCTGGAAAACGATTGCCGATGGTTATACAGGCACTGCTTCCATTTGTTTTGTCGACTGCACAGTATATTAGGTTCAGTTGGGCACCATCTATGAGAACAAGAGCACAATGACGCAGTTAACTCCGCCAGAAATTTGGAAACAATATGGTTTAGTCCTTGCCATTCTCGCTCCAATACGAAAATTTCAGAGTGATTGGCTGTCAATCTGAGTAAAGTGCAGAGGATTCGGAAAGAGTTAGATGATATATCTAGTCAACATCATGGTGTCTGGAGTGATCACTTATAATGGCTCAGTTATGGAGCCATTCATATTCCCATAGAACATCAGAATCATCACGGAGACCTATATCATGTCCCTTGAGGAGGTAGTGTTGCCCTGGGTCAAGAAGTGACAGCTGGAAGACCATATGTTTGGTAACTGGACACTGCACCATGCCACACAAACAAGAGAATTTCTGCGATCACATCACATCAGGATACCTAACTCCCCAGTCTGAACCCCCCTTCATTAATATATATGGGCCACATTTGATCAAGACACGAAAAATACTCCAAAGATCAACTGACCGAAATGATTAGGGCAGAATTAGTCAAATTAAACAAGGAGCCCACATAGAAGAGTTTCAGGCAATGCCAAACTCATCTGGAGGACTTGGTTGAAGCCAATAAAGTTTCTCCTTAGTATTTTAAGCAATTTTAATATAATATTGGTAAATATATCTGTTAAAATGAGATGACAGTGTTATTTTGATTTCTGTGCAATTGAGACGACAATTTATCCATCGCACCATATATATATATATATATATATATATATATATATATATATATATATATATATCCTAATACATCGATGTATTATCCCCAGGAATTCAATAAGATATTAACGGAGTGTAGGTTTTTGGCATAAATGTCGATGTTTTATTTTTTTTTAATCTTTATTAGATGAGCTAAAGGTTTCTACATCTGACTTATTGAATGACCAGTAGAATAGATAAAAAGTGACACAGAATGTTGAAACTGTCGTGGCCCCTGGATTGATCTCATTTAGTTTCCCGCCGATAGCTGAGTTAATATTAAAAAGTAATTCGTTTCCAACGCCTTGTCTTTGCATCTTGTCTAGATATACTCCCATCAGGCAAATAAATAAATGGATAAAAAAAGATTAACAAAAAGAAAGCAAGACGTTAGATTTACAAGCGACTGTATAAAATATAGAATAAATTTGTAATTCGAACCTGCTAATATCTGCGGCTACTTATATATTATATTTGTCAAACCTGTGTATGGCCTGCATTGTTCTCATTTCACTTGACCTATTCAGGCCTGTGAGATCATGGCTCTCTACAACTTCCAGCCTTTTCTTTCTCTAAATTTTGAATCTTTACCATTTTTTCATTGGTATGTTACTGCCATACTTGGACAAAAAACCCTCATCAATGTAGATTACTCGATGTCTACAGATTGTTTTCTTGCAACGAGTAGGCGTTGTGAATGTCAAATATACCAGCTCTTTTTTAACTCATAGATTATTCCAGAAATTTCAGCTGCCATGTGTCTGATTGTAAATATCATCCTCCTTGGAGTACGTATTTTCCTAAAATCTCCCTCATGTTCTAAGTAAGAGATTTCAGACGACAGACATGTGATCCTAACGAAATAATTAATGACCCATCTCTGTCACCGCAAATCAGTTTGCATTATTTCAGTGATCACATTATCGCGTGACATATTTTGTAAGAAATAAAGCAAGGGAAAGTGAATTTATCTTCGGAAAAAATTTTCTTACAATTCTTATTATTATTATAATATACACTTTCCGGATAACTATAAACAACATTTAATTTGCGACGTCAAAAACACCAGCAAATCTATTGAAAGCGCAGGTAATTTGCTCTATACAACGATGATATTGTCCTCTTTTTCCGTTGAAATGTGAAGAATATATATATATATATATATATATATATATATATATATATATATATATATATATATATATATATATATTATACACTACGTGCCAAATTATTATCGAGATAACTTTTTTTATAATATTTCAAAAACCATCCAACACTGGCAACACTGACCTGCGCAGTCACTGAAAACAAGCCATATTTGTTATCAGCACGGTGATTTGAGCGTGCCAAGTTATTATAAAAGTGTAAGAATTTAGTGAAAAGATGGGCCGTAAAAGCAGTTTAAGTAATGCTGAAAAGATAACTATCACCTCAGAAATCTCAAAAGGTAAATCTACACTAGAAATTTCTAAAATGATAGGGAGGTGTCATCAAACTGAAAAAGTTCACCTCCGACCCTACACAAGTACGCAAAAGGGGAGAGGAAGGCAATCCGAGGGTTATTTCACGTCGTCTCATGTTACGACTTAAACGAGAGGCCACGAAGAACCCTGGACTTACCACCCAAGAGCATTTCAGTCGCATTGGGGATCCTACTGTGTCTAAAAGTACTCGGTGTCGGTATCTGAGGGAAATAGCAACAACAGTCGAACATGTATCGAAGCCTCCGTTAACGAGAAATCACATTCAAAATCGATTGAAATGGGCCGAGGACAATATGGAGATTGACTTCTCTAAAGTTTTGTTCACAGACGAAACTCGAGGTAACACTTGATGGGCCAGAGAGATGGTGCAAAGGCTGGGTAATGAACGGACAGAATTGTCATCAGCGTTCGAGACGCCAACAAGGCGGTGGAGGCATAATGATCTGGGGTGGTATTATTGGAAAAACATTAGTGGGTCCATGGAGAGTACCAGATGGCGTCGAAATGACTGCTGATGCATACATAGCGTTTATGAAGGAGCATCTTCAACCGTGGATGAAAAGGCAAAGAGTTGCCTTCAGAAGGGCCATTGTTTTTTATGCAAGATAATGCTCCCTCACATGCTGCTCACAAGACTACTGAATATTTGAAACAGTTAGGCTTTGATGGACCTCGAAAAATGAAGTGGCCAGCAAATTCTCCGGATTTGAACCCGATCAAAAACCTTTGGAACATCATGAAGCGAAGACTGTACGCCAACGGACGACACTTCAGGGGCAACGCTGAGTTGTGGGAAGCAATTCTTGACATATCTCGCGGCATTACAGCAGATGACATCCTACAATTAACAAATTCTATGGATCATCGACTTCTTCACGTAATTTCAAAACAGGGAAAGCACATTCCCTATTAATTTGTTTAAAACTGTGACTTTGTATCTGTTTGTATTTGTTTGATTATCTTATTTATTAGGTTCTTTTGATCATAAACATTCACGTGCAACATTAATAAACGTTTTGTTTGCTCAATTCTGGGAATTTTACTAGACCATTCTAATAATTTGGCACACTCAAATCACCGTGCTGAAAACAAATATGGCGCCAGTTTGTTTACATTGCGCAGATCAGTACGATAATTTCCGGGATTGCGCAGGTCAGTGTTGCCAACATAGTGTGAAAAGTTTGTGTGAATTGATTGTACGGTTTTTGAAATATTATAAAAAAGTTATGTCGATAATAATTTGGCACGCAGTATATATATATATATATATATATATATATATATATATATATTACAGGAAACAGATCCGTTAGAATGTAAACTAGGTGGACCCTAGTAATATCAGATATTAAAACTGATCAACATATATATTTGTGTGTGTGTGTGTGTGTGTGTGTTTGTGTGTGTGTGCACGCATATCTGTGTATACATATACGTGTGTGTGTGTATGCTAAATCCACCACCAACTTCTAATACACTAGAAGGAACCTAAATTCATTTACATACAACTAAACGCCTTGTCCATAAATAAACCCCCAACTCCATTCCGGCCCATTTCTCAGATTACTTATTTAAACTGAGTTGTCACATTAAGTGACCCCATACATTTTCACCAACGCTGACCAAACCAAATTAAAAAAAAAAATCCAGAGTATAGCTGGGATATAGCAGATTTACTTTGAAATAGTCCATATCCACATGAGGTAATATATTAGGTTGGTGCAAAAATAATGACGTAATAATGTTGTTTTTTGACGTATTTTTAAAGTCAAAAAACGACATTATCACGTCATTATTTTTGCACCAACCTAATATATATATATATATATATATATATATATATATATATATATATATATATATATATATATATATATATGTTAATAAAAAACTTTAAATACTGTTTTTAATGGAAGGACATATTTGTGTAGGTACTCCTTTTATATTTTTAAACAATATTTTTCCATACTGAATATTCGAGAAATTTTATTAAAGGAAAGATAGCTGTATTTAAAGCTGCGTCCACCTATGAGGTATAAACCGTCGTTAGATCAGACGTGCTTTTAAAACTCGGCCACGAAAAGCGTCGTCAAGTAAGCAAGGTTGTACACTGTCTTTAAGTGTATCTTTCCCGCAGGTTCGAATCCTGCCGGAGAGTGCATTTTTTTCTTTAATAAGATTTTTCGGACATTCTAGTCGATAGAGGAAAATTAATAAATATACTATTTAATAAATAAACGGAGCGTCTATTAAAATAAAAATATCCACTAAATTTAATATTTAAAATGCTAAAGTTATGTCGGATTAGGCAATGAAAAATATCCATAATTATATATATATATATATGTTAAAATTATAGCTTTTTAGTTGTACATGCGGATGTAAATAGAAAATGTAAAAGTGGCACGACTTTTAAAGGAGACGTTTCGCCGATGTACCGGGCCCGGCTTCCTCAGGCTCGAATGAATAACAAAACTGTATAAGAAAAATTAGTTGTGATTTTTGAGGATAAGAGGCACAATAAATTCAATTATCTTATCAGATTCGACGGACAGAGTTTTTCTTTTTTGTGTGTGTGTGTGTGTGTGTGTGTGTGCGTGCGCTAGTCTCACAATTCTCAACAATAAACCTAAGACCATGGCCATATAAAATGTCACCGTTCATCGCAAAACAAATAATATCACAATGCTGTACACGAGCTAATGGGGAAAGAAAACAAATTTCTGCTCCGAAACTGCTGATTTAAAATTTAACAGAAAATAACGGCCCCAATATATATATATATATATATATATATATATATATATATATATATATATATATATATATATATATATATATAAGAAATATGCCTGTCTATCTATAAGAAATGTCGACTCAAACACGTGTATCTATTACATATAATTTTTATATGAATAATAAATATAGGCTGAAAATATCAGTTTCGTTTCTTAAAACGCACATTACAGTTGCTACTGAAAGATTACTTATAACAAATAGATAAATAGATATGAACACAATAAGATAGATATATTTTAACAGAATGGGAAAGACAGGTGGCTATATAAGAACAGACTGGGAGATACTGTTATGGGCAAAATGAGATAGATTCATATATATATATATATATATATATATATAGATAGATAGATAGATAGATAGATAGATAAAATTAAACCTAGAGAGCCAGACAAACCTACCAAGGTTTCCCCTAAGCGGACCGTCAGAGAAAGCTGTCTTTCCCAGACGATCCGCTTAGGTGAAACCTTGGTAGGTTTGTCTGGCTATCTAGGTTTAACTAGGTTTGCTCTACTCATTGTATTGAGCACTTTATTTAGTTATTTTGCGTACTCGCATCGGGTTTTTTTTTCGTTGAGCCTTGAACTTGGATTATTTCCGGCTAACGTACATATTCTTGGTTCTTTCTTTTTTATATACCTTTTTTTTTCATTTGGTATTGCCTTGTTTATTTGCAACTCAAAACACCAAAGTTTTTCCGGGCGAGTATAGTTTCTTATACTTATAAGACCTCTCTTAATATATAGATAGATTGATAGATACAGCATAGTTTTATTAATACAAATGTGACTCATGATCACTGTCATAATTGGATCGCGTGATGCATGAATATTCGGCATTCTTTTCTTTGTGATGGCACTTAAAGGTGTCTTACTACCCGTCCCTGTTTCTGAAATTTCCCATTCGCTGTATCAAAGCGCCTTCGTCTGTTGCATCACATTTATCGTGATCTTTTATGACAGTATACATATAGATATTCCAGCACTTACTTATTTTGACTTCATCAATATGTAGGCTCTCCCTTTTTATTTCTTAATCGATGTTTTTCTCGGTCAGTACGTTTCAAGATATCAGGTCTGAAAAATTGAACATCGGACCATTTACAATATTGAATTTCAGTGAGATTATATTGCAAACTAATACGTTTTGGGGAATCGTTTGGAATGTTTGTTTAGAATATGTAATACTGAAAAAAACCGACTGTCAATTTTTTTTCTCAATCGTGTTCTTCCAAGAGATTTTAATCATTCGGGCAGATGGGGTAGTGTGATATCATCAAGATGTATGCTCCCTATTCTGTTCAATAAAGGGGTATGTTTTTGTTTGTGTTTCCTTCTTTTTTAAATGCCTTCCTCTTCTTTTTGCTGTATCCTTTTATGACGTGAGTGAAAAAGGCTCGCCAGAACCTACTACCATTTCTACGTTAGACTGTATTTGCAGTAAACTTAGAAGATGCTTGATTATCGACTAACATCTCATGTGGAAGGATTCCCAGAAAGTTCTACCATGAACTCAGAAGAAAATTTCTTGGATGACGCCCCGCTCTCGAGGGTTGAGATGTCCTTCCGCCCCACATCAGCCACTGATGTCACCAGTTTACATTGTGGTAAAAGAAACAATTATCATCTCTGCTAATTACTCTCTCCAGAAAGACAATATGAAGCTGTTGGGGATGTCAGCGTTACAAAATGTTATTGATTATCTGCTGACAAGTCATCTGTAATCCGCCCTGAAATCATTGACACTACCCAAGATTTGTGTGTGTGTATGTGTGTATATACTTTACAATTGGAATTACAGTAAATGGTCATTTTCACCTACGAATTTTAATTTTAAAATTCGCAGGATTTTTCAAATTGTTTCTGGTATCGGCTTGTAGTGCATTTCTGTTTCTGGTATCGCCAAGAAAGAAAATCATGCGAATTTTAAAATTAAAATTCGTAGGTAAAAATGATCATTTTCTAAAGGTATCGTAATTCCAATTGTATAGTATTTTTTTTTCTTCTGTTTATTGTGAATAAACATAGAGCGCTCTTTTGTACGTCAGTTTAACATATTTCAAATTCTATGTTGTGTTAATGGAACTCGGCTGGATTATACCAACGGATTACTATATATATATATATATATATATATATATATATATATTAGGTTGGTGCAAAAATAATATCGTTTTTTGACGTTAAAAAATACGTCAAAAAACGATATTATTTTTGCAACAAACCTAATATATATATATACATACATATATATATATATATATATATATATATATATATATATATAGTTGTATTGATTTGAATTTGTGACCCTGGGTTTCACGCCCTTGCAGTCGTCAGGCAAACTGATTTATTTTTAAAGTCTTGATTCTCTTTTTTCGGTATGGCACTCATACGTACGTAGACATACATAAAAGCAAGTGTACGTATTGCACAAACATATAAATCATTATGAGAGATATTTTTTATTTATTTTTAACGTTGAATAAATTATTTCTTAATACTAAACATCTGAATAGATATCATAACATGACTTCGTTATGGAGCTTTTTGAATTTTCCTGTACTTGTGTTCTGATTGGTCCATCTAGCCTTTGTAACAACGTTTTCCCCCTGCGTAGAATATTAATTAATTTGAAACTTTTAAAACCATTTATTTTACATTCAACGTCATCACTTGATAAGACACCGAAGGTGTTGAAACAAAATGGCTATTTTTGTAGTGATTTTATAACATATTTATGTTATAAATTTTTTTTTTTCTTTAAAAATAAATAATTATATATATATATATATATATATATATATATATATATATATATATATATATATATAAACTTGAATTGAACTAATTTTTCTGTAGGAGAATTCAGTTGATTAATCCGGTAGGATTTTTGTTGAAAGTCATATTTAGAAAGAGAATGATGTTGCTTATCTTCTTAGATATATCGTATATAATATCTTGAGAGGAAAAGACAATTCATAGTAATTTGAAAGATATAATTTGAAAATAATCTGGCCTGTTTATATATTTATATGTTAGTTCTCATATTTGTGGATATGGCAAGCTTTTTTGAGAATGACATGTTAATAATGACCACATAATTCGCGAACTGAATGATCTTTGCAGAAGTTGCCTTGACTTCTACATAGCTAAAATGAATGTAAATTACACGAGTATTTAAACTGTATAACATTTGCTTGAGGTTTACAATATCAAATTTGATACAACAATTCGAATTATACCAGAATTGTTGCTTCCAGGCAATGGGGCTATTTTATCTTTATAAAATATGCAAAGATTTAAACAATTTTTTAAGTCATGGTTTAACATTATTCTACGAATGCTACTAATTATTTTAGGAAAATTCCTTTGAAGAAACGTTTTGTAATGATGCCCTTGGTGGTTATTGAAATAATAATGAGAACGGCAACGTACATTTATAAGGTTTTATTTAAAACAAAAAAAATGCAAGTAGATATTTAACAAGTTCGTCTGAAGCTGGAAAACAAGCGGTACTAAGACGACCTCCCCACGAATCAGTATGTAGCACAAGTGAGGCTTTTTATATGAGGCGACAAAAATTCCACGCAGAGACCGCATACAGAGGGGTTGGGTTGTCAACCTCCCCAGACAAGACTCTACCCTTCGGCATAGCCTTGTCTGGGTTCCTCTCTGTCCGAAAGCAGATACTTAGTCGTCATTTGGCTTGCTGAAAAGCAAGCGATATTTACTCAACCTCCCCACAAAGCGTGATGCGGCACAAGGCCGACTTTTATGTGGAGCTATTCGTGCCGGTAGGCTCGGGCAATAATTCCCAGTAGACCACGCATACACGGGGTTAGATTTGTCAACCTCCCCAGACGAGATTCTGCCCTTCGGTAGAGCTTCGTCTAGGTTCGTCTATGCCCGAAATAAGAGAGTTCGACGTCTTGATGTTTACTGAAAAGAAAGCAGTATTTACCCGAACAAACCACTGAACGGGATGTGTCACAAGGCCGGATTTATCTGGGTCTATCCGAGCCCGTAAGTTCCGGCAAAAATATCCCGGAGAAAATCGATACACGGGGTCGGGTTTGTCTATTTCCCCAGACGAGACTATGGCCTTTGGTATAGGCTTGTCTGGGTTCTTCCCTTCCCGAAGGCAGATAGGTCGACAAGCAGAGAAACTCAACTAAGAGGCCTGACGCACTCTGAAGCTAGAAAACAATCGATATTTATCCGATCGCACCAAGAGGCAGGATGTGGCACAAGGCCGATTTATATATAGGGCGATCTGAGCCCGTAAGCTCGGAAAAAATTCCCAGTAGATCCTGCATACAAGGGACTGTGTTTTCTCAAACTCCCCACACGAGACTCTGCCCTTCGGCATAGCCTCATCTGGGTTGCGCTATGTCTTCCGGCAGAGACTTCCATATCTTGATGTTTGCTGGAAAGCAAGCATATTTACTTAACCTTCCCGGGGTTAGGATGTAGCACAAAGCCGATTTTTAATGTGATGCAAAACTGAGCCGTAAGCCCGGGCAAAAATTTCCGATAGCCCCGTATACACGGGGTCGTGTAGTTGTCTACCCCGCCCCCGACGCGACTCTACCCTTCGGGATAGCCACGTCTGGGTTGCTCTGTGCACGAAGCAAGTCCCCTGAGACTATTATATTATTTACCCGCTGCCCCACGCAGTAAGATGTGGCACAAGGCCGAGTTTAAAGTGGGGTATCCGAGCCCGTAGGCTCGAGCAAAAATTCTCTCGACCACTTAAAAACGGGGTCAGTTTCCCGAGACGAGACTCCGCCCTTCGGCAGAGCCTCGTCTGGGGGATGCCCTCTGACATAAGCCAGGTGTTATTGTTTATATTACTACTGTGAATAATCCATTTAATAGTGGTGCATCAGTTCTTTGGATATTGAGAGTTATAAGTTCATTCCCTACAAGAAAAAGTATATTTCTTTCATTACTATAGTCACATTAATTCTTATTCATGACTTTCCCAAAAGATTAAAACATATTATCGAAGTTGCAGTTTCATTTTGGTTTGTCACTTTCATTTTCCTGGTGCGTATCTCTTATAAACCAGAATCCTTCCTTCCATCTTCCTGCCGTAGATTGTTGACCAACCAAGGCTATAGGATCAACTGTCCTTTTATTTACGGGCTAGATTAGAGAAGATGATATGAATTCACACCTTTCCCAGGGATATTTACGCACGCATAAATGAATTTAACGAAAAAACGTAGAATTCGAAATAAACTCTCTGACTTTTCATTCTGAGCGGTCGTCCATCAAATCGCTTCGACATCCAAGCTTACAGGATATTGTCTTACCTTGTAGGCACAGACTATTCTCAGCATTGTTTAAATTCGGTGATCGAACCAGAACCGGTATTGTCCGTAAACCAACCATTGATACATTTATGAAAGAAATAAAGGGTTACATAAATATAAGGGTTGCTGGCAGTTAGTTATGTGCCATCCTTGATACTCGCTCAGGCGATCATGTATCTTTCGATACGTGACTGAAAAGGCAGATTTTTTCCCCGCAGTAGGTTGCCATTTCATTCTACGGTAGACCATTTGCCATCCAAGGCTATAGAACCGGGTCCGATCTGAGAAGAGGAATCATATATTTTCCAAGGTTATTAGCACGTAAGTGAATGTAATGGATTCAACTGGAATTTGAACTCGACTCTCCGATTCCTCAATCCGAGTCGTTATCTATTACTCCATCTTACATCCCGGCAATGATCACCATTCTATTAGGTTGGTGCAAAAATAATGACGGTTTTTGACGTTAAAAAATACGTCAAAAACCGTCATTATTTTTGCACCAACCTAATATTTTATGCGAAAAAAAAATTAAATCAACTTGATGAATCATTCCTTTTGCAGAACTTTTTTTTTATGTATAAATCAATTAAAATTTGACATACCAAGCAACTCATAAATAATCGATGAGCGGACTACGATCTTTTATTGATGACTACATTAAATTAGTCTTCTTTCTTTTTTGCGCAGCATGTTCATAATATGTGTTCGTTCAAGGTTGGACATATCGTGGTTGGTTTTCAAGTAACATTTAATTGAGACAGTGGTAAATTTCTTTATTTTTTTCACTCATTTTTCTTTGTCGATATTTACATATAGATAATCACATATTCACAATTTTACCTGGGGTTTCTTGAACGTTTACAAATATTTCAGCGGCATGATTTCCCACGGAGAAGCAAGATTTCAAGTATTTACAAACAACACGTTTCTTACCGGAAGGAAATCAGTCAACCAAAATCGGCCATATGCAAATATGTCCGCTTCGTACGCCATATTAGAATTTCAACTTTTGTCTATAATCATACATACACCGCCTATTGCAACGTTTTGTTACTTCGATGAGGACTTGCTTCCGAATATTAATAATTTCGAAGAAGCAATTCATTTGCAGCGATACGGAAGTCATAAAATGCGCCGAAATTGCGTAGAAGGATTCGGCGCTAGGGAACGGAATTTGTGGCTTTCAATTCACGAAAACGAGCAGTGCATGTATATTATCCATGTAAGCCGTATATTGCTGTGGGACTTCAGATAAGAGGTCTAATATTACTACACGGTCGGCCGTAGAGTGCTGTGACATTTGATTGAGAATATAGATGGCAGGGTTTCTCAAAAAAAAGAAAGTTGCGGCGAATGGAAAACACATTTGTGATTAAAAGAAAAGAACGTATCTACCATACGAGAAGAAGCAATATCATTACAATGAGATATGGTAACTTTTTTAAAAAACGGGATAACGCTTTGGAGTTACTAGGCATGGTGAAGTAATGGATAGCGTCTTGGATTGTGGAATCGGAGGGTCGAGTTCGAATTCAACTTACGTGCTAAAACCCTTGGGAAAGATATTAATCTTCTAATGGGCAAATAGCAGGAAAGATACATGACTGGCAAGACAGATTTTACCCGCTGTTCGTTGCCATGGCAACGAACTAAGATGAATTCTCTTTGCAAATTCCAAACTTCTTTGAAGATTGTGGACTGGTGCTACATGATCACAAAAAAATAACTGTACTCAATAACAGAAAACAAATCACTAGATGACTACCAACAGGAGCAAAAGCTAAAATGGATGTCATATGTAAATGGAAGAGAAATAATCGTGATGTTAACATACCACATTACTTTAGACAAAAGAGTAGAAGAGAAATCCCACCCCCCAGAAAAAAAAATAACTGAACGGAGCGATAACAGCTGGTGGACTTGAGAAAACTGTTTTCCTTTAAAAAAGAAAAAAAAAAAGATTGCTATAAAAGGGAGATTTTATAAATTTCAACTGAAAGTATTGCTTGCTACTTGGTCATTACATGTCAAATGTTTCCTTGTAGGGAAACGGCTAATACCACCCTTACCATTATTGTCCAGGGTCATTCAAGACTGAAGTACAAATAATTTCATTCACATGGACCTAGTATGAAGAACGATAGGGATTAAAGACCTTTTAAGATTACTTTTATTCTAGTCTCAAGCCATTAAATACTCACTCCTAAATTCTACTCTCTTTCTTACACACTAGCCGAATTACCCACTCCTTGCTACGTGTCGCACATTTTTCGTAAGAAAATGATGATTGATTTTAAATCATTGTTATGATTTGGGCAGAATAATGATGTATTCCAGTATTACCTAACGATCTTGCCAGTGTGAACTCCATCTTTCGACTTTCTCCCTCTATATTTAGATAGGAATCATTACCTTGTTCAAATTTAAATTTAATTCAAAGAGAAATAAATCAGTTGGGTGTTGTGCAAAAATATCTTGATCTGTTACCCTTTGTTATATATTTGATGCAATACTTGATTGAATGATTAGATAAGTAGATTTTAACACTGATATGATAGTTGAATTGTCGCAACAAATATCTATTTTAAGGCTTAACTTGGCGTCCATATTGTCTCATTTTGATCTTGTCGATGTGACTTCCATCTTTTGGATTTCTCCTTCCATATTTTCGATAGGAGTCATTTTCTTGTTCAAATTAAAATTTAATTTAAATCCAAGGAAAAAATTCAGTGGAGAGGTTGTGCCCGCGCGACCCCTTTGATAAAAATGAAATATACTTATCCAAGTAACCTAGGAGTTATTCTCTTGTTCAAATTTCAGTTTAATTTAAATCAAAGGGAAAAAAATCAGTGTGTATGTGTGGGGGGGAATGCATTCTCTCTCCCGAGTATTCATTTAATCAAAATGGAATATACTTATCCAAGTACCTTGGGTATTGTAGTTTAAGGATATATATGGTTATGGCGGTCGATCTCCAAAACCCTAGGAGGAATTCGATATGAAACAGACTGACAGAGATTACAAGTTATATATATATATATATATATATATGTAATAAATTGATTGGTTTAAAAAATGTATTTTTCGCTACACCGTTCTAACCATGTTTCAAAAATGGAAGCTAAAAGCTTTCGCTTGAGGATGAAATGGAACTAATGTCTTTAATTTATTTACAAAATTAAATTCAAAGCTTTTTTTTGAAACATGCTTCGAACTGTATAGCGAAAAAAAACATATTTTAAATCAATTAATTTATAATATTAATGCTCTGTAAATTTACACTGACCAGTATTTTGTAAAAATGAAAATATCTATAAGAACACGGGATTATATATCTTACTGTTCTTTCTTTCTATATATATATATATATATATATATATATATATATAAAGAAAGATATATATATATATATATATATATAAAGAAAGATATATATATATATATATAAAGAAAGATATATATATATATATATAAAGAAAGATATATATATATATATATATATATATATATATATATATATATATATATATATCCGCTTGTTATTCGAACATAATTAGAATACATTAGAATGCATTAGAATACGTTTTCTATTTTGCTTTCTTTACTCTATATTATTCTGCTCAATTTCATTATCGCGTAGATGTTCTTTTGCCTAGAGGGCTTTCATTATATTCGATGTTTTTGTTCTATTTTTCGTTAATGATTGTTTTTATTTCTGCAATGAATCCATTTTTATAACTTTTACATCGTGTCCTTTTTACTGTATAAATTGACACATCATTCTGAATGCTTTTAATTGTTGGTAGGTTACTGAAAATCCCCATTGCTTCATATCATCTTTTTTTGTCTGATCTCGAAATTCTACCCGTTTTTTCTTTCATATCCACGACGCTCTCAACATCAACGTGATTCTTTGATATGAATTTTCACATTGATATTATTGGGTTAATATACGAAATATCTTAACAAATTTCAAGCCGTAGCAGATTTTGTGATGTTTCAATAATTATTTTCATCCTCTTCTCCAAACTCACAAATTACTTTTAGGAAATTAAATCAACTACAATAAAAAGATAAGTTGAAATCTTCAGAATTTATCCAATCTGCGATTGCTCATTTAACCTGAGAACTTTTCATGTTGATCTTAATCAAGTATTTTTTTAAAAAAACGTGTGGTGTGTGAAGTAACTTAAGGATATGTAATATAAAACTTACAGCATTTTTTTAATCATTTCACCTCACTCAAAACAAAAACAAAAACAAAAAAAAAGACTAGGACGCAAAGGGGTGTTAGAGAATATGAGATAAAACTACAATTAAGGAGAGAGGACAATAAAAGAACAAGAATTAAGAAGACACAAGATAACGACTGACATTGCATTTAAATAAAGAAAAATACTTCCTCAAGAGATAAGTGCGATAGAAGAAACAGCAGATAATATATGGTTACATCTAGCCGTTTCAAATGTCAAATGATGAGACCTCAACGACAATCTAGTACTGCGCTTCAATTCATAAAAATGTAAGTACCATAGAGGAACGTTCACCAGAACAATTACCAGGAGAATGGTTATAGAAAAAAAAATTCACAGAAAAACTACGTCATGGGGGTCGGAAAAAAATTAAAGCCGAGATTCCAGGACAGATTGATTGCAGATTTATCTTTGGATTTTATCAAGAATCACCAGCAGGAGTTTCAGACAAATTTGACAGCACTATTCCAAGTAAGGACGAATGATAGACTTGTGAATACATATATTGTTCAAATAAATATTAGGTTGGTGCAAAAATAATGTCGACTTAATGTCGTTTTCTCACATAAGTTACTATGTGAGAAAACAACATTATAACGACATTATTTTTGCACCAACCTAATATATCAACCTAAATTTCCCAACATTGGCTGATTAATAATAATTTTGTATGGATCGGATTTGATACTGTAAGTCATCGTAATATTAAGCTATGTCGTAAAGGAATATTAGTAATTCCATTTATCCACTTAGTAAGTAAATTGAACATAGATTATTCTACGCTAGAAATAGTTTTCGCAAATTGCTGCAAAACATTAAACTGAAAAGTTCTTAAATCGCCTCATCACATCGAGTCTTTCATATGAATATCAGGCACGGTGCTAAACTCGTTCAAATATATCTAAAATATTATTTGGATATAACCACTTTCTCAGATCATCCTTAATTAACCAAGTTCTGAAGGTAAACACTTGTGAATAACAAACCCAACATCATGTATTTTACTGAATGATGCCAAACAAAACTGCGTTCTTTTTTGTGTGTCGCGTATGTGTGTTAACGAGCTTCAAATCATCTACAATTTTGTGTAGTGGAATTGCTACTTCGCATATGAAAGATACGATTATTTTTTTTTTAATCTCAAATGGTTACATCACTTTAGTATATTCAATAGTATCAACAACTAAAATTGGCATCACTTGTGATTCGAATAAGAAATAATAACATATTGAAGACGTTGACTATCCACACTACGTGAAATAAAGAGGCTACGAATAAAAACTACATCAATACTGTAAAGGCGATTAATAGCGACTGAACTTGAGAAACACGTTTTCCTGGAAAATGGTTTTAAGCAAAAAGATTTAAAAGACTTCAACCAACAGCAGTACTGACTCTCGGTGAATGAATGCCAAACGTTTCTTTATAAGGAAAGAGCTAATATTACATTTACCCTATTGTGAAAAAAATGTATGGCCTAATAAAAATTATATGAAGTATAAAATAACAAAAAGAAATGCTTACGTATATACACCCTTGTGGAAATGAAACAAAACAAATAATTCCGTTATTATTTACTGTTTCTCGTATTTTTCCAATGAAACATGACCCAGGGCACATGTTAATTTTTATGGCATTTTCAAGACCTAAGAGAATAATAGAATTACTACTAATCCTGTACCACAGAGATTAATATAACGACAACTTGCGTACAACTCAACTAGAATATACCAAGAAAAAACATACGAAGAACAAACATGTTGAAAATAGTTAATGATTTTGTCGAAAGCGCTTGGCCCAGTAATCGTCATTGACAGTTTACATGCAGTTTTTGTACCTTGAGCTCCTTGAAAAGATGCAAAGAATAATCTATAGTATTAGAGGTCCTGATCTTGCCGCTCACTTCCAGTCACAATCCCACCGCGGTAAAGTTGCCTCTGTATGCTTTTTTTA
>OZ010573.1:96314021-96331521 GCA_963932145.1 Acanthosepion lycidas | reverse complement strand
TGTCGTAATATTATCAGAAGTATTTAAAATTAATGTCTCGTTACAGCGAGTGAATTAGAACTTACTTTGAAAACAAATTTTCCATAAAGTTCATTTTTTGGTTGATTCGTTTTCTACGGCTTATCAACCCTTTGCAGATTATCTAAAGCCATGAAATATTTTTAGATTGTAAGAATTTATTTTTTGAGATAATATTGATTTAGTGATACATTACTATTTACCCCGTTGATAGGGGAAGAGAAGAGTTGGATTCTTAGCATTTTCAAGGATATTTAAGCGAAAGTGAATATTACGAATCCAACGGAAATTGGAACTCACTTCGCTGATTAACATTTCTAAGCTATTATCCATTACACCATCCATACATCCGAGCTGATATCACCTGGTATTCCCAAGCAGTCACCGATCTCGGTACTGATTGGCTTGACATTTTTTAACTGCGGGAACAGTACGGAAACCGGTGTTTCAATGTGATGTGGCAAGCGCCATTTGAAAAGTTCTGATAATTTTAGTTAGAAAGAGAAATGAGTAATAAATTGTTATGTAATATCAGTCCTCCTATATGACAGCCATTGCCGGACAATCTCCTCCCGATGAAGAAGAGACTTGAAGCAATAGAAATGTGGTTTTGCAGAAAAATATTGAAAATGCCATGAATCAAACATACGAGGATCCACGAAGCTTTACAGAAAATGAACTCTTATATTTATAGGAAGAGACAGTTTAAATTTCTAGGGCACAAAATGTGGAAAAAGGGCTTGGAAAAAATTTACATTCACAGTAAAGTAAATGGAAGGCGGAGCAACCTTTACAAGAAATAACAAAAAGACAGTATTTATTAAGAACTACAAACCATAGAAAATTGTGTCGAGTCACGATTACCTACTTAAAAAGAAAATAAAAAGATCAGGCTCTTCCGGCTGAGTTTCTCGTGTTAAATATATATTCTATAGTTTTCTCTAAAGGTACTTGTTGATATATTTGATCCTTCTGCGATTGCAAAGAGAAAGCATGTATTGTTGTATCATTTTGTGGGAAATAGTTAACATATGTGTAGAAGAATAATACAAAAATATTTTTGTGGCCTGTAGTAAATAAAACGGTATTTACACACAATAATTTACATTGTTCGAATATCAACATACATAGATCAAAGGGGGCATGTTTTTTTTTTCCTACTATGGACGATGACCTAAAACATTCCTCATTTCCGCCTTGGAGTTAGACTTAAAAAACTCTTAGTTATCCATAATAAATTCTATCAAATAATAGCAAGTAAAAAGAAAAATTATTACTAGATATATACTATATTTTAAAAGCTGTTAACAGGATTAAAAAGAACCCCAAATCGTATGAGAAATTTAAGCTGCTTAAGCGCGTATCGTCTGACTTTCGGAGAGAAAGCAGATGCTATATGTTTCTCATGCTTATTTTTTAAGTTTCAAAAGAATTTTTGGTTCATTTTAATTCATGGTAAAACAGCTACGTTTGCTTTTCATCCTGAACCAGTAACAGTGTTTCTTCTCCAAATTCCGTGAAATGTGTTTAGAGCCTTCCTTTAGGCTATTTAAGAGTGGGGCTTGGGTTTGATTTTCGGAGTCTACAAATCTTCTTCAGGAATCCAGGCCGTCCCGGCCCAGAAAGAAAACAACACAGAAGGAATTTGACAAAGGCCAGATGACAATTGAAAGGAACAACAACGTCGAACCCATATCAAAGAAATAGACTTCGGCTGATGCCTCGCAGTTACCGCACGCTTCGCTTCGAAAATTGTACCAAATTATTCTTTGAAAACTATTCAGAGAAGCATTTCTTCATTTTATGTAGTTCTTCACTTTATGTAGTTCTCTATTCTGGCGACCTTTTTTTTATGCCAGATTAAAATTTTAAACTTGTAAAAAGGCATATTTTATTTTCATTTCGTCCATAAGGCACTTAATTTGTGTAAATTCATTCTTTGTCCAAAGAATAACATTTTCGGATGTTTTTAAAATCGGTTCGTGTGGTCTGTCTTTGTTGTGTGTCCCTATAACTTATAGTGTTGCCACAAACATTTGTTCGAACTATTTATTTCATAAGTTGGTTTTTAGCCCCACAAAATTCTATAATCGTTTCTGTTTTGCATAGACACATAACCGTTTAAACTTTCGAAAATCTTTTGAAGAAACGCACGCATTTCTTGCTTCAACATTTAGGTCAATCAATCTCGCAAAATCAAAAAAAAAAAAAAAAACTACTTATATCGCTAAAGAAATTTCATCATGAAAACTCATGTTCAATACAATGACAAGATTTAGTTCGGTATTGTCACTGTCAGTTCACGTGATGAAGCGACGTGTGAGACAATACAGTGTTACGTCATCCGCGCACAATTTTCTCGCTTCATTACATTGCATTGTTTTACTTCCTTTCAACATCATTGTTTTCTGCGATTTGATTCCAAGAAATTTTTATCGTTAATTTAACCTTTGTTTGACGAATCATTTTTCTGCGTTTTCTTCGCCAAGTGACTTCCGTTTTTCATTCGTCGCGTCGACCATATTTGCTGGATAATTAATTCCCGAGTAAACGATGTTTTGCAAGAATAAAAATGGAGAGAAAAAGAACAAAATCGCGTTTTTCATTTGTATCTCTATTTAGAATATTAGATATTTCTTCTTCTTTTTCTTCTTCTTCTTCTTCTTCTTCTTCTTCTTCTTATTATTATTATTATTATTATTATTATTATTATTATTATTATTATCCTTTGTTCAATGCAGATGAATGTTCTTAGTGCGTTCATGGAAAATCCTGTACATATAATTTGTTCTATAAACATCTATGAATGGATTAAGAATCAGTTTCTGTGTACTGAAGTCGTTTACCGGCATAATGTTAACACAGAAATTTTTTTTATTTAACCATACATTTTCTTCTAATCCAGACTTTTCCCGCGTATTTATGCGCGGTCCAAGGCATCGGTGGTCCGATACGCAGGCATTACGTTCTCCGTCAGCAATCTTAAGACAGTCAACCTGTTCAATTTGAGGCTTACGGACACATCACGTTGAAGCACCGGTTCCCTTATGATCACCGAAGTTAAAGAACTTTGGATCTGGTCAGAACCTAGATGAGAGACCGCTTGGGAATAGAATGTGCTCTAAGTTTGGATGTATATGTATAATGGATAATGGCTCGAGATTTTTAATCGGAGAACCGATTTCAATTTCCCGTTGGTTTGTTATATTCACTTACGCGCAAATACCTTTGGGAATGTGATTAATGATTATTTTCTTAAAACTTTAAAAAATCAAATTATTACAATCTGAAAATATTTCCTGATTTAAAATAACCTGCAAAGGGTTGATACCCCGTAGAAAACGAATCAACCTGTTCACTCTATAAATAATATAAAGACATCTGAAAAAATGTGCAGTGTTTATGGTGTAGGAGTTATAATTGATCGGCGAGTACGACATTGGCTTATAAGATTTCGTTCTGGAGAATCGTCGTTGGAAGATGGAACCAGACCGGTGCGTCTATCGCACTTTCATGATGAAGCACTGAAGTAATTATTAGAAGGCAACCAACAACAAAATAACCAGAAATAAGCAAATAGCGATAACACAATGCAACATATCTATCTATAAAAGGCAGAATATGTGCCTGTGTAACGAATGCACGGCCGCAATTTTCGACGGATTTGCAACAAAATTTACATGCACATGCTCCAAGTTAGCGGAAAGGCCAAGACCAACTTTCATCGATAGTGGAAATAATAATTTTTTCATGCTTCTAAGGCAGTTTTCATGTAGTTTGCGGCCATTTTCTACTGACCAGAGTGAGAACTTATAGCTGGCTGCCACGAATAGGCAGGACGATTCTATTGACCAGACTTACAGCCAACAGCTGACTGACACGAATGTTTAGCATGCTTGCATGCCAAAAAAAAAAACAGAAAAAGAAAATCGATGACGGCATTCGTCACAAGTGGGAAAAATTTAAATCTGCATGACACTTTACTCCGATTGGCTCATTCGCTTGCTTGCACTCAACGGTGATTCTGATTCCGCAGAACTAGGTTGGTTGTGAAAAAGTATTTGTTGTTAACATTCTTTTTTCATTCGTTTTTTTCAGTTACGAGTCCTTTTTTTTAAAGTTGATCGTTTTGTGTTCATTTTGTTTAGTTCTTTTTCGTAACATATATAATGTTTAGTATAGAGCTTAGAAAAAATTCGCAGTGTGAGATAGGCAAGAAGCAAGGCATATAGCAACATCAGCACGGCAGAGAGCACTCCTTTAAAGGCAAGGAAGGGCAAAAATATTTTAAGTTAAGTGATAGCGATTGCTGTATGAGTCGTACGATTTTTTAAGCAAGCACGGGCAACGCCGGGCCATGCTGCTAGTATGCCAATAAATTAAAAAAACAAAAAAAAAAACAAGGAAAGTCACAAACTCGGGTTTTGCGTTCCACACGTTATTAGCGATAACTATAACACAGATGCTTGATAAACAAAAACGGTAATTATTTATGACTCTACCTAATATTTTCAACTTGCATTCTAAATATCTAATTGATAGCTTCTTTAAATATTATGTATTACCAATTATTTTTATATTAACTGTATTACAGTGTTTTATCTTGAAACGGACTTTGTCGCATAGCACTAACGTCTCGTTCGGTGTTTCTTTGTCTACAGTAAAATATATAGTTTATATGTGCCTTTATATATATGTGTGTGTGTATTTAAATATTACCATTTATAATATATACTATATTTCTATATAGACACCTGAAATACCTTTTCCAACATCCCATACCGATTATAACGTCCAGAAGAGTGACTCGTTGCGCCATTTTCGACTTACAATCTCGGCTGATATGAAATCGAAAGTTCATTGCTGTTTAGAAAATTAGTTCACTGTGTAGTTTTCTGTCCTGAATCTAACTTACATATACATATACTATTCGTCTATGTTTTGAATATCGCTAACAGATATGGTCCAGTGTTCTTGTTGTATATTTAGAGATTCTTGATAAAATCCAAAGGACTATTATTGGTTCTGAACTTGTGTCGTGGCTCCCCTCAGTTTCCCACCTTCGTAAAGTTGTAAACCTGTGCCTTTTCTATAAATACTTTCATTTTAAATGTTCGTATGGGCTTCTCGCTAAAACGCAGTACCAGATTGGTGTAAATGTCTCATCAAATCACAGTTGAATTGGCTAGATGTACCCGTAAGTTCTATGGCAAGAATTTGTTCTTTCGCCATGCTCGCCTGTGGAAATCTCTTCCGCCTTCATGATTTCCAGCCAAGTTTGATCGTCAAAAATTTGAATGAATGTCAATCTAAAATTTATTTTTTGTCTAATTACTCTTCTATTCTTCTAGATGAAGTATTTTAAGCATTATTATTATTATTGGTAAGGGTTTATTTTCATGTCATTTTCTCCATTTTGTTATTTTTATTGTAAATTTTCTAAACCTAGTAAAAACCTAGTTTCTGTAATATCTAAAGCCTCCCGCCCCACTAACGCCAACAATTCCGCCAGGCAAAATCGACGAGAGTTCGATTCTCCATGAGAATGTTATTTCTAATCCGCTTTTTCTATACACAGCTATCAAATAAATGTCTGGATGTACAGTGTGGCTATTTTTTATTTTTCATTTCGCGCATGCGCGTTGTCTGTTTGAGCACTATGACAAATTTCATTCTAACAGGAATTTGAAAACGGCATGCTGTACTGCTTTGTATTGACGCTGGAACCTCAAAATACGAATATCTCAGAGGATTCGGAAAGAGGTGGATGAGTTTAATTGTGGTTACTTACTGTGATCGTCCTGATAAGAAAATAACTACCGTTTTTGATTGTGGGGGCCTCAGACTCAACACGGAAGCCTACATCAAGTGTCTTGAGAATGTAGTGCTACCCTGGGTCAAGTGAGTGGATACTGGAAGAACCTATGTCTGGCAGCCAAAACATGCACCCTGCCACACCCAGTCGTGTCTATCAGACAATTTCTGCGACCACATCGGCCCTTACATCTGACCACTAAACTCCCCAGACTGCAACCACCTTGATTATGTGTGGGGCGCAGTTGAGCGAGAGACCAATAAAAACTCCTTTTAACAACAAAGATGTACTGAAGGCAAGGATTATGGCAACATTCAACAACTTAAATAAGGAGAGCGTCCAGATGTGTTAGGGGAGATTCCGAAGTCATCTGGAGGTCGTGGTTGCAGCCAGTGATGATTTTATTGAATATATTTATTCTTTAGTAATTTTTATGTAATTTTGGTAAAATAAGATATCAGTGTTATTTTCATTTTTGCGTAATTTAGACAATTTATCCTTCGAAAACTTAAGTTGCGATAAAAAAAAAATATGCAGAAACAGTTAAATATAATATAAATAAAATTAATAATACTGGATGCCAGTACTTCATTTAATAACAAAAAATCAGAGAAAATTTAAATACGAGTAAAAAAAATGAGAAATAATAATGGCTGACAAAACTCACTGAAAACTAAATGAAGATGATTATAAACACTAGACAAACATTAATTATTGGCAATAGAAACATTATTTACAGTAATAATAATTATTGAAATATTTTATTATATAATGTATAATAATAAAAAATAATTCGAACCTTAATTCTGATGAAAAAATTGATAATAATGATTGAGAAGATTTTATTTAATTAAAAAATAAGATGAAAGTCAAATATTAATAATTGCTGACAATGTATCATCTATTAAAAATTATTTGAAAGTCCATACATGATATACTACTAGTACTACTACTACTACTACTACTACTACTACTACTACTACTACTACTACTACTACTAATAATAATAATAATGATAATTGCTGACGAAATCTCACCTGATAAACGATGAAGATAGAAGTAAATATTAGACACAATTAATAATAGTTGTTGACAAATCTTCTGTTAATACAAAGATAATACTTTTTTCTATTAATAAAAAAACACATTCTATTAAAATAAAAATAATAGTACGTATTTAGGTTTTCATGAATCGAAGAAAATGTAAAACGTTTTAATTAACGAGGGTTCATTAATAGTTCTTGGAGAACAAAGATTAATTGACAGACTGACTGTCGCTGTTAGAACGGTCTTATATCTCCCGCTTAATTCTTGTTATATTTTGTATCATTGTTGCAGAACAGATTTAAATCGACTATTGGCAAACACGAAATGATGGATGATGATTGCTTTTCAGATTTTGTAATTTAAAACCTGGTAATTATCACAAGACAATAATCGATCAAACAATTCGAGGTAATTATCAAAATTTCTTTTCTGATCTTGAACTACTGGTAGCTTCTTTTGTATCATCTTTCATTGGTTTTCGCAATATACCACATGAAAAAAATACTTTCATTTTTTCTCCTTATATAATTGAACCGAAATCTTTCATTCAGGCAAACATTTTGGACCAAAATTGTACCTTAGTAATTTAAGAAATACTAAAACAACAAAGCAAATTGAAAAAAGTATTTAAATAGAATACATTTTATTCTAAAATTGCAGGATTTTTCATATAATATTTAAAAAAAGAGACATTTGATCCTTTCATTATCATCTACCGATCAGAATAATGATCTTTTAGATCCTTAATTTTGAGTTCTATGCTCACCAGAGTTCCCTATAATTGTGGACCTATTCCAAATCGAGCTAGAATTAATAAATACCGTCTCTGAGGTGTTTCATTGTTAACATGCTAGTGTGCTTAATCATTACTATGTTGCAATGTCTTTCCTCACTGTGTAACGTGTTGCTTCTTCACGGTGTAACATGTTGCTTCTTCACGGTGTAACGTGTTCCTTCTTCACGGAGTAACGTGTTCCTTCTTCACGGTGTAACATGTTGCTTCTTTAATTGTGTAACCTGTTCTTTATTCACTGTGAAATATTCAGTTTAATATCATAGAGTGTGCTACACTCGTCGTATTGTTTCAAACTACGCTTCTTTTTCTTATTTTGTTTGTTCTGGCCATTCAGGACGTAGATATCATGGTCCTCCCCATCTTCGTGCGGCATGTATTAGGTTGGTGCAAAAATAATGTCGTTTTTTGACGTAACAAATTACGTTAAAATCGACATTATTTTTGCACCAACCTAATAGTTCTTAATAAGTTTTGTCTTTTTTGTTTTTGTCCTAAACCCTGTTCTGCCAGCCATTCCCCCAAGTTTATCAAGTATATTATGCGCTGATTTCCTCTGTCCCCTTTTCCCTCAATCTGTTCCTTGAGCGTCAGATTTTCCAAGTCCTCCTTACTTCTTACGTGCCCCAGAAACTTCAACAGACTCTTCCTGATGTTAAGTATAAGTTTCCTTTTTGTTTCCATTCTCTCTAAATCCACGTTGTTGCTCACAGGTTCGGACTATGGCTGGCCAGGCTGAATTTGTTTATTAACTTCACAGTGTAACCCAAAGTAGTAAGACTCTGCGAAAATGAGACTCTTCGACCAATCATTATATTAAATGACTAGATGCAGTAATATTCATGCTTTTCAGTTGCATTCCAAGTGAACATGATACAATTAATCATCGCAAATCCTAATCTAGGTTAAATTGTATCTTATTTCAGGCGTTTCTTTCCGTTGGTAGGGATTGGTTTGGTTGGTTTGGTTAACGGCATATCAACTCGTTATGTGGAATTTAATGTCGAAATTTAATTTTCCTGTGAGCTTAGCACCACCTCCTCCAATGAATTACTGGTAATTTTTTATTACCATGAAAATGTATTGGTTTTCATCCAAGTATGGGTATTCACTATTTGCCCATACTCGGGACCCTGAAGTTGCTACTACCCTGGCCAGCAATTAAGAAATGGTTCCTCACTCCACCAAACCTCAGGATCAGAGGCCTTGATACCGGATATAGTCTATTGTCATACCCAGGCCGACCGCCGACAGGGATATCCTTCGTTCAATTATATGTAATAAGAGATCATAAAAATTAAAAAAAAAATAAAACAACCTGCATTATTAATTATTTGCCATGTCATAAAAATAAGAATTTTTTCGTGTCTTATTCCCCCTTGTTTACAGGATTTTTTATTTATAAAATTCTTACCAACCGACGTACGACCAGGTTCGATGCTGCTTAACTCGAAGATCAAAAAACAATTGGTGCTTACAGAGAGATTTGATTATAGGAAACTTGTCATAGAAAATAACAATGTCACAAAATGTTTTTTCTTTTTTCATTCAAAATGTCCCCAGAAATGCGAAATATTGCGCTGGCAACCTAAACTGTGAGTAAATTTCATTGCAACTTATCCGGTATTAGATTTATAAATAGTAAAGTATTTATTTCATGCTAGAAATATGGCAATAACATATTCTCAAACAAACCAGCCAATCAACGTGAGGTAATTCTTCATTATATACCCAAGAAATTTCAATCTCTTTTTTATGCTAAGTGTAAGTGTCATTTCTGTTTCCATTTAACTAAAATTTTGCGGTTGCTCACGTTTTCAATCTATTGAATTCTAAGAATCCTTCTGTAGAACAAGATTTCTATTTTGACGAACAGATTGTCCAATATTCTCGACTATATACAATGAGAGATATTGCATAAAAGTTTAATAATCTTTTATCTGTTTCTATTATGATTTTCGTATTTCTTAACATTTTCCTTACCATTTCGCTAAACCAATAAACGTTCGGATTCCTGTGTCACATTTTCTAGAGAGTTTAATTTTTGTAATTCTTTCATTTTCGTGTTTCCATTTCCTTGTTTGTTACTTTTACTGACAACCATACATTATGTGTTCTTACACCAAACTTTTATTACTTTCGTCTTTCTTTCTGTTATTACCTTTTGTAGGAGTTTCTGGAGTCTAATGCTGTTAAGATGGTGGCCACCAATACGGAATACTGGTAGGAATTCTAATTCTCTCAAAATTGCTTCAAAACGTCATTAAAAAGTTGAAGTTATTTGAAAAATGGAAAAAACTCTTAAGTGACCCATTTCTTTCCAAAAATAATCACCTTCAGACTGTATCATCTGTATATCTTCCGATGTTAGGATTGTGATCGCCAGTAAGGACTCATTGTAGGACTTCTAATTATTTTAGGCTACCCTCGCTGCAAAATTGATTCAGCCTGATGAAATGACACAACCTTCTTTTACAAGACTTTGTATTCTTTCTGTATTTACAGATTTCTTTTTCTGTTCGCACGATGGCGGCGTTTTTCTGCTCCCACTAGAAGTTTCGGATTATTCTAATATATTTTCAAATTAAATAAAACTTTTGTCCAGCAGTTCAAAGGGTTCTTTTTGTCGTGCTCTATCAAACTCTTTAAGCATAATCTATGAAACATAGGTAGACATCCATTTGGATTTGCATTGTGCTTTCGAATTCAGTGCCTTGTTTGTTTCCTGAAACTAACAAAAGCTTGCGTCAGTTTAAAATTTAGATCTCAGCATTCTTCTTGCGGGGCTTAGGCAATCACACACACACACACACACATATATATATATATAAAGGAGCTTCTGAAAAGACTACTTCCATAAACCTTACCAAATGACCACACATCGCAATTTGGAGAGAGAATTCACCCTTGAAAATGGTAATGGTTTAAGATCTCATATTCTCCCCGCTAATAAATAATGAACAAAATACCCATAACATATTTATACCGTTAATAAAAATTTTATTTCATTCATTTTGTTTCCTTCATTAGAATGAGCCAATGCTATATTTCGGCACTTCTTCGCATTACCGTCATTATCAGATTACAGGCCCCCTCCATCAACAGACTTTAGATGCAACGGACAAAATCTACAGGCAAAATAAAAAAAATGTTATACTGGAAAATAATTCCAAATCGTCAGTGATTTGTAGCGGAACGAGACGTATTAGTTCTCGAAGTGAGCGCTTGGTGGCGGTCGCTGCTCCTTCAATTGTAAACAAAGTCATGTGTACAGTTTATAATTTATTATTTTGTTATTTTGATTAATATATCCATTAAGTATATATTTATTTATGTTATATATACATGTTTATAGTACTTACATTATGATCATAACTACTGATAGTTACTATAGTGGTTTTATAACTCAAAAATAATCCCTTTCCACCTACGGTCAATTGGCTTCAAAGGATCCCCTATCCATCCTAATAGTCCGTTCATGAGAGGTTTGTCTGTATTTGGCAAATTCTGACTGAAAATATTACTTCGTATAACTAATGCGTGAGAATAGCTTCAAATTTCATTTTTTTAAATGAACATCGCCGTTTCTATGAGTAGAACTGCGTAATCAAACTAAGTTTGTAACAAACAATTCCACAGTATTTGCCAGATAAACTAAAAGAACCTAAAAAACGAAAGAATGCCTTCGTAGACCAATTCTATTTTTTTCATTATTTCGTTAATTTTTTTTTTTTAATGTCTGTAATGTGTTGTTTAGTATTTTTCATTATGTTTTGTATTAAAAAATGGTTATAATTGTTTTGCATAAAAAAAAAACTTACGGGTGCACGAAAATACATTTTTATTATTTAAAGATTTACAATATGTACGTGAGAAGACTTTGGGAGACAGTTTGTACGCAGAGGATGTGAAGATGACGGTTAACCCCAGATTGAAAAGGTTAAGATTGTAGTGATCATGGAAACATCATCTTGGGTGTCCGTTCCATGGAGCAATGCTTCACAGGAAGAAGCTGTTACAGTGGAACTTCCTCCTCACAGATGGAATACGGAAGGAATGCGGCGGGTTTGCTACTAAGTAAGTTGCATGGCGGGCCCTTGTTGTCAAGGTTATAATTGGTGGGCTAAACAAATTAATATAAATAAATAAGTAAATAATCTAAGTAAATAATAAACAAATTAACAAAGCGCGCCAATAAAAAATAAGCATTAGAATAATACAATAGGCTAGTCACACTGCAATAGAATACCCACAATGCATTACTGACCTGTGTATATAAAATTAGCGCACAATGCACATAGCCTGACGATTGCGTTTAGCATGAAACATACTGAGCAATTTCGCTACGTTTATAAAATATCGTCTACAGAGTAAAGTTTTGATTCGACTACTTCCTAAAAGCATACTCACCCCAGCACCAACCCCATACGAGCTAAATTAAATGGAAAAATAGAAAGCTTCATAAAAAGAATGAGATAGAAAACATATTTCTTTTTAAATCAAGTATTTCATTCAAATACTATAGCCAAGGAAAAATACGACTTTAAAAAAGGAAAATATCGCCCGCAACACAAAATAACTAGAGGACTTCGAGAAAGACTTGAATAAGAGTAAGAAGCATAAAACTCCATAAATAACCAGATGCCTTTCAAAAAAATCTAAAAGGAGACATAACTAAAATAAGCAATTCAACTAACGTATTTATCGCTGCGGACAAAAGTAGAAATTTATACAAACTGAGCCCCGCTAAAATTAGAAAATTATTCAAGGAGTACATGAATAAAACATACAAAAAAAGCACCAAAGGCAACAGAACACTATCTCAATAAAGAAGCCAAGACTATCAATCAAAAATTAGACGTAGATGACCGAATAAAATGCGTTACTAAGGTATTAGGTTGGTGCAAAAATAATGTCGTTTTTTGACGATTTTTTTGATTGTCGTTCACCCATTTATCCAAATTTTTTGACTTCCCTATTTGCTTTAAATGGCGAACGACTGTTGAGTGGTCGACCTCGAGTTCAACAGCAACTTCTCGTGTGGTTTTGCGAGGATCGGCTTCAATTAAGGCTTTCAAATGTTCGTTATCAAACGCATTCGGCCGGCCGCGACCGTCTTCATCTTCGAGGCTCTCGTCACCATTGCGAAATTTCTTGAACCACAGTTGGGCTACACGTTCGTTAGTGGTCCCTGGGCCAAACTCATCATTGATATCACGAGCTGTCTCGGCAGCCTTTCGGACTAGTTTGAACTGGAACAATAAAATCGTGGGGATTTGAATGTTTTCCATGCTGTCGAAAAGCCTGCAAAAAATGAATGAAGAGATTGAGAACGGTAACGGATAACAGGATTCGATAGAGCGAAAAACGCGTTTCAAAATGATATATAACATGGCTCTATATATCAATAAATTAATTCAGAAATAATATATAAAAGTAACATATGTGAGAAAACGACATTATTTTTGCACCAATCTAATACAAGCATTTATCACACAAAGAGACAACAAGGATAATTTAAGAACAAACCAATTTATGTCTCCATTCATCTTTACACAGAACCTCAAAGACATGGAGACAAAGACTACAACAACTGCCTTGAAGAGCCCCTGATCTAGGAGCATGGTTGCTGCAAGAACATATATCTGGCAACTACGCAAGCAGGATTATTCAGTCATGGATGTCTGAAAATTTTTGCAACCACATCAGCCCTTACATCTGACTACCTCTATCCTCAGACTGCAATCTACTTGATTATTATGTGTGGGGTGCAGAGGCCATCAAAATTCCTTGTAACACCAAAGATGAACTGAACGAAAGTATTATGGCAGCATTCACTAACTAAAACAAGGAGATCACCTAGAAAAGAAGCAGATGATTCCGAAGTCGTCTGGAGACCGTGGTTGAAGCCAGTGTCAATATTATTAAATAAATTTACTCTTTAGCACTTCAAAATATTTTTGTGTAATTTTGGTAAATATATTTGTTAAAAGAAGATGTCAGTGTTAATTTCATTTTTCGTGTAATTTATACGAGAATTTATCCATCACACCATATATTAGGTTGGTGCAAAAATAATGACGTAATGATGTCGGTTTTTGACGTTAGAAAATACATCAAAAAACGACATTATTTCGTCATTATTTTTGCACCAACCTAATATATATATATATATATATATATATATATATATATATATATATATATATATATATATATAGTTAAGTTATAAGGAACTTGGTAAACCGAATTGGTAAATCCAAAGAGGATGAAATCCTGAGAGCTCAATGTTAGGACAGAGCTAATATGTAATGAAAAACAAACCACTTTAATGTACCATTACGATAATTTATTTCACCTAAATCCTTTTTTAAGGATTCAGGATCATCAGGTAAATCTTCCAACAACGAATTGAGAAAAAAATGGGATTAGAAATTGGTGGGTAGTGTAATTTTTGTAATTTAATAGAGGGGGTTGAGAGTGGTAGTTAAACAGACAATATAAAGTATAGGGAGGGGTTAATTTTATATCTCTCTTAAGTATGTTTTATATTGGAGTAGGAGGAGTGACAGAAACTTGACCTCTTTAGATGGTTAATAAAACGGAAATGAATTGTAGAAAATGTATACAAGTGAGTCTTACGGTAAAGAGAGAGATAGGGGAGAGGGGGAAAGAGAGATGGAGTTGTTATAATTTTGTTTTAACAAAATTATGTAAAAGATAGTTTACAATGTTTGATAGAATATTCGATGTCTGAAAAAAATTTTGTTATTAACTTAAATGTTTAATTTTTTAAGTAAATAGTTTCAGGACTAAATATAACTATTATTATTATATATATATATATATATATATATATATATATATATATATATATATATATATATTGTGCATATTTGGGCAGCAATTTTTCATTAATGCATGTTTCATTAAACGATTTAGACAAGTTCTGTCTGTTTATATTAAGTAAGTTCCTTTCATATTGACTGATAAGAAACATTGAAAGACGAAAAGAAATCACCATATTGATACATGTTTAAATCAAATCTAAGCTCTCGGCTTAAACAACCCATTATCAAACATGACAATTTCAATAAATCAAACAACACACGGCTTCCCATACTTAATACTTCTTGTTTTTCACTATCACGTGGTCATGTGAGACATCACGAGCTGCGACGCGATTTTCGCTTCCGCGTCTCGTATATACGAGTTTTTCGTTATTTGGAAAATATCATGCAGTAGGAGCGGACTATCATTGTTGTTTCGTCCGTGTGTTGTTTGATTTATTGAAATTGTCATCTTTGATAATGGCTTGTGTAAGCCGAATGCTTCGATTGGATTTAAACATGTATCAATATGGTGTTTTCCTTTCATCTTTCAACGATAATGTGATTAAGCTTATCAGACAATAAGAAAAGAACTTCCTTAAAATAAATAGAGAAAACTTGTTTATATTTTTTAATGAAACATGCATTAATATATATATATCCTCTTCTTCTCCCTCCAGCTATGGGTAAATAGCAGGACAGACTGGGTTCTATAGCATTGGATGGCAACTGGTCTAGGAGAAGGAAAACTCTGAATTCAAAACCTGCAGAGGGTCGTTTGGGGAGCTTGTGGCACTTAGTGCACCAGTTCTCTGTATTCGGCCCTTCAAAAAGGGTGGCTGGTCCTGCACGAAACCTTCACCACTATAATCAAATCTCATGTGCTGTTGTCGGGCTGTCGGTTTCCTGGGAACTGATCTGCTTGATCCTCATACGTCGAATTCGACGGGAGAGTCGACTATATATATATATATATATATATATATATATATATATATATATATATATATATATATTAGTTTCTGGGAGCTAATTCATAATTTGGTGTGATAATTTTTGAACAAAGCCATCATTCTTGGCAATAATGACATGTGCCTTCATGCAAACACAAGTAAGAAACGGTTTCCTCTACCCAATTTCCGTCTGCCCTATTTGACTTACCCATGGTAGTTTTTTGATGCACTCTCCGCATTCATACATCAATATTAAGAATTCACCTTGTTGACAAATTTACCATGATTAGATTCGGATTCGAATTTCTAAATATTCTAAAAATACACGTATCCTCATATATATATATATATATATATATATATATATATATATATATATATATATATATTAGGTTGGTGCAAAAATAATTTCGTTTTCTAACATATGTTACTATGTGAGAAAACGAAATTATTTTTGCACCAACCTAATATATATATATATATATATATATATATATATATATATATATATAGAGAGAGAGAGAGAGAGAGAGAGAGCAGGATTTTTTGGGGGGAATGCTAGCAAGCTCAAACCTTCAGTCACGATGACTTGTGAATTCGCGCTAATAAAACTATTAAATGGTTCTGTATGTGCAATTTAACTCACCTGTGATATAGTTTTCATCGCATTCACAGACCATTGTTACCAAGAAATCACATTGCTGACAAAATTACAATGGTAAAATACGAACCCGGGTCTCTAGACAAGAAAGGAAACATTGTAAAGATCCTCGCGCTCATAAACTTATTCCATCGATTAAGCATGTCCCTTTTATTAATTTTTCATTCAATTGCCCGCCTGTTCCTTTCATTATTTTGTCATTCAATTACACGTGTGTGTGTGTTTGCGCGCGCGTGTGTATGTGATTATGAATGTCTGTTGTAAGCTCCTGATGAACGTCAAAGTTTGAAAATGAAAAATTCGTAAAGTTTCGCCATAATCTATCTCTAAGACTAATATGCTGTCAGGCAAACACATTTAATGAGAAAACGTTATCTTTTATTTACTGAAATGTGATCAGTTTTTTAGTTCTGTTCATTCTTTCTGAAATTGATTATAAGGCGAGATGGCATCATGAAATGACAAAAAAATATTTTCTTATTTTTTTGGCATTTTTTATTATGCAAAGTAAGAAGAAATTATCAAAATATAAAAAAAAGAAACTTATTTCTCTTGTCTTTTGCATGAGAACAAATCAGAAATATTCATCTTTTTCCGAAATATCTCTCTTTGTCCTGCAAGCCAGTTTTAATTATCTTAGAAAAGAGTTGCGTAAATTGGTTCTAGTCTACGAGAAAACGATTATATCCTTGTATCGGATTTAAGGGTAAAACCAGCATTAACATTTAAGCATCTAATTTCTCGTTCCTTAATGCCTTATCTCTCTCTCTCTCTCTCTCTCTCTCTCTCTCTTTTTATATATATATATATATATATATATATATATATATATATATATATATATATATATATATATATATGTAGAACGTAAGATATAAGTTGGGTTCTGCGGACGAAGCTCACCATTTTTATTTTTATTTTACTATGTCTTGATCTATTTACGCTATCTAACTTGGGCGCCTATTGTTAGAATCCATTATTTTAGCACTACTTTCGTACTTCTTAGGCGGTCTCTGATCAAAATTCGCGGCAGGAAATAATAGATTAACGGAGAGCCTGTAGTGCCAGCAGCGGTTCCAGTTAATGGATTCGGCCAAAACTGCAAACACAGGAATATGTTTTAAAAAAAAAAAAAAAAAATAAAAATGGCGCTGTAAAATAAGCTGGCTAGATACCGAAACTAAATGGAAATAATAATCGTTACAGTAAAATATCTTTTGGCAGCCAATTCATTTCGGATGACGGCTTTTGCATTACCAAAATTCAGTTGTTCAACTTATTCTTCTATATGACATGTCCCCCAAGAACGTGGGCAATAATGGCTCTACACAACTTCCTGTAAATCATAACTCTTACTAATATATGATTTTTTACAACCTACTT
>OZ010573.1:96281521-96311521 GCA_963932145.1 Acanthosepion lycidas | reverse complement strand
GATAAGTAAGATATATCTGTATATATAAACTTATATATAGAAATGAATGTTTGACAATCTCCTCAAAGATAAAGAAAAGCTTGAAGCGACAGAGATATGGCTCTACCTAAGAACGAAGTGAATGCCATAGATAGAGTATATGAACAATATGGGAGTTTTACGGGACATAGGAACTCCACGAATGTCCATACAATTAGAAAAAGACAGCTGAAAATTCTGAAAAAAGAGGGAAGAAGTCCTCGGGAATTTAATTCTCATCAGTCACAGTGTGGGCAAAAAAAAACAAAAAAACAAAAAAAAAACAAGTGGTAAACAGCCTATACACTACTTAGCGATTATTAGAAAATAAGAAACAAAATATGATGACAAAGGTTCAACGGTGACCCAGTTATATACAGGGTGATTGAAAAGTAACTCCCTATTTTTCATATGAGTGGCCAACTAGAAGTCCTGAATTAACACCCTTTGAATTTTTTTTTATTTGGGGTTGGTTAAAGAGCAAGTCTATGATACAAACGCAAGTATTTGGAAGAACTTGAAGGATGAATACAAAAAGGTATATCTTCCGTTCCACGAGAGCTCCTGGTGAAATCTGCTAACGCCCTTTCTCGAGAAGCTGGAAGCGAAATCATGTGCCTATATCCAATTTTAGATAAAACCTCTTGGTAAACGCTATCCTCTCATATCTTTTTTTAAAAACTTATTGTTAATAAACAAATTAAAATTATTTTAAAATGGGGTGTGACTTTTCAATCCCCCTGTATAATAAAGTTTATTGAACCAACTCGTCTATATTAAAGACATTCACAGTAACATTTATAGCATTGCTGACCACGAATGTGAGTACGATCAAGAAAATTAGATAGTCACCTCCCATGATGTAATTCTCTCGGGATTGCTGCATTGTACAGGATGAATAAATTTGCTGAAAAGACATACTTGTTATACACATCTTTTGTGTACTTACTAAATCTATTTTATATTCGTTTAACTGGCAGTTAGCTCTCAGTCCAGGATCTAGATTATTCTTTTTTATTGTTCCGTCGAGTTGGCTCGGACATTCAAGAGTCTATCACGTCAGTTATCACGGTCCTGCATCAAGGTCGGAATGTCATTAGGGAGTCATTCTGGGTCATAACATATCTTGTCATTTTAGATGGATGATGTGTGACCTAGTCGTCTTGCTCTACGGCTAGGTATCTAGAACAGGAGATCACTTGCAAATTCTTGTTTTGCTTACAAAGAGTGTCCTGCAAATGGTATTATGTGCTTTCGTATTATTGTAGAAATATCAGGGAAGATTCCACAGAGCTGTGATTTAGTTGGAAGTTAATTATAGTTCTCAGCATCCGAGTGTAGATTCCATCTAGATATATTGAGATATATGACTAATATTGTAAACTTAATTGTTGACTTAATTAGAAATTCAGGAACTTGTTACTTCGCATAATTTACACCAGACCAATAGACATAGACCAATAAAAACAAATCAAGCAAAGACATACTTCACTGATACTGCAAGCATCTGGGTGATCGATAAAAGGTTAGAGAACTAACATTTCAGAGGTTCAAGAACATTTTTGAACGCTTCTAAAATAAAACCTAATGTTGTTACTTTTTTTGGTCGATATAGATTGGGCATTCATGAGTCTATAACATTAACTATCCCGACCCTGCATCAAGGTCTGCGTCATAACATAGCTGGTCAATATAGGTGGTTGCTGGTTGCCTTTCTCCATGTCTAGGTGTCCAGAAAAGTAGCTCACTCGTAAGTTCTTGTTTTGCTGGCCAGCAATGTCCTGCAAAGCGCATTCTGTGCTCGCGTAAGATTGTAGAAATATCATGGATGCGTCCATAGAGCTGTGATTTAGTATCTGTCTATATTTTCTGAGAGACATGGCACAGTGGATAAAGGTGTTAGTTAGATCCAGTGACAGAACCCAAAGAGTGTGAGTTCAATACCCGGTTAAGGGAGTGGAGAACTTTCATAGGGAAATTAATAGGAGATAACTGATATCTGACATCCATTAAACATGGCACATGCAACTAGACTAGTGTATACCAGTGAGCGAAATAAAGGGTTCAGTTCGACTTTTCAACTACCTGAAGAAGGCCGAAGCGTACAACGGCTGAAACGTTGTAATAAATATGGTGACAAAGAAGAGGACAATAGTCAGAATAATGTAAATAATGCTGTCATTTAGTTGGATGTCGTCGCCAAGATATGTTAAGTATAGCTTTCAGCATCCTGTGTAGGTTCCATCAATATTAAATTGTAGTGTTTGACAGGCAATGGCATTAAAAATTCAAACCGATTCTACGATGTCTCAAAAGGAAATTCGCTTAAGTTTGTTTGGCAGAGCAGATTTCCGTATTACATCCATCATAACAGATTCGAATGGAATTTTTTATTTTTAATAGTAATGCTCACCCAATAAATGGCCTAAGAGCCGCTCAATTTTGAGAGTGAAACTCAGGTGCTGTATGTGCGTAAGAAAGAGAAAGAATTGAAATTCAAGGGTTTTGCAGGAAAGAAAACAGTTAATTCTAGACTTGAAGAGGTGAAGATTATAGTGATTGGGAAAACATTTTGGCGGGAGTCTGTTTCACAAAGCTGCAGTTCTTGGGATGAAGCTGTCGGAATGGAACTTATTTCTTATTAATGGAATACGAAGGGAATGGGGATAATCCACCATTTTGTATGTGGCATGGTGGGCGGCAGTTACACAGGTTAAGTTTGACGGGAATAAGGAATGGAGCTCGACAGAATACGTGCCATAGAGGTAGCGAGAGTAGAGAGAGGCTTGCAACTTTTCATCTGCGAGAAAGTGGTTGTAGGCTGGAAAATAATTCATCAATTCATTTTAAATTTTAATAAGGTAAAATTAGTCATGAAATTTAAAATAGAAAAGTAATAAAGAAGGCTCCTGAAATGAGACTTTATTGTAGCGTATTACATTATACACACACACACACACAGACACACACAAACACACACACACACACACACACACACACACACACACACACACACACACACACACATATATATATATATATATATATATATATATATATATAAAAGTGAACATAGAAGTCAACACTTAGAGGCGACAGTCTGTTTCATGCTATATGCAATCGTCAGGCCACATATGCTGTTATTTTTCTCGGCCGAGAAAAATAACATCATATGTGGCCTGACGATTGCATATAGCATGAAACAGACTGTCGCCACTAAGTGTTGACTTCTATGTTCACTTTTATATTTACACACGCTTTATCTCTGATACTGAGCACTTTATTCCATAAATATAACACACCTTAAGACTATATTTCTCTCTCTCTCTCTCTCTCTCTCTATATATATATATATATATATATATATATATATATATATATATATATATATATATATGTCTGCTTAAGTATCCGCACCCTGCCCCGATGGTTGAGAAACAGTGCGTGAAAATGACTACCCGTGAAAATGACTAGAATAATCATTTCGGTACCTGCTCACATGATGAACTCATATGCTGCCAACTACAGAATTCTTATGACCAATAGTCCATTCTTCGTGCTTTCTTTCATACTTTCCTTGCTTACTGCTTTTCTTTGCATACCTTGTGTAACATCTGTTTTAGTTTCTTTTCTGAATCAGCATAAACACTGTAAAATCTCCATATCTTATATACTTACAAGTATTTTCCCCATTGAAATGGCCACGTAGGTCTTCTACTTTTCCTAGAATTGTCTCACAATATGGGTTAAATAAACCCGTCGGGAAAACAATTTGTTTTTACTTCTTTTCGTATTTTTTTTTATTTTATTTATTGGACTTGTCCTGTCTCTGCATGCAAAGATTTTGGCAAGTAGAGTTTAAGGATAATCCGATTCTCTTGGAATGTTGCAAAAAAGAATGAGAAATTATGATGCCGTCATTTCGGTGGAAACGCCCTGTAGCCGGAAGTTGAGCATAATGAATACAAAACGATTTGACTTTCTATCATTGCTACCAATCGATTTATTCTGGCTTAGACGAGAAAGAAAAAGAGAAATCCCCCCCAAAATTTGAAATTATATTTAAAATACTCTGACTACTTCCAACCGTCTAGATTATTACAGCTACCTTCGTATGTCTGATACGGCTGGACTCTCCAACATCTGGAAGAATCGCAAGTCATTGTCACTATTAGCTTCTCAGATCGTTATAGCTACATTGTATTAGGTTGGTGCAAAAATAATGACGTAATAATGTCGTTTTTGCACGTTAAAAATACGTCAAAAAACGACATTATTACGTCATTATTTTTGCACCAACCTAATAGTTTGGTAGAGGATATGTAAAATGGCAAGGTTTTTTTTTTACCCCAAACATACAGCTCATCCCACCGAATTTATTCAACCTTTACTGTGAGACGATCCAGAGAGTTCCTACCTGGATTCATTTATTGCGGCCACAATTTTAACAACATAAGATATGGAGATGACACGCTGTTTAATAGTAGACACAGAAAGGTATCTGCCAGAACTCTTACAGAACGTAGTGAAGGAAAGGGAGAAGAAAAATATTAGACATCGTTTGTAAGCATTAAGACTTAAAGAAACAGACCATGCTGCGAGTTAAGAATTGGAAACGCCAAATCTAAGCAAGTTCAAAAATGTAAAATTACTTTAACAGAGGATGAATAGTGTGGCATCAAAATCTGAAGAGGTATTGGAAAAGCTAAAGATGCCTTCCCAAAGATAAGCAAAGTATTACGAAACAAGAAAATGTCGTTAGTGTCAAAGAAAGAATTATTGAAATGTCATTTGATATCGGTTCTACCACATAGCAGTGAATGGTTGAAACACTCTTCATAGATAAAGGACAGACTTAACATAACAGAAACTTGGTTCTTCGATGGACTGATCAGATGAGCAACGGCGAAGTTTTGGGAGAATGGGAAAAGAAAGATCACTTCTACTTCGAATCTAAAAGAGACACATAATGAGGCAAGATGATTTGACACGGACAGTTTATACTGAAAGCAAGAGAGACGGAATAACTCAACTGTAAATGGTTGACGATACAGTTAGAAGAAACTGAAAAAAGACAAAGCTTAGTAAATGCAACAAAGGACAATAATTTTAGAGAGCCATGATTGAGTAGGTCATGAAGAGACACGCCACATTTAAAAGACGAGATAGAGGGACAGACATTCAGAATCTAAATGAGTGATTCTCAGTTAAAATAATAGATTGCATACCTTCTAGGCACGGTGGAGTAATGGATAATGGCTCGGATTGAGTAATCGGAGAGCCGAGTTCAAATTCAAGCCGAATCCATTACATTCAGTTACGTGCTAATACCCTTGGTAATAGTACGAATTCTCTTCTTCTCCCCCCAGTAATGTGTAAATATCAGGACAGACCGGGTATTGTAGCCTTGGACGTCAACTGGTCTACCGCAGAAAGAAATGGCAACCTACCGCGCGGAAAAATTTGCCTCGTCAGTCGTGTATCGAAAGATACACGATCGCCTAAGTGTGTATCACGCATGGCACATAACTGATTGACATCTTCTATACCCATTCTTAAATGAAGAAAAGGTATTCTGATGGTATTTGGCCAATGCAGACTTTCTCAGCGACAGCATTTCGTAAAATTACTGCAAGGTTTTCATAGTTTTTTTAATTTTTTATTTTACCCAATAATCAGGCAACAGAAAAAAATTAGCCGCAGTTCATTGTAAGGCTTTGTTTCGGTCAGAAACAACAAAAACATGCAAAGCAATTATTTTTTTCGCAACCTATGCAAGAAAGCGACATGATTCATTGAAGCGAAACATAAAAAAGTATATGAAACTAGATGCAGCGATGCATCGCTTTTCAGGGCTCGAGTCCTGCAAAGTCTGTATTTATGAGTGCCAGAACATTTGACGGGAATATAATCGTTAGCCTTAATGTAAACGTTGTGTATTATTACTACATTATGCAGCATCAAAAGGCAGAATGTCAGTAGGTTCAAATCTGGTACTTTTTCCTTCTCAGCTATTCTGAAAACCTGTTTAAATGTCCCTCATATAAATATGAAATCTCTCTCCCCTCTCTCTCTCTCTCTATATATATATATATATATATATACATATATATATATATATATATATATATATATATATATATATATATATATATATATATATATGTATATATGAATATCAAACAAATGACCGTATGTGATAGCCTCATTATTATCATCAACAATTGAGGAGATACAATATATATATATATATATATATATATATATATATATATATATATATATATATATATATATATATATATATATATATCCTCATACATGTTAATACAGCTTATTTATATACAAAAGGAATAATCCATTAATATGCCAAATGGCCAATAATTTATATACCGAAAGACACAATTTCAATTAAATTAATTTAACTAGTATATGACTAATTAATTAATGTTTAATATTCATTAACAATAATTATATATATAATTATTATTAATCATTATTATTAATCGTTGATTAATAATAATTATATATATATATATATATATATATATATATATATATATATATATATATATATATATATATATATGTAATTATTATTAATTATATATATATACAGGGTGTTTCAAAAAGAATACGCCAAAATCATTATGCTGTTTTTTCAGGTCTATATCATTGTAGTGGATTGAATCAGTGGTTATTTGATAGAATAGTTATCATAATTTGATTGGCTGTCAGTTTCATCGCTGTCGTTAGTATAACTTCCGCTGCAGCTGAATTGTGGGATGATCACTCAAAATGGCGACTCCTCAGCAGAAGGCGTTTTGCGTGCTTGAGTTCGCGAAAACAAACGCCATTGTCACGTGCAGCGTGCTTTCAGATCAGAACTCGTTATTGATCTGCCCCATCGTGAGAGCATTCGACGGTGGGTTAGACAGTTTAAAGAGAGCGGGTGCCTGTGCGAAGGAAAGAGTCCTGGAAGACCACGTGTTACAGAGGAGAAAGTGGAGAGGATTCATGATGCATTTGAGAGCAGCCCACGTAAGTCCATACGTCGAGCAAGTCTTCAGCTTGCCATCCCTCATATCACTGTCTGACGTGTGTTAAAGAGACGATTACACATGAAACCATACAAACTAAGCCTCGTCCAAGCACTTACTAATGATGACAAGGTGATGCGGAGGACATTCTGTGAGTCAATCCTGGAGATGGAGGAAGGTGATGAAACTCTCTTTTCACGTTTAGTCTTTAGTGAGGAAGCGAATTTACATTTGAGAGGCACAGTCAATCGTCACAAGGTGCACATTTGGGGAACAGAGCATTCACATGAAACTGTTGAGCATGAAAGAGATTCCCCTAAAGTGAACGTCTTCTGTGCTGTGTCTCAAGACAAGGTCTATGGTCCCTTTTTCTTTGAAGGAAACACCGTTACAGGACAAACCTATCTCGAAATGTTCCAAAACTGGCTATTCACTTTACTGCAAGCAGATTCGAATGACTTCATTTTTCAACAAGATGAAGCACCATCCCATTGGCATCTCGGAGTTAGAGCTCATCTGAATGAAAACGTGCCTCAGCGATGGATTGGGAGGAGAGCTGCTAAAGACCTTGCTCTCTGTGCTTGGCCTGCCAGATCCCCGGACCTCACTGTGTGTGACTTTTTCTTGTGGGGGGTATGTTAAAGACCAAGTTTATGTTCCAGCACTTCCAGCAAGTATCGAATAACAGCTGCAATCAACACGGTGGACAGTGACATGCTGAGGCCCATTTGGGGGGAATTATCGTATCGCCTTGATGTTGTCCGCGCTGCCGGTGATGGCCACATTGAGCACTTATAAAACATGAAATGAAACTTGAATTTATTACAAGGTATTCATAGGTTTTTTTAATTTTTTATTTTACCCAATAATCAGGCAACAGAAAAAAAATAGCCGTAGTTCATTGTAAGGCTTTATAGTTTAATTCGGTCAGAAACAACAAAAACATGCAAAGCAATTATTTTTTCGCAACCTATGCAAGAAAGCGACATGATTCATTGAAGTCGACGGCTGCTTAGTGGTAGAATCTCCGACTGACACCAATTCAGTCGGGTTTCAATCCTAGCTAGAGGCCACCGGATGTCTAGACACACTGATGAGCAAAACAGTCTGTCTGTGGATGACGTTATATTGGCTCCTGAAATAAAAATTAATTCCAGTTGAGCTTTCTAGGGAGTAGGTATGGGTTTGTAAACAGTGACTATTATAGCTAATATAGCGAGAGTCACTGTCGGTCACTGGGCGTGTTTCTAAAAATAAATACGCTAAAAATTCACCTACATCCCTGTGAAGTAGTGGTAGAATCTCCGACTGACACCAATTCAGTCTGGTTTCGATCCTAGCTAGAGGCAACCGGATGACTAGCTACACTGACGACTAGCTACACTGACGAGCTGTGAAACAGCGAAACAGTCTGTCTGTGGATGACGTCATATATATATATATATATATATATATATATATAATTATTATTAGTTAATGAATATCAAACACTTAAAATTACATAGGTAACTATTCTTTTTTCTAAGAATAGTTAGCCTCATTAATAGACCAAAAAAAAAAGAAAAAAAACAGAAGGAAGGAGTGAATAATGTTAAAGTTTCTAGCATTTTCTCACAGTCTTTAAGACTTGGGGTGACACACTTTAAGTTACTGATCTCACATGTAAATTTCTAAAGTGGCGGGGGAAATATTAGATTAAAGGTGAAAGGACAAAGTATATTTTCTGCCCCTACCATTCAAGATTTTATTTATTCTATTTAACAAATCATTTATAATTTATATTAGGAATATTACAAAGTGTCTGGTTTAGGATATTTTAAGTAATATTCGGAATACTATACAATTATCCATTAATTAACAATAGTTTTGCTGTGTCTCTGACATAGACAGTCCTAGGTATGACGATAAACTACGTCCAACAGCAAGGACTCTTTTTTAATTACTGGTGTTCCCAGGTCCACCCTGACCAAGGGTGGTAGCACCTGTTAGGGCTCCAGCTATGCGTAAATAGTTAGCCCCCAAACTCGAGTCAAAAAACTTTGAAAGTGTAAACATATATTATCACCAGCAATATATTTTTGAAAAATAAAATATTACCGCAATAAAAAATTCGTCGGCATTAAATAAACCATTGAGGTCAATAAACAAAACAAACTAAACCAAACCAAATCTCTGACATAGAACTCTCCTTGGATCTATAACCTATCAGAAATGCCATACGTATTACCATTTTCTTCTTCTTCTTCTTCTTAATAATAATATAATTATATATATATATATATATATATATATATATATATATATATATATATGAAAGAAACAACAGCTGAAACAATGTACGACTGAGAATAATCTAAATAATGAATCAGATTTATCTATATCTATAATTCTCAAAATGGGTGTGTGTATGCATGTATGTATGTATGCATGTATGTATGTATGTATGTATGTATGTGTGCGTGATCAAATATTGTTTATGTGTTTCCACAGTTTTCATCCGATTTTTTTTTGTTTGATAGAAAATTCTTCAGTGTCGGTTTAGAGTCTAAATTGTTGGCGACATTGGCTCTCCACAAAAGGTAAAAGGTACTTAAAAACATAAACATGCAGATGAAATTTCACGGACCTCTAATGATGAAAGAAGGTTCCGAAAATCTGACACGCAGAATGCATGTTTGCGGCAAGTGCACCAGAGATCAAGGGAGAATAACACACCAATCAGGCCTGTCGAAATAGTAAGATGGAGATTTATTAAAAAGACAGATACTGCTAAGAGTTTCAAAGACTAAGATATATGGGAGGGCCATGATCGCCCATGTCCTGAAGAGTTAGGATACAAGAAGAAGAAGAAGGGGAGGAGGAGGAGGAAGAAGAAGAAGAAGAAGAAGATGTAGGAGGATGAGGAAGAAGAAGAAGAGGAGGAAAAAGAAGAACAGGAGGAGGAGAAGGAGGAAAAGGGGGAGTGGGAGGAGGAGGAAGAAGAAGAAAAAGAAGACGAAGAAGAAGAAGAAGAAGAAGAAATAATATTTTTCTGACCGTGCCTAAGCATAGAAAAAAAAAAACTTGTTTCTTCTTGCCAGAAGTTCTACACAATTGTGGAAATTACTTTCCAGGGGAAAAAAAAAGTGCTAGTAATTGCTTTTATTTGTTTTGTATGTTAATTTCCTCGAAATTTTAACTTGCACCTCGTAAATGTACATTTCAGTCGTTTCAGATATATAATTAATTTCCTGTCTTTTCTGTCACTGAGATTGTTTATAATTACTCATATTTTTTTCTAATTTCTGATAAAAATAAAAAAAAAATAAAAGCTGACCACGAAATATTCTTCTACGCCCCATTTATTTCGATTATTACAGGGAACAAGAGTCAACTTACATTGCGTCGAATCTTTTCTCATAAATCTCCAGTAAGATCGGCCAACTTGCTAATTAAAAATCACAATCCTCAAGGAGGAAAAGATAACATGTTTCAATTATTGCCATGAACGGTTCCCAGCAACAGACAGAAGTTCCTGTTCATCCAACCCTATCTTGAAAAAGTACGTAAACGCCATCTCGTTTTTTTTTTTTTCTTATTTATTTATAAAAGCTGGATAATTTATTTCCCATCATTAAGTCGATCGAGTGCTTTTCTATATTGTTGTTTGCATATACTCAAAATGTTACGGTTCAAGTAGTTTTCTGGACTGGAATAATAAACCAGTTTTATCATGCTCGAATTACAATGGTTTCATTTACATAGTCTTTTTAACTGTTGCTATTATGATGTATCGATTGCAAAGATATGGCGTTCCTATTACTGATCTAAGGACGCTGGAACACGCAGTTATCCACATGCATTCATATACCAAATGACCAATTAACTCATATACCGAATGACCAATTTTCAATGCAATTGATTCATATACAAAATGACCAATTAATTCATATATTAGATGACCATTTAATTCATGTACCAAATGACCAATATTCAATGCAACCAATTCGTATAACAAATGACCAATTAATTTTTATACCGAATGACCAATTCATATACCAAACGACCAATTACATTATATACAAAAAGACCAATCAATTCATATACAAAGTAATCAATTATCACTGCAATTAATTTATATACAAAAGGACTAATAAATTAATATACGAAATGATCAATTAATTTATATGCCAAAAGACAAATTTTTAATGCAATTAAATTAAACAGAATATGACTAATTAATTAATATATCAAATGGTCAGTTTATGTGCGATTCATATAAAAACGGTCACTTAATTCATATAAAAATTTACGAAATTTTAATGACATTAATTCATATAGCCAATAAACAATTTTCACTTAAATTAATCAAAATTGTACAAAATGGCTAATTCCTATGCCAAATGAACAAATGATCAGTTAATTCATATACCAAATGACTTATTTGCAATGCAATGCACTCCTCCTGTAATATAACGATTGCATCCATAATCTTTGAAACAGTGAGAATTGAATCAGAGATATTCTCTCTGTATTTTGGGAGGCGTTGAGTTATTTTCATTATTTATACTGAAACTATTGTAATTTGTTGTCGTTATTATAACGTTTCGGTCGTTGGGATATGCGGCTTTCTTCAGGTGCTCATGAGCTGGGTAAATTTCAGGGTATTTTGAAATTAAAACTTTATTCAACCTACGGAGGTAGACATTTCTCAGTTCACTGTCCATATCTAAGAATATCCCATCTTTGTTCAAAAATGAAATAAATTGTTCAGTTTGAAATTCTCTAAATATTATCCGGATTGAAAAGCACCTATGAAGGCCAGAAGTCCCAACAGTTGAAACAATGTAACAACAAACATGAGAACAATAGTACGGGTGTAAATAATCTAACTAATGAATCCGATTTATCTATATCTATAATTCTCAAAATGTGTATGTGTATATGTGTGTGTGTATGCATGTATGTGTACGTGTGTGCGTGATCGGAAGTTGTTTATGTGTTTCCACAGTATTCATCCGATTTCGATTATATTTTGTTTGATAGATAATTCTTCAGTGCCGGTTTAGAGTCTAAATTGTTGGCGACAATGGCTCTCCACTACTTCCTGTCCATTATAACTATCAGGGACGTTTTACTGTTTACTATCTGTTCTTTCATAAAAACTTTAATAAAATAAATACTTTAAAATTATTACAATATCTTATGTCTATAATTTTCAAAAATGTGTGTGTATGTATGTATGTATGTATGTATGTATGTGTGTGTGTATGTATGTGTGTATGTATGTATGTATGTATGTATGTGTGTGTGTATGTATGTGTGTATGTATGTATGTATGTATGTATGTGTGTGTGTATGTATGTATGTATGTATGTATGTATGTATGTGTGTGTGAGAGAGAGAGAGAGTGATGGATGTTGTTTATGGGTTTACACAATTTTCATCTGATGTAGATGAGATTATTTGTTTGATAAATAATTCATCAGTGCTGGTTTGGAATCCAAATTACATATATCCCTTCTCTTGGTCAAGCTTCAATCTCTCCCAAGTGAGGTTACCTTTTCCGTTGCATAAAACCTACCGATACAGGCGTTTCTTTCATTGTCGTTTATAGCCGTTCCCAATTTAATTTTTTTTATTACCCTGCCAGGTTTTGCATTGCATTCACCGTAGTAATAAATAAGCTTGCTTTTTATTACTCAGCAATTATTTTTTCAAACTTTCCTAAAGTTAATCGAGCTTAGTGATCCTTGTAGCGTTAAAGAGTTCTCTTATGATATTTGCTCACGCATTCCATTTGACAATTCATACTTGCTTAAGAGATGCCACCAAATAAAAAAAAAAACTTGCCTAGGTTGCAAAACCGCTTCCGCCAGATGGTCCATGCGAATAAGAGATAACGAAACGTCTTTAGAACGTTCATTTTGCTTGTCTCAAAATGCCTTTGGGCATGCTTCAATCGGAGCAACTGAGTCCGAAGATCAATGTGGCCATCAGCATTCTAGAAGTGCATGAACGCTTCCATGCGCCAGGCTGAAAATGATGATCAAAGCAGTCAAAAGCAGAGGAGAAACGCCTCTTCATCTGCTGCTATAGGTGAGGCTGAAAAAAGAAGGCCAAAACGGCCCTTTTTCAAGGCCAGACCCCTTAAAATTGTTACCCACCATTTGGGGATGTGCCTCAGTTGCACTCGTTGTTACTAATATTGATTTTCGAGTGGGCTGACTTTAAACTCAAACTGCTCTAATTGAACGGTAAAAATTCCCAGTAATGAAAGATCCGGTTGAAGACATGTTATACTTTTAGTTCACAATAAGTTTCAACTTCAAGAAAGAAAGTAAACGTTGTAGGGCATATCATTCCTGTGTCAGGACATTAAGTAATCGAGATATTGTGCTAATATTTTCTCATGTACAGGGCCTATGTCGGGTAAGTTTAAAGATAATACTATCTTAAAATTAACTAAATTTTTAGTTGTATTATTTCAGAGATTAAATAAAAACTGATTTTAACGATAATTTTCTGGTGTCATTTTAAACTGACGTCTTTTTTCCTCCTATATTTAAACTATATGTAACCTTATATAATTCTTATGATATTGCAAGAAGTTTATATATATATCTTTCTTTGTGTTGGCTATTCACTGTATACGTGCTGAGTAAATCTCTTGGATCTATAATGCGGTCCTTGAATCTTCACCTATCACGGTCATATGACCTCAAATGGAACTTGTATATACAATCGAACGCTAAAGAAATTGTCGGTTCCCTGTAATTCTGGCTCCAGTAAGTACCTAACACTTCCTGATACCGTCTACCTTGAAAAATGCCAGATCAGTTCGAAAATGGTGTACTGGCACCATTTGTGGGTGATTTTTTTTCACCTTTCAACCGCTTTCCCAGAGACGAAACGTCGCAAACCTGTTGCTGCTCTATCATTATTTCAACGGAAAGTGTTCAAATGAACGCCATTACTTTGTTCCACAAGTTCTAACTTTCACGGTTAAGACCCGACATGCCAAGTACATTGTAGGAGAGCCGTTGCCTTTCCCTTTGTATTCCATTTGTGTTATGTAACTTCAACTCGAGCAATTTCTTCCCATCAGCCATTGCATGATGTAACCGACTCCCAAGATTATGCATCCGCGATCATTACAATCTTAGCCTGTTCATATCTAGTGTTAATAGCTATCTTCATCACATATCCCCACAAAATGTGACTCCTTATCTGTCACCCTCTACCCAAATTGGCTCTTGGGGTTTATTCAGGATCAACATCGCCGTCAGAAAAAATATTTGTGATGGCGAATTGGTTTAGTTCAGTGGATACACATATACATACACTCAAACAAACACCTTAAAGTGCAATTATAATCAAGACAAACAAAATAAAAAAAACAAAATTTAGTTTTATGATACTTAAATATTTTATCGGGATTTGCTTTTTGGCTAATCTACTCAATATTATCGCATTTTTTTAAAGGAATAAATCAAATAATATATAGAGAAAAAAGTAATATAATAAAATATTATATATGGAAGCTTAGACTCGCAAACGCGTTTTCCGCAGAGTGTTCCAATCTACCGAAAAAAGCACGTGGTTAAGACATATATTGTTTGAGTTCAGTGTTCTTATCAAAAACTTGCTGGACACTAAGGTAAGAAAGCCAGTTTGACTTGATATTTAAAGTTTAGTTAGAAAAAGATGTCTTCATAGCATTTCAAGAGTCGTAAGCGATATTGTAACGATATGAATTTAAAATCGCTTCAGATTTTTAAACTTAAAGGAGGCTCCGTGGAGTAATGATTAGCGGCACAGATAAAGAAATCAGAGACGATTTCGAATTACAGTCGGATCCATTATATTCACTTAGGTGCTAATATTTTTGGGAAAAGGTATGAATCATTTTCTTCTCTCTCTCTCTCTGTAGCCTTGGATGGCAACTTGTCTATAAATAACAAACAGAAACAAATCTATCCCGTCAGGCATGTACCCAAAGATACAAGATCGCCTGAGCGACTTTTTAAACTTACAAGCCAACAGCTACTTTCAAAGATTCGATAAAAAATGAGCATAAGATAAAAAATGATCAAAACTTAATAAAGACAATGTTTTATTGTCAAAATCTTTGCATTAAGGGCGAAGATCAAAGGATTGTTGATGTAAAAATAATTTTTCTTATTCTTTTTTTGAAACTTCTAAATATTTGTTAAAATGTTGATTATCAGTCGTTAACGGTAAATAGGGGAAAACTTTTTGCGAGGAAAACATTAATTTGGAAATTCTTGCCAAAATCAAACCTTTCTTGAATTAATAATGAAAGTGTCAGGATATATTCACAAATAAATGAAATTGTTTTTAAATGTTTCTGTTTAGAAAATCCTTGAATAGATTTTACATTTGTTTTTTCACGCGCATTTAATTTTCAAAATAATTTTTGTTGCGTTTAATGTTTGTATTTGTTCTAAGGTCAAGTCCTTGGAAAAATAGGACACCAAGTTATAGAAAATCTGCTCTGAGTGGTAAAATATAGACATCATTTAATTAAAAACGTTTTTAATTGACTTAATCAATAAAAATATTATGGACACTAATGTCTTACGATGAACATTTTCTTCGAAGAATAATAAGTTTTACAAGAATTCTTTTCCCTTTTATAATTTTAATTCAAATAATTTATTCTGTTTTAAATCTTTTAAAATTTGTTTTAATTTGTAGCGGTCAAGTCATATTGTTTTCAAATTAAAAATATATTTTACAAGTTATAAATGAAAAATCTCATTACAATTCAAATGCATCCGATATTTTTTTTAAATAATGATTAATTTATCTTATGTGTGCATAGGCATGTCGATTTTTGTAAATACGGATGCCCATAAACGATATTATGAAAAGATAAAAGCGGTAAGTATAGTAGATTTAACATTTATTGGTAATTTTCTAACATTTGAAAGTTTACTGGTTGGGAAAAAAATTATACAAATATGCGGTTCACGTTATATTTAAGTATTTTTACAGTTTTTTGAGCTTAGTCAAATTTACCACATATCAGTTTGTCGATATATTAGTTTGGTGCAAAAATAATGTCGTTTTCTCACATAGTAGCATATGTGAGAAAAAGACATTATTTTTGCACCGACCTAATATTTATCATCACAGGATAAAGCACCTACCTCGGTGTTTAAATTATTTTCTGCGATATATTAAACTAAAGGTAAATGATATTTGTTTCAATTCAGATTAATTATTCTTTAAATCAGCCAATTCATATCAAATAATGTTTTAGAAAAGTATATTTTATTGTTGAAAAAAATCTTTGTAATAAAGAGAAGTATGGTGTCTTGATAGATTTGTAAATATGGTCGATTTTTTTGATTTTACAGATACTCAGGAAAAATTCATCCCAATCAAATAAAAGACAGCAAAATGTTTTCCTTGTTAAAAATGTTAAAGTTAATCGATTAACTTGCAATTAAAACTAAAATAAACCAGATGTATATATATATATATATATATATATATATATATATATATATATATATATATATATATATATATAGATAGATAGATAGATAGATAGATAGATAGATAGATATAGATATAGATATAGATATAGATATAAACCATTTGATATTTATGCAACACTAATACGTTTTGAATATTATTTTATATAATAATACATTTTTGTATAATTATTGGTATTAGGTCGGTGCAAAAAGAATGTCGCTTTCTCACATATGTTACTATGTGAGAAAACGACAATATTTTTGCACCAACCTAATATTTTTCTGTTGAAGTACTCAGAACATAACACATTTCGCAAGTTTACTTAGTCATATCCAATCAAATAGCAATGGACATTTTCTGCGTCCCGAGATCACTTCTAATTACTTCACATGTATTCTCTGTCCGTTATATTAATGGCACACACTCACTCATGCATGTATATATATATATATATATATATATATATATATATATATATATATATATACACACATATAAAAAAAGAACGGACAGATTAAGTATCAACCATTGTTAGAATTTACATTTTTTTTAAATATTATATATATATATATATATATATATATATATATATATATATATATATATATATATATATAAACATAAAACATCAGGCAGCATATAATTTACATACAAAGAAATAATCACACATAGAATCAATCAGAAATATTAATGCGATTAATGGTGACATCCGTCACTAGAGACATAATGTATGCATTAAAATACTGTTAATCCATAGAGTGATGTGATCCTCGTCGAAACCATTGATGTCTGTAGTTTTCAGTTTATGTGTTCTTAAAATGCTAGTACTTACGAATAGTGCCCTATTCATCATCAGGCATGTGTTTTTTTCCTTATAAAATCAAAAACTTGAAGACGAAATACTTGTTTGTCGACCGAAAAATGTTTTTTGAATATCTGCTATTAATGACTGTTAGGAACAATTTTCGGAACGTGCAAAGACGCAACGCTAAGTTTTTCAAAATTTTAAGTGAGAATTTTATTTAAATATTTCTTGTGATGTGTTAAATCCACGTATTCTATTTTTCCAATGACGATATGGAATAGTCCATGTTATTGCAAAAAAATTATTAATACAATATTCACACAGAAAAATTCTTATATCTCAAAACACGTTTCGATGCCCCATGAACTGTAGCAATCAAATTAATCAATCAAAAAAACACTAAATCCATTAATATTAGATTCAGATAAATTTCAAATGTGTTCATTTTATTTATACTTATGTAGATGTGATGGTTTGAAAAATGTATATGTTTTATCAAGTTTTACATATGTCAGGCCATTAGTACATCACTAATGGTCTCTCTTGTCATCTTGCACGGACTTGCGTAATCCAATAACCTCGGAATTTCTAAAATCCTGGGAGGAGATAAGGTTGAAACCGAGGACCCAGACTAGGCGTGACCAACCCGAAAGACCCTACGGTTGAACCAGCAGATGAAATGGTCTACGCATGACGGACATGCTGCAGAAGGCATCATTCATATAATCAAGTGTTTTGGGGTCACTTCCTGGCAAGCTGAAGTCCCCTTTAAGCAAATTCACACCATAGGCACTTCTACTTTAATTTTCTCTCACCTCCAATTAAATCTTGCAGAGATAAGGAATGGATGTTGGGAGCAGGTTTGGTGAGATTGAAAGCTTCTAGTCCTGAACCTACTCGTTGGTGGTGAATTTAGTCATCATAAAGGAAGCAAACAGGAAAAAGTAATTAAATTCTTGGATCTAACATAAAGCCGACGCCGCCGATGTGTAAATCTATAGTAAACAATAGGTATGAAATAAAGTGTTTGATTTGTGGCAAACGCAAAAATTAATTGCACATCTATAAATCAAAACATTATTGATTGATTTTGATCGATAAGGTGGAAAGTACTCAAACAAAGCAGGATATAACTTAAGAACTTTACTGCGAATGTATTCCTTATGCTGATATTCATGAATTTATTCGTAAATTACTAAAATATTTAAAAATAAACATTTAAATTTTCTGGTTACATTTTTCACAAAAGTCATCTCCTAGAATATTTATCAATCACGGGAAATGCTGAACTACTTTGACGTAGCCATCTTCCTGTATATGATAGCAGAACAGCTTCTCTTACAGATGAAGAAAACACTTGAAGCGACGGAGATAACCTTCTACAGATAGATGCTTAGAAAACCAGTGAGGGAATATGATATTGGCGAATAACTTATAAATGGAAACTCGAAGCACAATTATATTTAAAAATCAAAACAAGATCACTGAAATTTATAGGAAACAGTATGAGAAAAGCAGGCTTGGAAACGTTAACACTCACAGGACATAATAAAAAGCAAATGGAAACAGTGAGCTGAATACAAAATAAATTTGGATTAATCCATGGTAATGCAAGGACAAAGTTTCGTAAAGCGTTATACACTACTTCGTGCAACTGGATTAACGATGCCCATGATCACCTAAGTCTTGAAGGGAGACGGCAAAAAACGAAAATATGTTACCTCGATATTCTTATTCAGATTCACAAAGTTCTATTACCAAAAATATTTCGACAAATTGGGGATACTTTCAAATTCTCTTCCGTAATTAATTTATTCAATTAACGGATTTTTGCGTCGCAACATTCACCGCACCTCGCCATATCACAATTGCTTGATGTGCGGTTTCCTTACTAACCTTTTGGTTTCAAGTGTAATGGGATATTAACATCTTGGTTCAATTATTATTTTCACTTCGAGTTACATGCTATATCTAGTTGCGTGTTGGCTTTTGTTATTTATTAGGTTGGTGCAAAAATAATTTCGTTTTCTAACATATATTACTATGTGAGAAAACGAAATTATTTTTGCACCAACCTAATATTTCTTCGTTATTCATTCATTAATCTCAGTCGACGAATTTTGCAGTGATGTAGTTCCAACTCCTGTCCATCTCACAATTAAGGTTCATCGTGATATTCAAGACAAAGTAGTACAATGTCTTAGCTGTTCCTTTTGTACCGTGGATCTCGAGGTTACCTCGTTTTTCTACTCAAAATTTAAAGAGAAGGGAGTTACAATGGCGCAGGTGGTTTGAAGTCAGAGTTTGTTTTTTAAGAAGTGAACTTATTAGAAATAGTCTGTCCTGATATTTACCCATATAGAAGAATTCATAATATTCACAAAGATATTAGCCCTTACGAATATGCAATGAACTCAGCTAGAATTCGAACTCGGCTGACAGATTCCTCAATCCGAGTCACTATCCATTTCAGCAACGTGGCTCCATGTTCTAAAAACTTTCTTAAACCAATTATTTTTTTTTTGGTTTCTGCCGTGATTATTATGGATTATTTATAAACTACAATGAACTGCTTGTTTGCCAGCTTCTGACACTTCACTATAGCAGGCATTTTATAATTGATTGCGCAGTTGCTAAACAGACTAAGCGACAATGCTTTTCAGTTTAGGCTTGGCTTTCAGCAAATGATGTCGTAATTACGTGAGCGTAAACAATAGCAAAACTTCGCATAGGAAAAACAATTAAAGGACAATTAAGGAACCTATTAAGTGAGGAAAGACAACTTAATCGAGATGTTCGCGTGTTTTTTAATTAATTGCCAAATAATTAAAACTGGAAATACACATCAATATCAAAGATTCATGAATCAAAAGAATTTTTACAAAGATTATCACGATGAAGCCTCGGATCCGCGGGCTATTATGTTACTTTTACTATCAACGGAATCATTTAAGCTTCCAACAAGAGAAATCAAGCAAGCTACAAATTCAAGCGTAGAAAGATAATTCCTTCCAAAATTGGTGTTAATTGGTACTAAATATATATAGGGTGTGGCAGAAATACCTCCCACATTTTAAACTGTTACATATGTGTTACTAGTGTACTTAGAGTAATGGTGTTACATCTGTCTAATATCTTACATTTCTTTCAGATATCGTCAGTTACCATGATAGCTTAGAAATGTGCACACTGTGCGTTTGTTGTTGAAACGTGTTTTTTTTTAAAGACTGGTGCATGTGTAATTGCTTTTCGTGATTATTTCAGGTTACGTCGGAATGGTGATGTCACGAATCGAAAATCAGTACAGCCATGGGTTGAATATTGCAGAGTCACAGGTTCAGTGCTTAAAAGAAATACGCTTGGAAGATCTTATAGGTCTTGAACTTCCGGGTCATGGAAAACATTAGAAATCGTCTACATCAGTGTATGGCGAATAGAGGCCAGGTTTTATATTATATTTACATACAGATTTATAAAGATTATAGCCAGCTTTTAAACAACAGTGAAATATTTTTTTGAATAGCTGTTATCTTGGTCTTTTTGTAAACTTTTTAAAATTGGTAAGTATTTCTGCTGTAGTCTGTATTAGATTGAGTCATCAATTTTCATTTTTTGTTCATCTGTTATTTAGTTAAAAAGCTAAAGTAAAAGCTAATGATATTTAATTATATATTCGCCATTATTTGCCTCTTATCAGACAGAGTTTCGATACCATATCAGTAAAAGTTTTCATAAGGATATTTTTCGATGAATTTAAAACAAAAATGTTCCCATCAAAGGGTTTTGCAGCGATCCAAATACAAAAGCATTATTATCAGTTGTTGCATTGCCAGATAAATATGGCAGGTAAGATAGAATAGACAAAAGAGTTCCGTTTTTTTTATCTCTTGTATTATTCTTGCTATATTCAGCCATGTGCTCTCTTTGATTGATTGATTGATTCGTTTTTTACGACTTATCTATCCTCCCCATGTTATTTAAATCCAGAAAATAAAAATTATTTATGGGTAGGGATAATAGTTATCCAATGGGAGAAATAATTATGATCTAATGGTAGAAATCAATTAACCATAGGCGGGTGCAGAAGAGGCAGTTCCGTACCTTTCTCACGGGTAAATAATTATAAGAAAAGCAACAGAAATTGGAACTCGACTCTCCGAAAACTTATCCATTACACTACCAATATATCCAAGCCTATAGCACCTGCGATTTAGTAATAAACTCTTTATGGCACCGAGCGTGTGAGCAACGATGAAATATTAGAGACGATGTAAACAAAAATGAGGCTTATACTTAATATCAGTTAGAGGCAGCTGAAGTTTCTGAAACATATAATGAGGAAGGAGGGTCTGGAGAATCGGATACTCACGTGTCGAATAGAGGGACAGAGAGACAAGGGAAAACAAGGCATGACGTACCTGGAGGACTTAAGTAAGTGGATGACAGAACATGGAACTTGTTGAGAGCTTCAAAGGATAGAGAGAGGGGAAGAGCTATGATCGCCCACGTCCTGAAAGGACATGACACACACAAAAAAGAAATGTATATATGGTATTGTAAAATTAAAATATTAGAATTTAATTACGCATTTATAAATTAATTTGTTTGTGATCAATTAATAGATATATAATTATGCAAATTAGTTTTATATTTAATTACATTTAAAGAGTATATCAGACAATATCTACAAAACACTGCTAATTCATTTCTTTGATTTAATAATGTTTTTATTTATCAGTAACTTAATAATATATAACATTTCATGTAAGCACAAAGGACATTTAAAGATCTACATGTTCTCGTGTTTTTATTAGTTTCGATTTTACTGTCGTTGTTTGATTTGTTTATTTAAATGGCATTTAAAAGAGACAAAATAAACTAGTAAATAAATAAATAGTAAATAAAATTAATATATCATTTTAGATCTTTATAAATAAAAATAGAAAGTAGAAAGAATATAACTTAATCATATTTGAATACCCCTTTAAGAAAATTCTCGATCTAGTTTTAGAATACAAGAAAATAAATAAAAATAAATAGAAATGCCAAATGTATTGTATTGTAACTCAAAATAAAATAAAAAATACCGAGACATTGATGACAAGTCTGTATAAGACGAAGTCAGTATCAACAGAAATCTCTAACCCTTATGTAACCATAACCGACTTTCAATTTGCCATATAAAAATGATATATGTATTCTTCATTTGTCAAAAAAGCCAACACCTTCTTAATAGAAAATTCTGAATTCTCATTACCTTTAAAATATATAATATTATTTGGCTTATAAATAGAGTATATCATTTTTTTTTTCGAAGTTTATTCTCAGAGTCGCTTGAAAATGGAACTGAACTACAAATTTTAAGTTTTTGGTTTTGAAACAGAATAATTTCTGTGTCGCGAAGGAAACATATTTTTTTAAAGAATAAATATAATATTATGCTCTACTTTTTTTTTTAAATAAATGCTAAAGAACTCTGAATTATAAATCTAACATTTCTTTCTGTTTATTCTGTGGAAGACAATCTCTCTCTCTCTCTCTCTATCTATCTATCTATCTATATATATATATATGTGTGTGTGTGTGTGTATGTGTATGTGTGTGTGTGTGTATTGAATATACACGATAGACAGGTGCTGTATGTAATGACATATCTTTTATCAAGAATAATAATGAGAGTAAATGTAGGCCAAAGTGGAAAAAAGTCATAGCGTGATGCGTTTCCTCCTTTACGTCTTCATCAGACTAAATTTGTTATATTAATGGGGCTAAACATGAACACGAACGAGGGGGGGATGTTGCTAATTATTTAAAAAAATAGTTTTAAATATTTTTTTTTAAATTATATAATCTAGCGGAATTTATTTAGATTCTTTTTGTTTTTATTCCCATGACTTTTGTTATTAGATATTCCACACTTTGATAAGAGAAGATCTGATAAGAATGGTGACATAAAAAATGCTACGCTGATCACAGGAGAGAAGGTTCAGAGATTGCCATGATCGCAAACTCAACTAGTGTAAATTAGCGCCGTGCCTCTTACAACATTTCACCATTCCTGGAAATTTTTCAAATATCGGTGTGGGATATCTAATAGCAAATGTTTCTAATTTAAATTGTATAGGTTATATATATATATATTAAATTGGATAGGTTATATAAGTTAAATTAGCTAGTCAGAACAACAAAACAAATTTAGTCTAATGGACTGCTAAAGAGAAAATGCGTCGAACAAAACCTTTTTTCCAAATTGTCATAATCCCCGACTGATGACAGTTCAGACGGGTTTCGATCCTAGCTAGAGGCAACCGGACGTCCAGTCACACTGATGAGGAAACAGCCTGCCTGTGGATGAAAATATATATGCTCCTGAAAAATTTAATTCGGTTGAGCACTTTGCGGAGGAAGTGTGAGTTTGTAAACAGTGACTATTACGGCTAATAATGCAAGACACTTTGGTAAATCGAATTGAGTTCTCTCAGTCACTCATTGTTTGTCTAGAATTAATTCACCTTCATCTCTGCTGTGCGCTGTTCAGTCGAGTTTCGATCCTAGCTAGAGGCAACGGGATGTCTAGCCAAACAGATGAGCTGTAATACAGCGAAACTGTCTGTCTGTTGATGACAATATATATATATATATATATATATATATATATATATATATATATATATATATATATATAAAGAAAGAACAGTAAGATATATAATCCAGTGTTCTTATAGATATTTTTATTTTTACAAAATAGTGCTCAATGTAAATTTACAGAGCATTAATATTATAAATTAACTGATTTAAAATATGTTTTTTCGCTACACTGTTCTAACCATGTTTCAAAAATGGAAGCTAAAAGCTTCGAATTTAATTTTGAAATTAAATTAATTACATTAGTTCCATTTCATCCTCAAGCGAATTTTGGAGTAACTTTTAAAATTACTGGGTTTTAAAGGCACAGCAAAAAAATCATAATTCATGTTTCTAAGGATACAGCGAAATCCATTCATCCAGACAAGGGCTGTTTGCGTGTGCATTATCACTGTATTTTGTTGTATCAGTTATTAGTTACGTTTTGGTAGGAGTAGGGATGTATTTTTCAATGAATTCTGACATCCGTTAAATGCATGTCCTCTGGATTTTTTTTTTAATTATTGTTAACGTCAAAAATTCTTACGGCATTTTTTTCTATTTGTATACTTAAAGATTTTTGGACGGTGTTTAGGTTAGAATACGTTTTATTTAACTACGATTTTAAAAATATTTTCACTTTAACGTTAAAGGTTAGAATACGTTAAAGCGAAAATACCTACCTAGATTTCACCATTTAACACACACACACGCGCGCGTGCGCGCGCGCACACACACACACACACACACACATATATATATATATATTAAGTAGTGAAACCTAGGTAGGTAGTACCTAGCTGATTAGTATTTATTACATACACGCACAAACACACACACACATCACATATATGTATATACATAATTGTCTCTGTTATGAGCGATTTATTCGTCTAAAGATGACGTTTAAATTATCACTATTAAGAAAACTGAATACCTCATTTTGCAGATATCTCTTCACAATGAATAAATACAATAATTTTCTGAAATATCTTTTGAGTTTCACTAAATTTTAAATCTGGCCCTGAAAGCATAAATCAATGTACTGGTCACCGAATATAATTAATCATGTATCAAGGTTAACATCAGTCTGTTTTCCTATTTGAAGCGATATATAAAAAGAACGCTGAAGTAAACGTCTTTCACTGAATTGAATATATAGATAGTATTATTTATGTTAGAAATTCTTTTAGGATCGGTCTACGAACTTAATGTGATCATTCAACAGCTCTTTTTATGTGTTCTGGTGATGAACATTATTTCGGTGAGGAATGGCGTTGTTATCATTCAGGAATGGATGTCACAACATAGTGTCAAATTTGGGAACATAGTATTAAACCACATTAAGCTGGAGTTGTGAATTTCATCCATATTTTGTAAAACACCAGGAATCCCAGTACAGAGTGTAACGCGGAATAGACGGGATAGCGTCAAAGCTTTTTGACAGATTTTTTTTTCACTTGTATAAAAATGCTCCTGGGAAATGACTTAATACATCATTACAACTTTCATATATGTCTTAAATAGAGGGATAGCGTGGATGTCGTTTGCCTTACTTGGCAACCAGCAATTTCGAAGGATACTCTGAATTCAAAACCGTGGAAGAGTGCAACGGGCAAACATGCCAGCAATGCTCACAAAAAGCATCGCAATTCAAAGATAATAAACAAAAGGAACAGATGAAAGGTACACGTCTCGAAATATTTTTAATCAATGTTGCATTGATCAAATATAAGAATACTGTTTTGGGGAAAATCGATGAAGACGATGACTTTTTCGGGTTTTGTATCTTCTAGCTTGTATAAGCGCATGACTATGCGAATCTATCTATCTATCTATCTATCTATCTATCTATCTATCTATCTATCTATCTATCTATTATAATGGAACACACCTATTCTATAGTTAATAGACACTCCCAGCTATAATAAGTAGGAGTAGTAGTAGCAGTCGGCAGGGAGTTGGTCAGTCAGTCGATGTCGGACGACCGTTAGTCGGTTATTAAATTATCAGCCTCCACAACTAGATTGCTGCGTCATTACCTATTATATCAAGTTCCTAACGTTTTGTACGTCGAACCTATTTTAGGAGCGACTTAGTACAAATACAAGCCTCTACTGTGAAACCAACACATAACACTATCTATCTATCTATCTATCTATCTATCTATCTAAGACTATTTCATATCTATCTATATGTCTGTTTCATCAATATGTCTATTCAATATCTATCTATCTATCTATCTATCTATCTATCTATCTATGCCTCCTTCATATCTATCTATCTATCTATCTATCTATCTATGTATGTCTCCTTCATATCTATCTATCTATCTATCTATCTATCTATCTATCTATCTATCTATCTATATATATATATATATATATATATATATATATATATGCTTTACTTCGATATTTATCTAGTAGCCCTTCAAATAATTATTTTATAACTTATTCTCCGGCACAGAACTCATGCATCGTGATGCCAATCCAAGTTGGAACCTTGTTTTATGAATGCAATATTTTAACCAACAAAATTCTGCGAGCAGGAATAATCCTAATTCATTTTGGGACACGTAATTCAATTTATCAAAATGTAAATCTAAAGCTCCAATGTCGGACATGATAAACCGCCTTTGTCTTCTTTCCAATTTCTTTTTCTTTTTCCTCAATTTCCATTTTATTTGAACGTCGATTATCCTTTTGTAACATGATGGATACGTTTGGTTTTAATCTCTGACACTCATTGAATGCGGGATCTTGCGTAGTGTGCCTTCAAAAATATATCCGTAATGGGAACATAACTGTTTGGTTCAACTAATTGTTTATTCCATTCGAAGATTCTCAACGCCAGACATGCTTAAAAGAGACATTTAAGGACCTTATAAAACAATGCAGGGCAAACATTATTTAATGAAATAACTCGTTCCATCTCATTGTTAATTCATGACAAAAGATGAAGGAAAATAAAGTGCACGAACAATTCACATGAAATAGTTTATTGACAGAATTCAGGATCAACTCAAAATGCAAAGCATAACGGATAGAATCTGATAAACTTCATAATGTTTCTTAATCGGTAAACGCGAAAAATATTAAATGTTTGCACATATTTATCAATATATCGCAATATATTCAGTATCTATCTATCTATCTATCTATCTATCTATCTATCTATCTATCTAATATATTCAGTAACTATCTATCTGAATATCTTCAGTATCTATCTATCTATCTATCTATCTATCTATCTAATTACGGTACACACACACATATACACATATATATATATATTCAACATCTATCTATCTCAAAATATTTAGTAGATATGTATGTATCTATCTAAAATATTCAGTAACTATCTAAATATTCCAGTATATACCGAATCTATATATCTATGGTATATATTCAAAATTCTTAAAATATTCAGTATTTATCTATCGCAAATTATTCACTATCTATCTATCTATCTATCTATCTATCTATATATATATATATATATATATATATATATATATATATATATATATATATATATCACAATATATTCAGTATCTGTCTTAATATATTCCAATATTATCTATTTCTATATATTTCGTATCTCTCTATCTCAATATATTCCAATATCATCTATGTCAATATATATATATATATATATATATATATATATATATATATATATATATATATGTACAAAAATGTAACGAATATACACACACACACACAAACTTATATATATATAAAGTATTCTCTCTGTTTAATTTTTATTTCCCACCTTCTCTCGTCTGTTACCCCTCTCTGTAGCTCTAACATTCTTCCCCCACTCTCACACTTACACACTCACTAAATTTTATTTTTTATTCCCGGAGTTGGTTTTTCTGTTCTCTTTATTAATTTATAAGTCTGATGAATTGGATCGTATTTACGATTCCAATGGAATAAATTATGACCATTAATATTAGTGTTTAAGCCTTTTTATTATATCCTTACTCTGACCTGGACATTGAGTTTTACCTGGATTCTATCCTCTTGGAATTTTTTTTTATATAAATATGTATGTATGTATGTATGTATGTATATATTTTGCATATGTATGTCTATATTTACCACTAATATTATCTATATATATATCTTATATATATAGCATAATGAGAAGCCACGTATACTTTCTTAATATGTATATATAGAAAAAATTAAAATTACAAATGTAACAAACCTCGTTGCTTAGTTTGCAAACATTTAATAATAGCTAATATATTTTCTGTACCCAACACAAATATCACGATACAGCCACCTAACCTCACCTGCGATAGCCATGACGTAATCTATTATTTATTCTGCACCTTATGTTCTAATAGTGGCTATATTGGTGAGTCTGGAAATAATTTTAGATTTCGTTTCAGTAATGATAGACAAACCATACGTAAAAACAACCCTTATTCCCCCATAGCTAAACACTTTAATCAATCAGGACATTCATTAGAAAACTGCAAATGTTTATTGATAGATTCCGATTTTAGTTCCACATACACACGCAGAAAAAAAGAAACATATTGGATTTTAAAATTAAATACACATAAACTAGGGTTGAATAGCGACTTGGGTGTTTTAAATCTTTATAAATATTTCAATAGTTAACAATTTTTTTTTAGATATAGTTAAAAAAAAAAATTTTAAACAACATTTAAAATATTTATGACAGTTAGATTTAAGTTAGGAATATCCGAACAGTGACGTTCAATATCACGTGACGTCCGCGTCTCGCGAAGGACGCTACTTGCTAACAAACAGTAATTTTAATTTATTTGTAACAAACAGTTATTTCTGATGAAAGATTGAGGACAATTTGAAATATCAAATATATATATAAATAAATAAATAAATAAATACTTTCATAAAATAAAACATAATTTTTTTAATTTGCAACTTTTTCTTATATATATATATATATATATATATATATATATATATATATATATATGTTTGTGTGTGTGTGTGTAACATATCGCACATTTCTTACGCTAGTAACATGTACGCGAACTCAAGAACAGCGGATTTGACAAAGAAATATTGAGTGTTGTACGAGCGATGTCAGAGGAACATAAGCTAATTTGCGCTACAAATATTGAATAAAAAATACACCCAAATTAAGCTATTGTTTTGTGGAAAAACTTGATGAAATCATTAAAAGACACAATAATAAAGTCTTCCACAAATATAAAAAAAATCAAAACCCAAGATATATAGCAATGGTGCAGTAAATAATAATAATAATAATAATAATAATAATAATAATAATAATAATAATAATAATAATACCAGCAGATGTAATTGTAGGAATTACAATGATTGTCCACTGCAAAATAATTGCTTAGTTACTTCCCTGGTTTTTCTCAGTACTATTTCTACACTTGAAAACCCGAGTATTAAAGAATTCTACATTGGAAGCACTCGTTTAAAACCATATGGTATCAACATGTACTAACTTGCAACAATAGTACTCATAAAAATATATCTATCTATCTATCTATCTATCTATCTATCTATATATATATATATATATATATATATATATATATATATACAACGCTTTTTGGATGTTTAAAGAGAAAATTAAAACTCCTACAGTTAAATGGAAATTATTTGGTGGGCTTGAGCCTGTAATTCTCTGTACGCACAATGTTATCTTTGTCTCAATGAAAAATTGGAAATTAATAAATTTAAGGGCAGGATCTATCTCGTAATCCAAGAGAATGAACTTATCGTTAACTGTAGACATAGTTGACTACCTTGCAATATAAGTAATAATGTTATGAATAATAATATAATGGTATTGTAAGTTAGTAATATTATTATTATTTACTGGTTATTTATTTTATTTATTAATATTTATATTTTATTGCACCCTGACAGCTGACGTTATTTATAACCCACCATTTTTACAACCGTTTTAATCTGACATAGTTAATTTGATGTTGAATATTTGTGATCGTTTATGCATTAATTTTAGATGGACTCAGAA
>OZ010573.1:96266521-96276521 GCA_963932145.1 Acanthosepion lycidas | reverse complement strand
ATACAACGTGTGTTATCACGTGCGATACCCTGTCTTCATCAGCCGCCAACCACGGGTGATCTCACGGTTTCGGTGGCTAAGGCGGGACCGCCACCCCAGGCGCCACCAGTAGCATTTGTCACCAGGCAGGGTATATAAAAAAAAACTAATTGATCGTTCCTCTTTGTAAATTGTTAATGAAATAAATAAAACGATTGTTCCTCTTTGCAGCTTCTGTCCGTAATGAAAGTTCCTGAACGCGTTAGCCGTTATTGACGCGCTCGTAAAAATCGTTATAAACGACTACGCAAATGTTTCACTTGCGCATGTTAGATCGTGAGGTTGCGCGCATAATAATTCAGTAATGTCTGTTCTGACCGCAATTTTCCTTCCTGGATTTGTTGTCGATTTGGACGTTTTTCGTCTTTTTCATTACTGGTTCAAATCACTCAAAGCAAACGTCGTATATTGTTCTGCAAAAGGAACTGATTTGTTGCCCTATGTGACCCTTAAGATTGTTCTTAAGGATAAAAGAAAGCTCTTTGTCAAGATTTGTTCAAACAGCCTTCTGTTTACATTTGGGCCACTGTATTCTTGGTTTACATAGGATTTCTCCAGGGTTCTGTCGCTCAACGATAGAATCCCGAACGCTGTGGGTGTATTCCAGATTCATAATCCCATCACTCGATTTACATTCTCCGATAGGAGAATTACGTTGTTTGTACCAGCGTGCCTTATGTATACGTAAACCGCGTAAACCGTTAAATCTTCTGTCGCAATCATACGTTGTAGCCGGGTCCATATACAGGTCGTTTCCATTAAAATCAGTCTAATGGGTGATATATTCTCCCTCCCCGCTACAGTCACCCAGAGGGCATTCTACGTCTCTTGTATTCTTCATGCTTTATATATATATATATATACGTGTGTGTGTGTGTGTGCGTGTATATTTGGGTGTATATGTATATGCATATATTTGTGTATGTGTGGGTATGTGTATGTTGTGTATGTGCTTGTATATGTATATTTGTATATACGTGGGTCTTTTACTTGTATCCTTGTATGTGTATTTTGTTTGCACATGTGAATTTATTTTTGCGTATTTATGTATATGTATGCATATGTATGGGTGCATGTATATATGTGTATATGTACATGCAATTGTACATGTGTGTCTGTGTGTTGGTATGTATATATGCATATGCATGTATGCATGTGGCTGTATGTGTATGTATATGTATATATATATTTATGTGTGTGTGTATGTTAGGGTGAACATATATGCATATATTTGTGTATATGTGGGTACTTGTATTTGCTTTTATATGTATATTCATATTTGTATTATGCGAGTCTTTTATTTGTATGCGTATTTTGTTTGCACATGTGAGTTTGGTTTTGCGTTTTTTTATGTATATGTATGCATATGTATGGTTGTATATATACATGTGTGTATTTATGTATATGTATTCATATGTGTGTATGTATATGTGTGTGTATGTATATATGTCTTTGACCAGAAAGTCGAAATAAAATTGCAACATTTGTAGTGATTTAATAACATGCATAGGTTATAAATTTGAAATGTATATATATATATATGTAATATCATCCACATACAGACTTGTTTCGATGTATAACAGCTCATCAGTGAGTCTAGATATACGATTGCTTCAAGCCGGGATCGAAAACAAGCCGATTTGGTGTCAGTCAGACTTCCTACTCTTCGGAAGGGAACATTCTAGCGTATTATTGTTTACGAATGTAAACAAACGCTAGACAACCATACTGCTTGATTCAATTAATGAAGAGCGTTGTATATATATATATATATATATATATATATATATATATATATATATATATATATATATATCTTTATTATTTATTCAAAAATTTGAATAAATACTATTTTCTCTACTCTGTATTCAGCACACTTTCAAGAATAGCAATTGTGATTATTGGAATTTATTCTGTCTTCATCAATTCAATATGCGGGTACACACACACACACACACACATATATATATATATATATATATATATATATATATATAATTATTTATTTAAAAATATGATTCAAACGCTACATAAGAGTTCTCAAGTTTCAAAACAAGAGCCGAAAATTTCAATATAATTATTTGAATTAAATTGAATTAAAGTACTAAGCTCTGTTCCACCTTCAAGTCAAATTTTTTTTGGAATAACTTATTCCTGAAATTTACGCGTTTTATAAGCATATTCATTATTGAAATTAAAATTACTATGGTAACGGCTAGAGCAATTGTTTAAAGAAAGGGGGCGTAAGGGTTAATAATTTGTATCAATATCTCAGTTGCATTCACAGACGTCAAGTCAGGGTAAGGTTGGGGTGTCTAAATTTAAAGCGGAAGATGGCATAGTCTAGTCTGGTTAAGTGTCTATGGAGATTTTTTTTTTCTGAAAGGGTTTTGTGTATATAAAAAAAAAAAACTCTCGTAAATTGCTAACATTTGTTTTTTTGACGACTTCATAAAGGGTTATCTTTATTTTTTGATTTTTTGTAGGGCATTTAAACTATTTATTTAGACTATGGAATTTATATATATATATATATATATATATATATATATATATATATATATATATGCCCTTGTGTGTGTTTGCGTGAGTGTGTGTGTGTATGTGAGTGTGTGTGTGAGTGTGCGTGTGTATTCAGAGGAGTGCTGAAAAATTTTCTTTTCGACCGAAATCAATATTACAATGAGCAATTTTTTTCAAAGGTTAAGAAAAATCGTTATATCAAGCGTCTTAAACTGCTGAGTAAAATTTGGGAATATATGATTTATTTCATGCATGATCATGGGTCATTGATCGAGTCAAGCCGAGAACTTTTCATCACTCATCGTACAATGTTTGATCAAATAGAATTGAGTCGATCTTGACGATATTGTTGTTATCTAGAAAAAAAATATCTAAAATATTATTGATCCAGGCTTTCTCATGAGGTTTGAAGACAGACTAAAATTGAGAACATTTCAGTGATAAAAAATATCACAGATATTTTTCAGTTGACTTACTTCATCTCATTGAAAACATTTCATAAACCATTAAAGCTATTTTTCATTCGTGTAAATCCTAGGTCGATCTTACATTCTACAACCATTCTTAAACAACATTCAGGCGATAAAATATAATATTTAGAACAATAAAGCAATATTTTTTTATTAGAACAATCTAACACAAATTCGGATATGTATCTTTTTAATCTACTATCGACAAAGGATCCCCTACAGTATTTATTAAATAAAATTAAAATATTAAACACTATACTAATTCAATAGAAAACATGATGTGTTGTAAATTAGGCTTGAACCAGTATTCCTGCGTCCATATGGTCTACAATTACACTTTAAAACTGATTTATTATAACATTCCGTTCGTGTAAGCTTTACAATAAGGGTGGTATGAGTAAATTATCGCCATTTTGTATTTTTAATTTTGCGCATGCGGGTTGTTTGCTTTTCATTTTTTGACTGTACAATATAGTAGGGCCAGTTGAGCACCGTCTGTGAGAAAAGCGATTCATGACACAATTCACTCCGCCAGAAATTTGGAAACGGCATGCTCTACTGCTTGGTATTTGTAAGCTCCAAGAGTGTTTCGGCATCAATATGAAAATAGTGCGGAGAATTCGGAAAGAGTTGGATGAGTCTAATGGTGATAACGAAGGAACGGCATCTCGGAAAACTCACTCTATTTACTCTGATCGGCTTGATGAGAAAAAAAAAACTTCTGATTTGTTGGTGAGGGCCTTAGATTAAATATAGAGAATTACATCAAGTGCATCGATGAGTTTGTGCTGTCCTTGATCAAGAAGGTGGTTGCTGGAACCCGTATGTCTGGCATCAGCATTCTGCACCATGCCACACAAGCAGAAGAACGCATACATTGCTGTCAGACAATTTCTATGACCACAACACCTCTTACCCCTTCCTACCTAACTTGCTAGACTGCAACCCCTTGATTATTATTTGTGGGACTCAGTAAAGCGAGAATCCAACAAAACTGCTTGTAACTTCAAAGATTAACTGAAGGCAAGGATTATGGCAGCATTTACCAGCTAAAACAAGGAGAACGTCTATAAAAGTTGCTGGAGATAAGTATTTTAGGGTCAATTAAAAATTATTTTCGAGCATTTAAATAATTTTTTAAAGTCCCTTCATTAAGGATCTTCATATGAAATAATTTCCTCTGAACCAAGATTGGAAGCTGTCGCCTGATTTTTCATTTCTCTGCGTTGCTTTATTCTCTACTTGCTCAGCTTGCATTTATTCTTTTACTCACTGCCCCCTTCTTTACCACCCCAAAACATTCTAACGATTTCCTGTCCAATAGTTGACAGAGAAATAAGCTAGCCAATGAGTCCCTCCTTTTGAATTTGTCTTACTTTTTCCTAACTGAATGGACTTACCTCGATTTTAGCGGTTTTCTTTCATGTTCGAAATAAACACTTCGAACTCTAATTGGACGTTTTCTTCAACGGAGCGCTTGCCATTTTCCAAAGCAACAAAATAATAATAATAAAAAAAAAATAGACATGTCTCTTTTTACTAAACAATGGCGCATTGATCAATTCAATCTCTTATTCTGTAAAACAGGATACTGACATCACTGCAAAAATTTGAGATAAAGAAGCTTTATCAAACGTCGGAGCAATACTGAAATCGGTCTGCGTAAATTTTCCTTCAGAAATTACTTCACCGAATAAAAGGCTTAAGAATCATTCAATTCAGAGGATTTCTAAATGATTGTATGGACATGAGAAGAACAAGTAAGAAATCCATGTATATATATATATATATATATATTAAATAATTAAGAAACAAACAATGTTAAGGTTCATAATTTATAATTTATTTCCCCAGAAAATTTTTTTTTTTTTGTTCATCAGCTAATGTCTCTATTTACAAAAGATTTTGGTATCTTTTGTTTTTAATACGAGTTTATTTAGATTGGTATAAGGTGACAGTGGAGGGCGAAGGGGAGAAATATGGAATGATCTGTATTAGAAATGGATAGTAGGGCTAAGGTCGTTTTTAAACCATTTTTAATAAATTACGTAGGTTCAAGTGTACTGTATATATATATATATATATATATATATATATATATATATATATATATATATATATATATATATACACGTGTGTGTGCGTGTGTGCGTGTTTGTGTTCTTATATGTAGGATAGATAATAGATGACCTAAACAGGTTAAGATCGTAGTGACCTGGAAAGCATCCTTTCGTAGTTAGATTCACAAAGTAAAAGTCTGCGAATAAATAAATAAATAAATAAACACAAACAAGACAAACTTGCTTCTTACCAGTAGAATACGAGAAGTAAGGAAGTAGAGTTAAACTTGTGTACGTAACTGTGCATATCTAAAGTGGTAGTAACAAGAATGTAGCTAGTCTGAACAGTTGACATAAAAATAGCGGTAGAACAGAGGATTTTTCGGGTTTTTTCGACTTTCTTTATTGCACTCTGTTAATTATCACTTTTCCATTATCATTCCCCTTCTTCTCAAGACTGTAACATATTAAACAAAATATCAGACACTATAGAAATCTCTCTCTCTCTCTCTCTCTCTCTCTTTCTTCACTTGTGGACATCTTTCTCTGTGGTGATTTTCTTCATTTCCCAGAAAAAGGTTAATGATTCCAAAACTTCCCTCTTCCCTTATCATAGGCAAAAGTCCACAAAATCCAAGCTCGGATATGTTTCTTACCCAAGGTCTTACGTGGGTCAATCCAGATCTGCCTTATCTACGAGACAGACTCACTTTTTTGAGCAAACACCAACTTATAGTTTGTTAACTCTTTCGTCTTCTTACCTGTTAATTTGCTTTGCATATATTGTTTGCTTGATACTATTTCATTTTTGTCCTTTTTTTTCTTTTTATTGCAAACTTTATTAACTCCGTTCGTTGTGATGTTATTTATCTTGCATTGTAACAATGGCTTCTAATTCATCAGATTTAAATGAAAAGCGTTGTAATCATTCTAATGTTACTGATGTTGCCCGTATTCAGACGTGCAATTATTCCGAATCTCAGGCAGATAATATAATTCCCTTCTCGTCGAGCATCGCAGCTCTGTCCTCTTGGTAATTTGGTTCACGCTCTAGTGTGATATCTATTTTGTCGCCACCGTTAGATATGAACAATTTATTTACACGATATCCTTCTTTTTACCAACTAGGATTCATTTCGTGATTTATTATAATTGTCATTGCGGAAAATGTCTATCAAGCGTCAGATAAGAAAGACTGTTGCTTCAGGTATCTGGAAAGCGTTTGACAGAGTTTGGAATAATGGTTACAAGTCGAAATGTCATAGTATTTCGGGATGCATTTCTGATTTGATTCAACATTCATTTCTTAAATTGATGAGAAAACACTCCTCTATATCTTTTTACGTTAATGTGTTGTGGTATCCTCCCTTTAAAGAGTCTCGTTTGGACTCTTCCGCCTACTATAAGATTAGTAGGACAGAAGGTATTGGGAGAAGAATCGAATAGATAGAACGCTGGTCAACCGACACGAACTCACTAGTAGTGTAATACTCTTCTGTCCTACTTACTCTTTAATGTATGATATATCTATAACACTTGTTTTGTTATTTCTTGAAGCATTTACTTGGTCACAACAGTGAGTTTTCCCCAAGGCCTAGTCCTTGGATCTACTTTGAGTCTAATTAAAGTCAAATTCAAAGTTCTTCCAGATGTAGTCAGATAAACGGTATCTAAGTTGGCTACACAAATATTCAATCCTGTCTTAATGATATGTCAGATCGTTTAGTTAAAGTCAAAAGGCAGCTGTGCTAAAAATATGACCTAAAAAATTAGCCGGACCAAGAAAGGGCTTGTTAATTTTAATGTCATCAAACCCCAAATCCTCTTTTGTATTCGTCTAATAGAAACATTTTTGATTTCCATTAGCATGGCTAATGCTAACCTTCAGGAGTGTAACTCTTTACGGCTACATGGGGTAAAGCTTTCCGCTGATATGAAGTGGAAAGATTATATCCTTCCCTGCCTTCCATTAGAATGTCGGACGCTCAACTTCTCGAGAGCAACTCTCTGCGGCTGCTCGGCCTCACGTTGACTGCTGACCTGAGATGGAACAAATACATTGAGTCAATTGCTTCGTCCACCGCAAAGAAAGTTGGTTCCCTGTGACGCGCCAGGAAATTTTTCTCCCCGGAATCGATCCTCCAGATCTACAAATCAACAATTCGCCCTTGCATGGAGTATTGCTGCCATATATGGTCTGGAGCCCTTTCAGTTTGCCTCGGGGTTCTTGATATGCTCCAGACGCGGATATGCAATATAATTGGCCCTGTTCTGGCATCTCGTCTACAGTCACTCTCTCAGAGACGAGCCGTCGCCTCTCTCTGTCTTTTTTTACAAATATTTTCATGGTAATTGCTCCGAGGAGCTGCATTCGCTGGTTCCCAGACTTCATGAATTCAAGCGCCCGACGAAGCTGGCATTCCGCTCTCACCCTTTCACTGTCGCAACTACTAAATGTAGCCGTCTCTTCTACAACAGCAGCTTCATGTCTCGCACCTCTCGTTTATAAAACTCCCTTCCCTATTCCAGTTTCCCTGAGAGCTATGATCTCCAACTATTCAAATGTAAGGTCAATGGTCATCTCCAGTTGCCTTGATCTATCCACTATCCTTCTCCTCATCCTTTCCTCTATCACTCCTATCTGATCTTGCTCAAAATATTCTGTAACCCCTTTCGTCCTAGTGTCTTCCCGCCTTGCTTGGAGTGAAACGCTTAAAAAAAAATTAATTGCTAAATTTACTGCTAGCAAATTTGGTTTACTGTGTCTATCTAGATAGTTCACGTCATAATTTTTCTTACACATCTATAAATTTAGCATTGTTTTATAGCGATTTTCCAAGCGTAGCTTAGATGTAGCACAAGTCCAAAATTTGGGGGCACACAGCGAGGATCGAACTCACTACTCAGTCATAATTGTTCTAGCGAAACAATCTTGGAAAATCCTCGAGGTGTCCCTAGCATTGGTTTTTATTTTGCATATTGTTGTCACATCTGGTCTGATACCTCTGATATGTATCTGTTGTATAGCTCCCTCGTTCTGTGGAGGTCTTGGTCATCGGTGCCAATTTGTGCCTATGTTGTATCTTCTCCTTCGTTCTGGGGAGCCTGGGAAGACTGGGTCAATTTGTTAATAGTAAATCCGAGCAGAGATAACATTTCCCCTAAATATAATAACCGGCTAAACTATTATTTAATATATCTAGAGATTCTTGAAAAAAAAACAAAGTATAATCTACTATCTTATTTGTCTTGTACTGGCATCTCTCCTCATTTTGCCGCAGCCGTACTGTGGTTTCTCTGTATTTTTCTATAAATATTTTCATGCTATTTTTGCGAGACTTCCTCATTGGTAATTCGACGAATTTAACTACAGTACTTGATTAGTAGCCAGTTATTGACACTTTATAGATTAAATTGCTAGATGCAACCATAAATTCTGTGCTTACAGTTTCTTTCCTAGCACTGATCACCTGGGGAAATCTCTTCTGTATTCTTATCTCTTTAAAAAAATGTCTAACAATCTTTTACTAATCGCTTGTATCTTAATGGCTTCATCGCCTTTTTCTTGCAGGTGATATGATTAAAAACATAGAAACATGAGAAATTAGTTATGGTTGATATCATAACACGGTAGACATTGACGGTCTAGTAAATCTCTATTAAAGTTTTAGCTCTGGTCTAGTGTCAAATTTAGATCTTTATAATCGATACATGAGATCTATCTATCTCAGCCTGTTTGATATCTATCTATATATCTGTCTGTCTATCTCATTCTGTTTCTTATCTATCTGTCTCAGTCTGTTTCATATCTATCTATCTATCTATCTATCTATCTATCTCAGTCTGATTCATATCTATCTATCTATGATTCTGCTTCATATCTATCTATCTATCTATCTATCTATCTATCTATCTCAGTCTGTTTCATATATGTATCTATTAATCATTCTGCTTCATATCTATCTATCTATCTATCTATCTATCTATCTATCTATCTATCTATCTCAGTCTACTTCATATCTCTCTGTCTCAGTCTGTTTCATATCTATCTATTTATCATTCTACTTCATATCTATCTATCTATCTATCTATCTATCTAAGTCTGATTCATATCTATCTATCTATCTATCTAAGTCTGATTCATATCTATCTATCTATCTATCTATCTATCTATCTATCTATCTATCTACGTGTATTTGTGTGTAATCACAAGCTTTGTGATACATTATATTTCAAATATTATTTCTGGATTATCGCTTGTGAATTACAATTTCCTGTTTCCTGTTCTATTAATTTCGTTTTAATTTTATACACATTTGTAAGCTATCCTAATTCTGTTTACAAAAGCCAGTCGACGAGACACGGAATTGTCTATACATAGAGCGGAACGAAGAAAATCCGTAAAGTTTCCATACAAATCATGTAATCAGACATTAGTTCTGCTATTGTTCGCACACATTTGTTTCTCTCCGTCTCACGATTCACGTCCGAATTCGTAACGGCATTTATCTATTGGTGTTCTTTACCTCACTTCCCATTCTCTAATCTCGGTCCTCTCTTATTTTTCCTTTCTCTAGTAATCTCCACTTTTGTTGCCCTTTTGTTAAACTTGACTTCTTTACAGACCTATTCTTCCCATTCTTTTTTCTATTCCCGTCCTTCAACCTGTCTTTCTCTATTGCCGTTGTTCTGTTTTTATTTTCATTCACAGTTGATCCTTCCTTCATTTTCTTCCTTCGTCGATTGTCATCCATCTTAAAGATTTTTCGTCTCTTTTGCCGTACTTAAATTTCCTTTAATGTCTACACCGACCTAGGCTTCCTACTTGTTCTTTTTTGTCAGCTCATTTCATGATTTTAATATCATTTCTCTGTTTATATTATTTACATCATTCGGACTGTTATCCTC
>OZ010573.1:96256521-96261521 GCA_963932145.1 Acanthosepion lycidas | reverse complement strand
TCCTGTGGTACCATATTTCAGTTGTTTAATGTCACCTCTATATCAGTGAGGAAATTGCTCAGCATTCACTTTCTTATCAGAAGGTTGATTTCCGACAATAAGACATTTGAACCAGAATATTTCAGTGTAATAAAAAGGGATATTCACTCACAGACATGTACCACTAAGTATGAACTTTACATATACGCGGTGTGACAGAAAAAATGTCCAAATCATGTAACTGCATGGAATACTTGTCCATCACACAAAATCGTTAATATGTAAATACAAAAACAAGAACGAAAAAATATACGCTAAACTGTTTTTTTCCATGTTTTCAGATAGGCCGTTTAACACCATTTGTCGAAAGAATCATAGAAAACACCTTTCAGTTATTCAGCTTGAAAGAGAATAGGTTAAAATTGTTTTGTGTCAGCCCACTATGTCTTCCCAACTGAGCAATGGTGCGAGGAAAAAGATCATTCAGGCCTGCAGTGATGGCACTAACATTCATAATTTGGCTCCCATTTTCAATGTCTATTCAAGAACCATGAAGAAAACGGTGAATAAGTTAAAAAAAGAGGGAACAATAGAAATGAAACTTGGATGAGGAGATCACAGCAGCAAGAGTGATCATCATTTCAACTTAGAGATAAATACATTTTTATTGTAAAAAGTAGACCCCAATAGTTTAAAAAAAAAAAAAACTCGGAGAATTCCAGTAAGATATCTTTAATCATTTTTAAGACTGGAATTTTTTTCTGTTGCACTCGGTACATTTGAATTTTTTCGTGTATTAACACTAATATAAGAAGGCATAATGCAAATGTCTTATCACAACCAGAACTCCTATCTAAACATTGTCATGTTTAGGAATTTCATCAGATCATGCTAATTAGTACCTAATTCCCAATTTCTGATCAAACGGACAAACTTCAGACTGTTTTGAAACAGGTTTTGACCGGATCGAGGATATCGCAATACCCTCTCCTATATATACGAAAGAAATCAAGAAAGAAAGAAAGACAAAAGAATTTTAGATTTTATCTGATCAGAAATCCCAATATAAATGTTTAAAATTCTTACCAAAATTTATTAAAAATATAAACCAATAAATAAGTAAATAAAAATGTCCAACTCATTGATTTTATTTTTTTTCAAGTAGGAATTCTTAATACAAATTTTTAAATTTAGAGTGAAATTTTATTATATATAAACGATTACTGAAATAGAATTATTGTATTTTTCTATAATCATACGCCAAAATTAATTTTTATATAAGATCGCTGTGTAGTTAAATATCGATTATGCCATAATTTGATAGACGTGAGCAAGCAGTAAATTACTTTCAAACTATTTATATAAATACGATAATATATTTGCTGTAAAATCTGTCTTTGCTTTTACATATCATCTTCATTTCTATTTACGTCTTTTTATGTCTGTAATGGGAAATGTTCAATTTATTTGTATAAATCTCTCGCATTTTTCGCTTCTGGAACATTCTTCCTTTGGTCTTAAAAAAAAACAATTATAATGTAATATTAATCATTATATTCTGTCTTTTAATTCCTAATATTTTATTCTTCTCTTTCTTTAATAATGTTTCTTTGTTCGATACGCTTCCGCACTCAGTAAATCTTTGCGTCTTAGTGGCTTTATTGTTTTGCTTGTGGTGGAATAATACAAAAAAAAAAAAAATTAGAATAACCAAGAAGTTTACTTTTCACATACAGTTTAAAGAAGAATTTAGGAAGTAGGTGTCCGTCAATATTAGAAAGAATAATAACAGTTATTTGACTTGAGAAATAAAGATATACTCCCGTAAAAAGAGTTTTAAGAGAAAGACTTAATAAACTTTAAACGAAAGTAATGCTAACTGTTCGGTAGATTGCTGAATGGTTATTGTCTTGAAAGCACTTATCTTAACAGTAACTCTGAGAACAGGACTATTCCGAGTTTGATTCGGTAAATGCCTTTCAATAAATGCTGCTATAAGTGATTAATATTCATCGGTATATCTATGAATTTACATGCATACACAGTGGGTGCCTATTCATTTCAGTGTTTGACTGTCTCCTTGGGTAACTGAGTATTCCCTTTTGCAGACTACTGCTCAGGAACATTTTTTTATTTTCAGAAGCCACAGAACCAACGTATGGATAATGCTGTAACTATATTGATCAAACCTTACAGTTTCTGAGAGAGAGAGAGCACAATACAGCGTAATTAGTACTTGAACAAAGCCGGCTGGCACAACCATACAGTCACGACATCTAAACATTTTCGTCATCCCGATTTTGCTCAAAAAGGTGTAGAATGCATTCGAACAGTTTTCAACAACTCAGTCGTTTCTGTTGAGTCTATCTCTTCCAAAACATCCAATACATATAGGGCGTGGCATAGTTTTCGAAAGCTGAGTTATTCCTCGTTCTGTTTACATTCAGTCAACCCAACCCAGGAATTGAACTCACATTACTTATAGAACAAATTTCCCGATTTCGAATATTTAATAATATAGACCATGACGATTAATGCGTCCATTCATAAATCGGGTGCATAATAAAAAATAGGCGAGGACATTAATAACACTGAAAATAACGTAAATATTATTTATTCAAATCCAGTAATGAATAAGCATAACTTTATTCGAGATCAAATCACATATGGCTTTATACAGTGGAGACAAAAGTAACGATCTTTTTATATAGTTTATTGAATAAAAATAAATGATGGTGGTTTAATGGAATTCATAAGTATTTTCCCTGGGCAAGACGATAAACTACATCCAGCAGCAAGGCCTCTGATCAGATGGTTTTGAGGAGCGTCGAACCACCTCTTAATCGCTAGTGTTCCCAGGTTCACCCTGACCCGTGGTGGCAGCACCTGTTAGGGTACCAGCTGTGGCACCATTTAACGAGGCAGAAAGGGAAAAGAAAGAAAAGAGGAAAAGAACAGGCATTTGATAAGCAAGAACACACACACGGCTAAGAGACAATGGATAAAAGGATATTTTGATAAGTAACAAATAGCGAAAGAGTGTCATTACAATGACAGGGAAATTCTGAGTAAAAAGAAAGGGAAAGAAGGAAAGAATCAGATATGTTTTGGCATCGGCTGTGTTATCTAAGGATATGAAAACAAACTATTGGTACGGGAAGACATCTTATTATCAACTACAGACCGGCGGGCCAAAGAAAAAAAATTCAAATGAAAATGTTATTTCGATAAGTGACGAAAAGGACCACCTACTAGTGTCCGTTGACCGATTTTCCTTCGACGGAACATCCTTGGCCTGCGATAATAAAATTATGTTATCAGAAATATGTACCGAAGGAAAATGAATGGGAGCCTAGAAATGTTTTTTTTTTCTTTCTTCGAGGCGACAGACTGACTGGAACTTTGGAGATGTTTCTTTTTGAGACCGTGTTAGGAAGACCACCCATTCTGATAATTAGCGATAAAATACCTGACGTAAACCACGTGTAGAACAAGAGTTATGACCGCCATTGTCATATTGTCCCATTCGCGACCAGAGAAATGATAACGGAAAGAGAAGAGATAATTCTTTTTTAGTTAAGCAAGATATTTTTTTTCTCTTCCTGAAACAAAGCCGCAGATTCGTCCACGCCCGACTAAGACATCATTGGTCGAGTGGTGATCACGTGACGCACGAGGGAGGCTGTTGCAGCCCATCTGGAGGATGAGTAAGAGAGGTTGCTACGAAGATGTGGGGAGGGCAGTTCACGCCCCTCTGAAGTATGATGAGAAGGTGGGAGTGAGGAAAGGTTCCCAAAAATGGAAAAAGGTGGAAATTCCTAACCAGAGAGGTGGATATGTATTTAGAATTATCGAGGAACCCCCCGGCGCCGACAAACTCATCCCGGTTTTGGTCGGCGCCCATATAAACGAAGCCACAACGAGCAGAGTTGAGTTGAGTCCCAGCAGTTCCCAGAGTCAGTCTCCAGTTGAAGCAAGCCTCGCAGATAGCTGACCAAGATTCACGCACATTCCGGACCTCTCTTCAACCCAAGAACAATTATTTTAAAGAGCGACTTAGATCCAGATCACCGAAATAAGTTCTTTCTTTTGACTTTCGTCCAAAGACCCACCGAAACACCAATTTCTTAGAGAGCAGAGAAATTGAAGTGTTAAAACTTGCCTAGCGGAAAACGACGTGTCACAATCCATAGAAGGGTCGGGAGATAGATGCAGTCCTATGTATCGAACAACTAGACATAAAGTTTGTTACCTTTTTTCTTTGATACTTTGAACTTTTGAGTTTTCATTTTATTGTCTTTTATGCATATTTGTGTGGTATCACCCCCGTTGAACTCGGTTTGCAGTACGGCCCCAACCACTGTTTGATCTCACAACGTGGGTAGGCAGAGTGGGAATCAAAGTAGTTACTTCGGTAACCAAGCGTTGGAAGCGAGTTGGGAACGACGAGGCTGATATCAAATCTAACCAGATTCCCACCCGAATCACCAAAAGGTTAGAGCGTCACTTTTGGAGCAGCGACACCCGAACGGAGCAGCGAGGAGCGAACGGCTGGCGCCGCGGCGAGAACGTCACAATTGGTGCTGTTTAGGGACGTCACAGTTGGTCCCGTGGTAGACTAGGATAGAACGTCACGGTTGGCGCTGCGACCAGGGGACGACGTCACACAGCTATGGGCAAATAGTTAACATTTTTGAAGGAAAAAAAATATTACCAGAAATAGATTTTTGACAAAACAAAATATCACCAGGAATAAAAAAAAAAAAAGTAAAAAAAAACTTTGTTGGTAATAAATAACCCATTGAGGTTGATATGCCGTAAAACACATAAAACCAAACGAAACCTATCAAAACAACATGATTTAGTATAATTAAAAATTAATGTTTAACATATTGAAAATAATCCACTTTATGTTCAATACAGCGCTGAAAACTATCAGCAAAATCTCTATAAATCATTTGACACATTTATATATTAATTTCAGAAAATCTGTCAAACTAGCTTGTTTTAATTCAGCAATT
>OZ010573.1:96234021-96249021 GCA_963932145.1 Acanthosepion lycidas | reverse complement strand
CCTTATATGTTATCATTTATCTAATGTTTCGTTTTTGTTTAATGGCTAGTAATTAAGATTTTGAGTGTTTATATATATAAATTCATGAATTAGACTCTAACTGAAAATTTTTTACTCTAACAGTCATTCACAATATTAAAATATTACTATTAGTAATTTGTTTTTTTATTATTGTTGTTTATTAATATAGTATTCGGCTTATATTAAATCCCTAATTTATTTCTGGAGAAGTTGAATATTTAAATTGCTAAGAAACATTAATTTTATTTTCTTTGTGGAGATTTTAAACATTTAAATTACTATCAAACTTTAAAATCTGTTCTTATCTAAATTACTTCAGCTATACCCCCTCCTCTTCCTCCAAAAACTCTACGTAATTTCTTATCTCTTTACTTCCTCCTTTTTCTTTGCCCTTTTTATCTCCTTTTCTTTTTCCCATATCATTTCCGTTGAGTTGACCGATTAAATAGGTCAGTGTCTGACCCTTACCCCCTCCTTCCTCAATGTTAAGTATTATAATAAACAGGAATATAAAAATAAAATTTAAAACTATCCCTTCCCTCTCTAAATTTGATCATGTCTCTCATACCATTCCTCACAACCCTCTATGTCAACTTATACAAGCTTAATACTGCCCGGCAAAATTGTAAATTAAAAAAAATAAAATTCTCTGATGAAATAAATTACTACAAATGATGCCTTAAAATGATCTTTTTTTTTAAGTATATATATATATATATATATATATATATATATATATATATATATATATATATATGTGTGTGTGTGTGTGTGTGTGTGTGTGTGTGTGTATGTGTGTGTACAAATTAGGGATATTATATAATGGGAAGAGGCGTAAATTGTATTTGGAAATAATTTAGATGTTTTCGTATTTTTATTGGCTCTTTTGAAGGATACCAGTTTTCAAACTTCGCCATTGAAGGATCGATGTCATAAGACAAGGCAAATCAGAAGAGTATATATGACCATCTTTCCATCATTGCCGCTCTCAAGTACTCTATCTTGTTGGCTGTAGATCATAAACCTGTTAGGAATCTGAGAGCTCTACTTCATGTACTAAACAAAATTAACCATCCTCAATGAAAAACGACCTCACCTCTATTTCTTTCCTTCACATAAACATTTATCAACGGCATTTATATAATAAGAAAGCTCCCAGATTTGTCCTTTCTGCATATATATTCTGTCCTTGGATATTGATGAAGACCGTACTTCTTCAAACCTGGCGCTACAGAATGACAAAGAAACAATTGCATCAGATATATGAAGCCACATCTCTGAGGACTTTCATCAGTAGTAACTAAAATGGATATCACATCTATCTAAAAGAGAAAACAATGACATAGTCAAGATGTTGATATTCCAAACTACGTCAAATAAAAGCTTATTAAGGAAACTCCAATCATTAATGGAGAGAGCCAGAACTGGTCCTGGACTTGAAAAGCCTAATGTTTTTGAAAAGTTTTTGTAAATTTCAGTCCAAATTCTTACTGATGGATTTACCATTTCCATTGTATTCTCAGCATTACTCAGTCTAACTAAACATCTCTATCGCATGTAATTTCGCCTTCATTTTGAAGAGTTTTCGTTATTCAGTTTCATATAGGAGATAAGATATTACAAAGCAAATTTACAGTCTTTTTGTCGAAAGATTTTATCCTAATTTCATTTCTTTGGTTACTTTCTAATATCGCTTTCTCAATTTTCCTAAACGAATTCGTATTTCTGTGTAACGTTTTTTGTTTTCCTTTAGAAAAGTACGCAGATATTTTCAGATGTTTAGACTGTACTTTGATGTGATCAGCACATAGCACAAATTTGGGCAGACATTGTTGGTTAAGAAAAATTATTTTCTTACAAGTTAGTCATTTCTGATTGGTTTCTTTTACTGCAGTGTCTGAGAGGTTCTGAGGTTTTTTTTAATTGTTATTATTTCAGTTTTCGAGATATGAATATGCCATCACCGAAAACATACTGTACATTGTTCGGACGCCCCAAACAATTAATGTTATAGCCGAAACAAGTGTTGAAATATGCAATGTCAAAAACGTGCCAACGACAGCAATTGTGAAAAGAAGACATTCAGCCGTCCAAACAATATTGAATATCTCGGGAATTTAATAAGGTTATTTAAATATTTGGAATAGACTATTAATATGCTTATTTTGGGTTTACCTCTTTCATGATTTCGTTTTTATTTTGTTTTTGTTTTTTTTGGGGGTTTGGGGGGTATGTGGCGGGGAGAATCTATTTAAAATACAACACAGTGTTTGGTTCTATTATTTTTTTGAGTTTTTTTCATATTTAACAATCCAAAATTGCCGATCTGCTAGATCTATAAGCAGGCTGAAATAATCATGAAACTTTTGCCGAAATATTTAAAAGAGTAATGGTCATTATTATATGCTTTGCCGTTACGATCAGCATGTATATTTTGATTGTCATGCTCACAGCGTTTTGACCCTTGTACTCCGTATTCGTCATGAAATTAACAGGCATACCTTTTTAACACTTTGTTTTAACAAGCGTTTTAACGCTAAATGCGTTAGGGTTTAAAACATTCCGTGAAAGTTCGTTGTTCACTGGCGTTTGCTTCTGGTAGAGCAGGCATATCATACACAGGTGTTCAGATGAAAAAAAGAGACTAAAAAAGATGAACAAGGCTGGTGAGTATAAACTGATATGGTGATTAAGTATACTTTAAATGTGGCACAGCAAAAAATGTAAGGATCATTATTAACTGATATGAGTTAATCCCACTAAGGATAGAATGCAGAAAGAGAAGTCCGGATCTTCCAGTGATTAAATGTTTTAGTCGGTAAAATAAAGCAGATGCAGCTTATGTATCTTTTATGGAACTTTCTTATCAGCGTTACTTTTAATATCTTCTCCGAAACATTTATTTAAAAAATGCTATAATTTTGTACAGTTGACCATCAGTAATAATGTGAAATCACATTTTGAAAATGCCATCGGTCATACTTTTAAATAACTCATTTGTCGTATTGTCCTAAATACCAGTTATTTTTATTTACGTTTTGGAGACATTTCATGCATTAAGTTTCTGTTAGACAATCAACGAATATAAGTTATTCATGATTCAAAAAGATAAGAGGTGATAAATAAACTTAAAATATAAATGTGTCAAAATGGAAATGGAATATCCAACATCTCAACAGCCTTGACTAATTCATCAAATCGACGGCTCTGGTATAATAATTCATGTAATGAATGTTCAAACGTCAATCTGTCTTCATGTCATTCTCTTACATATTTGCTTGAATTTGAAGATTTTTTACTAATTACGTGTCTCATTATACAAAGGCGTATTTAGTTCGACCGAGAGCGATGCGAACACTATGCATTATGAAACTACAATTTCGCTGTCGGAAAGGTTAAATGTTACCGTCTCTTCTACTCAAAAGGTTTCATCCCTCGCACTTCCTGTCTAATAATCACTTCCTAACTATAATCTTCAAATATTCAAGTGTAATGTCAATCGACATCTACTGATACCTTGATCTTGTTCTTCGTCCTTCTCTTTATCCTCTCCCCAAACATGCCACTTTACGCTTGTTCTCTACCCTCTCTAACCCCTTGTGTGCTAATAGCACTTCCGCTTTTCTTGGGGTGAAATGCTTAATATTAGGTTGGTGCAAAAATAATGACGTAATAATGTCGTTTTTTGACGTATTTTAACGTCAAAAACGACATTATTACGTCATTATTTTTGCACCAACCTAATATATATATATATATATATATATATATATATATATATATATATATATATTAAGCATTATTAATATATATGTCATAAATAAGTCATATACATATGTCATATATATATATATATATATATATATATATATATATATGTGTGTATGTGTGTCTGTGTCATTCGCACACAGTACTGTTTCTCTGTATCACATCTCTTCAGTACGACTAGACAAATGAATGCCTCAAGCCAGGATCGAAAGCCAACCTGTCAGTCAGAGCTTCTACCACTGAGCTATATTCACTCAGTAGATTTCCACAGCTAAATCTAGCGTATTGTTTTTACGAATGCAAACATATTCCAATCACCCAAAGTGCTCCGTTCATTTTACTGAAGAGTTTTGCATTAGCGGCGGTCATTGTTGTTTATTGAACTAGATTCTCATTCAACAGTGCTCAGTTGAATTTATATATATATATATATATATATATATATATATATATATATATATATATATATATGTGTGTGTGTGTGTGTGTGTGTGTGTGTTTGTGTGTGTGTGTGTGTATTTATAAATAAAAAGAAAGAACAGTAAGATATATAATCCGGTGTTCTTATAGATATTTTTATTTTTACAAAATAGTGCTCAATGTAAATTTACAGAGCATTAATATTATAAATTAATTGATTTAAAATATGTTTTTTTCGCTACACAGTTCTAACCATGTTTCAAAAATGGAAGCTAAAGGCCCCGAATTTAATTTTGTAATTAAATTAAAGACATTAGATCCATTTCATCATCAAGCGAATTTTGGAGTAACTTTTAAAATTACTGGGGTTTAAAGACACAGCTATAATCATAATTCACGTTTCCAAGGTTAAAGATTTATCCACTTCCACTAGACAAGGGGTGTCTGCGTGTTCATTATGTCTGTATTTTAATGGCACAGTTATTAGCTACGTTTTGGTATGGGGTAGGGATGTATTTTTCGATGAAATCTAACATCCGTTAAATGCATGTCGTCTGGATTTTTTTAAAAATCTTATTGTTAACGGCAAAAATTCGTTTTATTTAACTACGATTTGAAAATATTTCAAATCGTAGTTAAATAAAACGTATTCTACCCTCAGACCCCCACCCACCCCCCAAAAAATCTTTAAATATACAAATAGAAAAAAATGTCGTAAGAATTTTTGCCGTTAACAATAATATTTTATATATAAAATATATATATCCTCTTTTACATGTTTTAATGTTATGTTCTCCTATTCATACTAATGTCAGTGTTTGTTTTTTATTTGCAGTTTTTTCATATTTCAAGAACAGGGATTTTTCTTCTCAGTCCCAAAAGCTTTATTTTCGTCACTTTAATTTGCATCAAATCTATCATATCAGCTCTCACATATACTTGACCATAAAACTGTTATTCAGAATTAAAATTTAAAGCTAAGTACAAATTTATAATCATTTTTGTTTCCGATCCGTATATTTTCTTTCAGCGATTTATTTTTTTATAAAATGCTTCGGTGTATTCAAATCTTAATAGCTCTCCATGCCTCATGTTTAAGATTTAGCTTCAGCTATGAGTATTTTTTTTTTAAATTATGAAATGAAACAAGTATTTTCTTTTAAATTATGAACAGAAGACTGCGAATCAAATTATGATGCTATGTTAGTTATTTTATCACGCGAAATGCAGTTTCCGAATTTAACTCGTGTGGATAAACAATCTTTCAAGATGGCGAAACATAAATTTCATTTATAGAGAATAAGTGAGACTCATGAAGTCAGCTATTTTCCGCCAGATAATATTTCTCTGTGGACATTAATTAAAAGTTAATGTTAAATTTATCATATTGGTTGTTTTTCAATATTTGTGCCAGATCGTTAGAAAAGGTCAATGACTCTACATTAAAATGATTGTCAAAATACTGTCTTTCAATAAAGAAACATTTAGGTAAGTAACGGAACATTCATTTTACATACGTTAGAACTGATATATATATATATATATATATATATATATATATATATATATATATACACTTATAAAAAAGTAACTGTGAAAATACCTATGTGACTATTTTCAAACAGTGCTTAACTATTTAAAATTATGCGAATTTTTTGTAAAATTTTGATAACCGTCTTTCATCTTTTCTTATATGCTATGGCGTTTCAAGAAGTGGAAAATCATGGCTCTCCCCAACATCCTGTTTTTTTTCTACGATGATTAACCTTTAACCAATTAATAAGACTTTTGTCTCCGATCTTTCATACACTTATGGAAACTACTTAAGATATACGCTGTTATTTCAAATATTTTTACTTCGTTCATTATCTGAAATTTTCAAGACATCTTAGCATTGTCTCAGAAAACACATTTACCGAACGGGAATTTTTACCATGTTTAATTGAAAACTAGCATGATATTCTGTCAAATACGACGAATACGAAGGTCGGCTGAAATAGTCTGACCAAATATATATGTAAGGAAATACGCTAGTTGGTAGACTAGATGTGCACAAGGATACATAAGTTGATCGTAGATTTTGATTAAAACACTCAACTCAGTATACGAGGATGGGCTGAAAGCTTCATATGCTGAATATGAAGTCTAGCATCACACTCTGAAATATTGTATGCTTTAATTTCAATTCTTCTATATTTATAAGTACATTGTTTATTTCCAGACAAACTTACATCTGACTGTTGACAGAAGATTTAAATGTAATTAGTAGCGACTTCTCTTGAAAATGAACAACATCATGGCATCAACTACCAACAGAAAAAGTGTTTAACCCCTTAGAACATTTATGCTGACAGGGGTGTTACAATTGGAGATGAGGCTTCAGTTGTGTGTACAATGCAAACGTGGGCAGGAGAATTTAGGAGGTGAAGAGAGAGTCTCGTTATCTTACAACCACCAAATGAAATATTGAATGGTATCACCATATGGTGGTGGATGGCAGGCGATTGAGTATAAAACAAATAACTAATGCATATCCCGTGACAGAATTGGACGAACTGCGCATGACAAAGGTTTCTGTTCGGTGGTTGCCATGTCTTCTAAAATATTAGCAAAAGCGCACCAGTCTGATCAAATCACGAGGAAATCTGACATTGTATGAAACAGATTCAGCTGTTTACCTCGAATATTGCCTAACCTGAGATAAGTGTTGGGTTCATTACTTTGAGTCAGAGACAACGAGACAATCTATCCAGTGGAAACCCCAGTACTCATTTGCTACAAAGAAGACCAAAATCGTTTAAGCTACAAGGAAGTTGATGGCATCATTATTGAGTATCTTCAAAAGTTCCTCATCATCAATAGAGAGTAGTATGCCAATCGATTGAGGCAGTTACGAAAGTCTATCAAGATCAAACGGCTAAGAAACTGACGAAAGAGGTGTATTTTCATCACGACAATGATCCACTACCCATGTACTTGATTTCAATAGCAGCTGTACGTGATTGTGGCCTAGAACTGTTTGATCAGCCGCTCTAGTTTCCTGATCTAATATCTATTCCCAACATGAACAATCAGTTGGCTAGGAACAAGTATCGCAATGATGATGACATCATATCTGCTGTTGATAACAACTTTGATCAGCCAAATCTATGTTTACATAGATCTGTCTTTACTACGCAGTTATTAATAAGAAGATTTAAAATTAATACATGCAAGATTTCACAGCTCTAGCATCAATCCTTCACTTATCCACATGGAGTGTCTTGTTATCTCTAAATTCTTAAAGTACTCGTAAGTCCCACTTGTAGTTCAGATGTCTTGAGCGGCAGACACCAATGGACTCTCCATTTGGGGAAATCCGAGGTGACGAAATATTTAATTTAATCCATTTTTTAAAAATTTATGTCAAATATTTTTTTTAATTAAATTTAGGGATGAAAGATTTTGTTTTTTTTTATATACAAATAGTTTAAAATATAAGTTTCCTATTAAGATTATTAAAAAAAAAACGTCATTTACCAAATTAGAATATAATTTATGGCTCCGACGAGCTATTTTTGTATATATAGCATCAAAAGGTGTTAAACGTTATCAAATATATCTTGATACGTATAAAGTTCACTCACAGAGAAGTAGGAATTTACTTAAATTTCGTAAGTTGAAATATTTACATTAAAAATATATCCAGCTACAAAAAAAAAAGTAGTTATATCCATTGAATTTTCAAAGAATTTTAAAATGAGGTTATCTTACATAACAATTTTCTATTTCTGCTAATTTATAATATTTAGTATATTTTCCTCCAACTGAAAAAAAAAAATTCAGATATCCAGAATATTTAAAAAATAATTCGCAATATTTTCTGTCCTGAACCGGGGTATCGATTTTCAATAACTTCCCCATCGCTCTAACGTAGCTTCCCCCTTCATGCTTTTATAAATATTTTCATGGTAAGATTTATGATGAAAGGAGCCACAGTGGAGTAATGAATAGAGGCTCGGATTGAGGAATCGGATGAACCAAGTTCGAAATCTAGTCGAATCCATTGCATTCAATTGCGTGCTTGGGAAAGGTATGAATTCTCTTCTCCTCCCCACGCCAGCTATGGGTAAATAACAGGACGGACCGGTTTCTATAGGCTTGTATGTCAACTGGTCTACTGCAGAAAGAAAAAAATATGCCTTGTCAGTCATGTAATAAAAGATACATGATCGCCCAAGCGTGTATTAGCTGACAGGTCAGCCGACTGACTGAATCATTCTTTTTAATAAACCGACGAATTTAAACGCAGTACTAGTTTGGCGGCAAGGTTTCATCATTTTGAATTTGAAATGATTAGATATAGTTGTAAGTTTTAGGCTAACAGACTTTTTTCGACCACCGTACTCCCATTTAATATAAAGCTCGGACAATATCTGCACTGGGAAATACGTAACTTTTAGGGAAGAAAAATGTAAGAAACTGGTATGGAAATCATCAAGACCCGATTACAAAGATAGGGCTTGCAACATTTGCATGGGACTTTACAATACAAACAGACAGAACAAGCAAAACTAATTGCCCAGACATGTTGATCAGAGACCATTGACATGGCAGTTAGTGTATATTGTAATGCAACTTTGAAGATCTTCAAAAAAAAAAAAAAAAAACTCTCAGAATACAAGGAAATAGAAGTCTGAAAAATGTAGCACACAAGGATATCAGTAATTCCAGTTGTAGTTGGAGCCTTCAGATTGATTGGGAAAGGTTCAGATAGACTCACTGAACAGATCACTTGTAGCCCAAGCCTTAAAGAAATACAAAAATGTTTTCTCGCAGGTTCAGCTCACAATTTATGTAGGTCATTATCTATTTAAAATGTATGATATTAGTTTTATGTTATTTTTTCAAAAAAATGATTAATGAAAAATGTCATAATGCCATTTTTCACATTAGGCCTCTGGTTGGGACCCAGAAGGAAATGTAAGGAAATAATAATAATAATAATAATAATAATAATAATAGAAAGAAGAAGAAGAAAAAGAAGAAGAAGATGATGATGATGATGATGATGATGATGATGATGATGATGAAGAAGAAGAATCCCTAGGCATCATTAACATATCACCAAGATTTGATGAGAATGGAAAATTCTTTATAGCAATGTCAATAAAATTTGAAGTAATTCATTTATAAATCTCCGTAAGTTCGAATTTTAATTCAAATTCAATAAATATGATTAAAATATACTGTAGACGAATTTGATGCTGAAATCATAAAACTGTCGAAAGCAGCAATAAATTATTTTAATTCGTTGTTATATCAATATATATTTTGCAATCTTCAATAGGAAACACATAAAAGCTAAAATGAATTTAGACAAAACATATTAAAAAAGAATAAGATTTAGCACATAATTACTACGTAGATATAAGTTAAAATCAAAAGGCATTGGCCTTTACTTGTGGGTAGATGTAGTAAAAGTTAAGTACGAAGGCAAACAATTAGTCTATTGACCGATATTAAACAACACAAATTTTTCATAAAATTATAACCGTATTCACCGATTTAAACAGGCAAGAATAAAACTGGTTGAAGTTCTAAACATTGTCTGGAAAAAGGTAAAATATTAGAGTAAAAGAAAAACATTACGAATTGATAATGCTATGTGAGAAGAAAGTAGATGGAATTTTAAAAGGGTCATTTTTCCGATGTTCTTGCTTATAGCTTCTCCACTTAGCATAGCCACAACGCCAAGATAAAGTCCTAGTCATTCCGAGAGAGACTATACATTCCATTGCTAAAATTAGCACAAAAAACAACATTGTTATTAAAGAAATGGAAGATAAATAATAATATAAATGTAAATTATCGTTCATTGGTCATTGTTATCTATCTATCTATCTATCTATCTATCTATCTATCTATCTATCTATCTGTCTGTCTGTCTATCTATCTATCTATCTATCTATCTCTACTTTTGATGAGTTTATATTTCAATATATATATATATATATATATATATATATATATATATATATAAGAGCCGAAAACATATATATATATATATATATATATATATATATATATATATATGTTTTCAGCTCTTATATATATATAAGAGCCGAAAACTTTCAATATATATATATATATATATATATATATATATATATATATATATATATAAGAGCCGAAAACTTCAATATAATTCAAATAATTATATTGAAGTTTTCGGCTCTTGTTTTGAAACATGAGAACTCTTATGTAGCGTGTTGGAATCATATTTTTCAATAAATAATTATATTTATGCTCTACTTTTGTATCGAGCACTATTTTTAAAAAATAATGACAAAAATACTGAAGAACTTTGTATTATTTACCTAACGAGTTCTTTCCTATTTTATCTATCTATCTATCTATCTATCTATCTATCTATCTATATATATATATATATATATATATATATATATATATATATATATATTTACAGTGTGTATAAAAAGAGCTTTACAAACTTTGGGGGCGGGTTCCTCACAACAAAATAAGGAAACAAGTCCATATAAACATATGACATCAAAGAAAAAATACGGTAGATAGCTCTGTGCCTAGGTTACATTGGTCATTCGTGTACATTTGTGGCTATTCTGTTTTCAACGATTAACGTGTATATTAGTGAGTAATCTGAGAAAGTTTCCGTTTAATATTGGCAGGGTATTCATAATGGGACTAGGCAGATATGATTTTTACATACAGCCGCATGAATGGTAATGGACGCGAGGCTGCGCGGCTCTATCAGATTGTGCAACCAGACCGTAGGTAGCTGAGTCATCCAAACTTTACTAATGGACATATGCTTATATGGATATTTTACCTTGTTTTGGAGCCAGGAATCCGCCCTGAAAATTTGTAAAAATATTTTTGGATCGTATCTTGGATTGTCTATTTTGCAGTGTCTACGATAAACAATAAACTTAATAAATCAGACATATGTTTCCATCGAATTTTGTCATTGTTTTGGCGTGAAGAATCCAACCCAAATTTTGTAAAAGTATTTTTCGATTTTATCTTGGATTTTCCGTTTGGCAGCGTCTACCGTAAACGTTAAATTTAATAACTCAAACGATTTGCGGACATATATTTACATAGACAGTTTCCTTTTTACTTCTGAGAAACTTGCCCACAAATTTTGTAAAAGTATTTTTGGATTGTATCTTGGATTGTCTATTTAGGTTCGTTAACCGCAAAATTTAAACCTAATACCTTAAAAACGAACGATTTTCGGACATATGTTTATATATAGTTTTGTCCTTGTTTAGGTGTGAAGAACCCGCTCTCAGTGTTTGCAAAAGTATTATTGATACATCCTATATATATATATATATAGCTATGTGTGTGTGTATTGCCACTTAAACAATATTTCTTAGTGGATAAGCATATTTGAATTGATGCTTCGTTTTATATTTTTAATTTTTAAACAGTATATTTATTACCAATATAACGACGGCTTCTCCTGTCGAGTAGGGACGCAGGTTCTAGTCGTTTGAATAGGAGCAGGTATTCATTTTCTTCCTGTTAAGGAATTGGGTTTCCTTTTACTTCTTCTAAATTTCTTTCACCCCTTCAGTATCCGCTTGCAGCTTAGTAACGTTATCGCCTGGCTTGGAGTGAAACTATTAAATGGAAAATATGTTATTAAACACTGCATGATGACAGTTTTACGCCCCGGTGTGGTTTTTGCGTCCAAGTTACTCGGTCTGAAATAGAATTGAAGCGTAAAACCAAGAGTCACCATGCAGTGAATTGTTAATGTCCATCTATCTCTAGCTATATGCGCGCTATCTACTAACCAAATAACTTTCATTGATTCAGCTAGCAAATCTCAAAAATTATATCTCGGTTGTAACAGCAAAATTGTCAAAATTGCGTAACAGCAAAATTGCCCAATTGTTAGATTAAGCTCTGAATCGTATTATTAGGTTGGTGCAAAAATAATGTCGGTTTTTGGCCTTTTTTTAACGTCAAAAACCGACATTATTTTTGCACCAACCTAATATCTAAGAAATGATTATAAATATCTTACTGGAAGTTTTAAACTATTGGACTCTATTTCGAGCAATAATAATGTATAATTACTCTCCATGCTTAACAGAAGTGTCTTGATGAAATCGATCATAAACGGGAATGACATATTAATCGTTAATTCATAATAGCTAAGGATCGGAAACTCGTGAAGCATCGAAATAAAGTTATTTATAGAATATATCTTATTCCATGATCATTTTCCAACTAATTCAAGATGATCCTCGCATCTCTACCTTTCTAAGTTTATGTCCTTAAGTAAGAAGGCGCCTCACGGGTTTCGCGTACAATTTCATTTTCAAGTCTCCTTCATTGCTCTTTAAACTGTCATAGCTGAAACTCCTCTCTCACATGCCAAACGCCTTCTGGATTGAATTTGTTCTTTTCTAATTGGTCTCTTATGCTCTAAGTTGAAATGATGATCCCTCTTCCCGTTGTGACCTCCTGATCCAGTTTTCCACTTTACTGTTCCTTCTTTTTAAAACATTCACCGTTCTCGTGATGGATCTTGAATGGACTTTTAAGATGGAAGCCAGAGTATGAAATTTCGTACCATTACTGAAAGCCTGAATGTTCTTTTCGGCTTTCACCAATGTTCATTTGGGAAGACAGAGCGACTGACTCAAAACGTTTTTGAACTCTTCTCTTTTTGGTTGAATAACTCAAAGGGATTTTTCGTGATTCTTGTGACAAATGGTGTCAAGAAATCTAAATATCTTATCTGAAACCTGAAACAAAAAAATTAAATTATTTTAATGTTTTTTTTTCTTTTTTTATATAGATATTAAACTCTTTGTGGTATGGACAATTATACTGCAACACGATTTGTACAATTTTGCAGTTACACCCGATATACATACATACATACATACATACATACATACATATATATATATATATATATATATATATATATATATATATATATATATATATATATATATATATATATGTGTGTGTGTGTGTGTGTGTGTTGTGAAACTGGAGCAAGGGCGAAAGAGCTGTTTGTGTATATGTGCGAACACGATGTCTTAGAATACATCACACACACGCACGCGTACAATAAGATATACACGTACATATGTTATGGTTGAATGTTATTGCAAGGATTAGTTGGAGATTTTGTGTAATCGTATCAGTGTTATATAAGTTACGATTGCGAGGTAAACACAGCCAGTCAGAGAGGAAATAACGAACATTTGTATGCATAAAAATGTCAGCTACAGAAAGAAGTCATAAGAAAGTAGAAAAAATAGTAAAAAAAAAAAATGATTAAAATAAAAAAGAAACTGATCATAAAGAGTCGAAATAGAAGTGACAAGGCATCTCAAACGACATTCCCCGCTGAAAAGGTAACAGAAAAAAGAAGAGAAAAAAAACGAAAAAAAAAAAAAAATGATTGGTTCAAAATGATAAGAATTGAAATTGGAAATTAACTGTTCGAAACGGGCAAAATGTTGTTGTCCTCATTTTCATCAATCGTCCCTACCGACTCCATGCCCTTTTTTTTTTTTGCCAGGAGACATCTGTTTGCATTTTGGATAAACTTGAATAAGTGTCTGCAAAAATGCAGAACGTGGAGTGTGGGTAGAAAAAAATGTTAATATTTGCTCAGAGAATTAAAAAAAAATGGCAAGAAAAACACGATAAACAAATAAAGGAAGAAGAAGAAGAAAAAAAAAGGAATCAAATGGTGAAATAGTTGGAGAAAATTGAAGATTAAAAAGACGAGGAAATTATTCGATTTCGCAACCTTTCTATTTTTCCTCTCAATTTGTCGTCTGGAAATTTCCAGAACCTTGATAATTGATTATCAAATTTTACCATGTTTTTTTTATTTATTTCATTTTTCTGATTATTTTCGACACTTGAAACGTCAACAGTAATTGACTTAATATCTATTAACATCAATGTATATAAAAAAAGTATGCATGTACACTTCCAAAGGGGCAAACGTACAGATGTTTATGCGTGTAGGTTTCCATATGCGCATCGAGATCGAGTGCATTTATGCATATGTGTATTTGCGAATACGCAGTTACATCAATAGGTCCGTAGACTAAATGTGAAAAACGAATTCGTTTTTTTTTTTCGACGGAGACTTTTATAATACACTTAAATCAGAAGTGAGTCATAATCAAATTTATCGAATATCGGAAGGCAAACATTTCACATGTAATTTCACCTAATAACTACGAACAAATCTACGGAAATTTATATAATCTGGTATATTCAATCACACACATACACACACACATACCGACGTGATGTGGCTTCCGTTTGTCTTTTCTACAAATAAATTCACGGCAACTGTACTGATTAGTTTTTTTTTAGTACATCGACTCTATGACTTAAAGCGTACTATTAGATTGGCAACTAGGTCTCACTGTCTTAGTGTTAAACTAGCTAGATGCAAACGGCAGTTCCAGTCTAATATTTATTTTCTCGCACTTTTCGCACATGGAACTTCTATCCATTTTCTTAATTCTCAGGCAAATACAGTCTTTAAAAATGTAAATGCTACGCTATCTTCTATCTTGCTCGACCCTGTTGCTTTATTGAACTTTTTCCTCAATAAACGACATCTCCTTTTCTTTCACTTCCTGCGACTTAGTGGCATATTGCATTCGGTGGGGTGAAATTATATATATATATATATATATATATATATATATATATATATATATATATATATATATATATATATAGTTTTAAAGTGAGCAATGTCCACTT
>OZ010573.1:96166521-96231521 GCA_963932145.1 Acanthosepion lycidas | reverse complement strand
GCAGGAATAGAAAATCCTGCCGGTCATGTGCAAAGCCGAAACAGGAGAAAAGGCAAGGAAAAACAATGAATACAGGATTAAAAAAAAGAATATAGAATGTCATAGAAGACACATTAAATGTAAAACAATACAAAAGTAATATTTTCATGTTAAACGATATCACATTAATATATATTTCTACGTCCTTTTTTTATATTATATGATGTCACAGTCAGACACCCACATATATATATATATCTATGCATTTATAGAAGTTTCTTTAAAGACGAATTACATGGTACTGAGACTAAGCTTTTTATTCAATTATTCTTGGATTTGCGTAAATGTTTTTGTTTTCTGGAAACACAGTGTATAGAATCTGTCTAAATGTTCTATATATCCGTTCGCTTTCGGCCAATCTGTTACCTATATCTTCTATTATCAAGGTTTTCCTTTTTATATATGTGTATCTATAGTCATGGAAATTATTACATTTTTCTAAACACGATAAGCACGTTGGGCTGTGTTTATAGTTGATATTATTGAGTGATGTCCCTGCATTATTGATGTGGGGCCAAAGTCGGGACCACAGAAGGAAAACACAGAACACGGATTAGAGGTAAGAAAGATATATTAACAACAGGTTACAGAGATAGTGTAAGCGGCGCTTACAATATGTTAGTGTCCAATACTGGTAGTCGTACGCGTGTCTATCTGTCTCTCTGTGTCTCTGACTAGAGTGTTGTGTCGCATACTTAATATACACCTGGAAGAGACTATTGCGTAGGTAGTTGCGGTCTCACAATACCCCCCTTCAAAGAGTTTTCTTTTTGAAAAGGAGAGAAAAAAATAAAACTGTTAATACTTTTTCCTCTTGGGATTTAATGTTTCTCAGCTGGAAGTAGAGATCTTGATGCGTGAGCCACAGCTTTTCGCGAACCATCTGGCAGTTTATGCAGAATGCAAGCACCAATACCGTACGAGCTTGCATCACTTGCGAATATGATGTCGAGACTGGGGTCGTAATGGGTGACGGAGAGGTCTGAAGTAAGTGTTTTCTTGATCTTCTGGAATGCGTCTTGGCATTCCGGTGTCCATGACCATGGTTTGTCCTTTTTTAAAGTTGGTTGAGAGGCCCTCTCAAATTTTGCATGTTCTTAATGAACCCTTGGTAAAAATTAGCTAGGCCGAGGAAGCTTTGTAACGCTTCAACATTATCTGGGGCCATCATGTTTCTGATTGCGTTGGCTCTTTCTGGATCCAGCCGACGACCGTCTTTATTTATAATGTGACCTAAGTATTTAATCTCTGGTAAGAAAAAGTCACACTTTGCCTCCTTAACCATAAATCCGTATTCTTGTATCTTTTCGAATACGTTTATTATATAGTTCCGGTGCTCTGCCTTAGTTTTACTAGTAAACAGTATGTCATCCAAATATGCTGTTGCGTAGTCAAGGTCTCCCAGCATGGCGTCCATGTCCTGCTGGAAAATTGCAGGCGCAACCTTTACTCCAAAAGCCAGCCTGTTGTATTTGTACAACCCTCTATGGTTATTTATGCAGAGCAATTTGGAACTTTCTTCTTCCACCTCTATCTGAAGGTATGCGTCCGAGAGGTCGATTTTAGAAAATAATTTTCCACCATTGAGTTTATTGAAAATTTCTTCAGGGCTTGGGAGAGGATAGGGGTGATCTTGCAAGGCCTTGTGGAAAAATCTGCGCATACTCGTATTTGATTGGACTTCTTTTTTACGTAGACCGTAGGTGATGCCCACTCGCTGAAATCTGTTTCTGACAGAATACCTGCTTGTTCGAGTCTATCTAACTCTTTATTGATTTGCTCTAGAGCAGCAAAAGGGACATTCCGTTTCTTTTTGAATACCGGTTCAGCACCATCTTTCACCTTGAACTTAGCTTTCATTTTAGTACATTTCCCAAGGCCGCCAGAAAAAATCTGGGGAAATCGTTGTTTGAGTTCCTTTATTAGATTTACCAAATTGGACGTTGTACTTTGAATCTTGCGACAAAATGTACTCATTGGGCAATCCCAAAGATTGAATTTTTCTATCCAGTCAGTTCCAAATAAGTTATCTGCAGTTTTCAATACATAGGCTTCGAGCTTTTTAGTAAGTCTATTTAGTGTTATTGTAAGTATTACCTCACCTAAAATGTTAATCTTTTCGCCAGTTACGGATTTTGCTGCTTTATCCGTTTTTAATAAGGTCGGCTTGTTTAATTTTCGCCAAGTACGCCAGTTAATGGTTGAAAGATCGGAACCCGAGTCAAGCTGGAATTTAATGGACTTATTGAAAATATACACAGTTACATATTTTCTCCAATTACTATCGACAATATTGTCAGATTGAGCTTGCCTAATTTTATTTTTGGGTTTTCTAGTTCTGTTCGCGTACCAACACGAAGTTAAAGTATGCCCATTTTATTGCAATTTTTGCAATATTTTTTGTTCTTAACTGGACAGAATTTCATCCAATGCCATTTACCACAATGGTAACATGGTCCGGGCGATTTCTTTAACCTATTTGGCTTCGGTTACTGCGTAATTTATCACATGAGATTTGCATTTTGTCTTTTTGAGGGGAATAGGACGTAGACTTACTTCTGATTTTATTAATCTGAGCCACACCTGACTCCTCGATAGTGTTTGAGTCACACTTTACAGATATTACTCTTTGACAGTCCTCTGCCAGTTTTTGGAGAGTCAAGCTTCGTTACCAAGCTTGGTCAGTACCCGTCGTCTGACTTCGGCGTCTTCTGCTGATACTAGATCTTGTGCAAAAATTAAGTACTTAAAAAAATCGGCAGTCAGTTCGGCTAGTTTAAAATCATTACAGAGCTAGTTTACCGATGCTGCAAACGTTAGAAAATCTTGCTGGATGTCTTTGACTGTGTTCAGGCATTTCCAACGTTTGTGGAACAAGGTTGTATTAGGCCCGAATAGTTCCGATAGGAGCTTAATAGTCTCTGAAAAATCCAAGTCAGTCGTTTTCTTGGGTAGTATGGAGTCTACGAACCTACTATGATCTGTAGTTCCCAGTTTTCTCAATAGTAGACGTACCTTTTTTTTTTACTGGGCCATTGAAAATCGTATTTTTTTTCGGAGTTTGAGCCTTTTAATGCATTTACGAGTAATTCTTTAAGTTGTTTCTGTTGTAGTTCAGCATTCTGAAGCGTAATTTTTTGGAATTCCATTTGTTGTTTATGTAATTCCCAAAATAGTTGTTGTCTTTCTTCTGATTTTTGTTACTGATCCGAATTTACTTTTAGCATTTGGACAATTACTTTTTGAAAATCTTCCATATTTTGACAAAAAAAATGACAGCGATTTTTTTTTGCTTTGAAACCCGTGTACCAACAGGAGGTACACAAAAACATCTTGATATTTTTTTTTCTTTTACAAAAAAAAAAAAAATAATAAAATATGGACAGACAATTCTTAAACTAAACTAATTATGTGTTTAGCTTTTTTGCGATTCCGTGGTTCCGTTAATTTTAACGTAATTGTATAAATTTTCACCACACACACACACACACACACACACACACACACACACATATATATATATATATATATATAATAGAGGTACAAAAAAGAGAAAACTCACCTCAGTTAATTTGAGGGGAGGATAATTTTATGCCCGAGTTCAACTCAATTGCATAAAAAAATTAGATAGTTTTTTTCGAAAACTTGAGTACAATGATAGTACTGCTGCTCCTGTGTTGTCAGTTTTTTTACGAACAAACTTTTTTTTTTCTGTGTGTTGGTGTTTAAGAAATCGTTCTCGTAATGTTATTTGGACAGACTTTAATATTCCGTAGATGTCGAATCAATGCTCGTCACTGCTGTTTGATATCGGAATATATATTTTTATTTTATATGTAGATGTTGGGTGTTGCGTTTAAATCGCTAATGTAGTAATACCAGCTTAATTTTTCGTTCAATACTGCTGTGGGAACGCGTGGAGTTTCTGTCTATTTTTCGAGTACTCTGTCGCTATTGCTATGGTGAGAACGAAATTCTCGAATCTTTCTGTCGCCACTGATGTGGGACTGGCAAGGTATTGAGGTTTTCAGCGTGAATGCGTTTCTCGAATTCTTCGTCGATACAGATGTGGAACTGGTAAGGTATTGAGATTTCGCCGTGAGTGCGTTTCTTGAATCCTCGTCGCCACTGATGTGGGACCAAAGTCGGAACCACAGAAGGAAAACACGGAACACGAATTAGATATAAGAAAGATATATTAACAACAAGTTACAGAGATAGTGTAAGCAGCGCTTACTATATGTTAGTGTCCAATACTTGTAGTCGTAATCGTGTCTCTCTGTGTCTCTGACTAGAGTGTTGTGTCGCATACTTAATATAGACCTGGAAGAGTCTATTGTGTTGGTAGTTCCGGTCTTACAATAATTATTTTTAGCCATTTTTACAAGGGAATGTTTGTATTTTCTACGAGTATATTGCAAACGGTGATTGGTGTGTTTCTTTGTTATTTTACTAATTATGATGTGGTCGTCTTGATATGCTTGTAGTGGTATGTCCAATATAATTAATAATGAATTCGAATACATGTATTTGTTTACAAGCATTATGTTATCCATATCCCTGCCAAATATCCGATTGTTGTATTTTCATTGAAGGAATAGTTTTCCTGTCCTAAACTAAAAAAAACAACAACAAACAAACCACAAATTACAGTTTAAGTGATATATTGGGAAGACAAATTTTGTTGAGGTATTATTAGCAAAGGGATTTCAAATCTGTGTTCAAATTTATTCATACCCGTATCTTGCAGAACAGAATTGAACAAAATAATTAATAAACACAGGTGTCCTTCAAGGTAAAGCTATTCGGTATATGCCTCTACATTACATAAATGATCTGCCTAAGAGTATACTCCAATCATCTGTGAATATCTCTGCTGATTATACAACGGTATATAGATGTAACTTCAAAAATCTAGATAACCAGAGACTGGTAGCAAATCTTTGATCTGAACAGATAAGTGGTGGAAGAACTGACTGGTCCACCATCACCGAGCCGACACCACATTTTCACCTGATCTCTCAGGGAAGGCCTGTGCCTTGAAAGCCTGTTGGGAATTAAACTAAGCATAGAAATCAAGTACAATATGTACACACGATCAATCTGGAAAAGTTGTGTGTCCTATGTACTGTATCTGACTCTTCTAATATTACAATAGTCAGATAAGGCCGAAAATAGATCCTATATACGGACAGAAGCCGCCGTCTTCCCTTTCTCGGCTTGATAAAGGCAAAAAGCGTCTTCGCGTCCTTGTGGGTGATGAATTATATTCCCCTCTACAAGCACTTTCCCATAGGCGAATCGTCGCAAAGCACTTTCTGTTCTATCTCTATTCCCACGGAAAGTGTGCAGATGATTTTAATACTTCTTAGTTCCACAAGTTCTACCCTTCACAGCGAAGACCCGAAATACCAAGCAAATTGTAACGAACCACCCTGTTTCAAGTACATAGAGTTTCTCTTTGTCTCTGGCTTAAAATGATACAGCAAATACTAATCTTGTGTTCGGAAACGCTTAAGCAAACCACCTGTATGTGTCAGATTTTCCCGTGATCAGAAGGAGAAAATCAGTATTTAAATATATACGTTCCAAATTTTCACTTAAGTTTACTTTCCTGTTCTCTATTTTTATATTATGCAGTAAAACCATTAAAATACTTGTGAGTTTGATCTTGATTTTTAAGGACATAACAAGGCTATTTACACTTATCGAATGCATAGCCTCATCAGCACACACAAACACGCACACACACATATATATATATAAATATCCTCACTTCGTTAATTTACATATGTTTAATATTGTCCGTCAAAAATATGTAAATTTTCTTTTCATTTTTCGTTTGCATGTAAAGTCTGATGATCCGCAGTCCTTTTAAAAGGGCTGTGTTGAAATAATTTATTACATGGAACCTTAAATTCGTCTGTTTTTATTTAAATTATTTGCTCTGGATTTAGATTGAGCTCTCTGAATTTTATCCTCCTTAGGTTTACATATACGGACTACCTAGTTTTACATAAACTATATATATATATATATATATATATATATATATATATATATATATATATATATATATATATACAAGTTTCGTTAAAGACCCCTGACAAGATACTGAGTTACACCTACGCGACTATAGCTCAATTAGCAATCTTTTAAACAAAGATGGAAATCTACCAAACTACGTTCACAATATAGTAGTAAAAGATACAAGTATAATGCCATCATCCACATGTAATAAACGATTAAAAAATAATGTATTTACTAATATTAAGAAAAAGGGATAAGGAACATATAAACAATGAGGCATTCAGTTAAAAAAAAACCCCAAAAAAACATTCTTTCATGGGTAAATTAATAAGAGAAAACGCTCGGATATGCAGTACTTTTGTACAGTTGCCACACACTTTATGGCCAGAAAAGAAAACACTTTTACTAACACCAAAATTAAATAAAACAGCTTTATCTCAGTACCTTGTAAGTCATTATTAACGAAATGTGTATAAAAGAAGCATTGCTTCCCAAATGCATAATTATCACACACATATATATATATATATATATATTTATATATATATATATATATATATATATATATATATATATATAAATATTTAATTATTATTATTATTATATTTCAGATATCAAAACAAAAACACGTATCTCTTTTATTTCATCTCTTCTTTCTCTCATTTGCGTGTGTATATATATATATATATATATATATATATATATATATATATATATATATATATGTGTCTTTAATAAATTAATAAAAATGTCTTTAATAAATAAATTGTCGGACTTTGTCCATTTCTTAATGTATGACGTCATATATATATATATTTATGTGTATATATATATATATATATATATATATATATATATATATGTATGTATATATATATATATATATATATTTGTGCGTATATATATATATTTGTGTGTATATATATATATATATATATATATATATATATATATATATATATATATATATATGACAACAAATATGTATAACAACTATTAAAACAGTAAATAAACGGTTTAGTTATATCTAAACTAAAAAAGAAAAAAATAATAAAGCGATGTTTTCTTCTAATGCATATTTAGTTAAACTTTGATAATGGACGTTCTTTTTTCTTTTTCTGTGTCGTGTCCTTTCAGGACGTAGGCGATTATGGCTCTCCACTTTCCCCTCTTCTTTTCAGCTCTCAACAAGTTCCGTCCCTCTGCTTCCTCCTCCAGACCACCTTCAGTAATCCACTTGCCCGCGAAGTATGTTATGTGTTGTTTTCGGGCTCATATTTTTACAGATACCATGCATTTTGTCTTCTTGTAGTTTATGCTTAGTCCCTTTTTCTCACTCTTCTTTGCTAGCTTCTGTAGCAGATTTTTGTAATTTCTTTTCCGTGTCTTTTCCGTGTCTGTTATCAGCACTGGGTCATCTGCGTATCTTATGTTGTTACGATTGTGGTCGCCAATGTTGAATCCTGGTAGGGTTTCCAATTCTGTCTTAATTGCCTCGCTGTATTGGTTGAACAGACGAGACAAAGAAGGTAAAACGAATGGAAAACTGATGAGATTGTCAACATGAGGGAAAGGAGACCCAATTCTGTGAAGATACGGAAGAGAATACCGAAAATTGCACGCTGAAATAAAGACCAAATGCAGGCAAAATAAAGAATAGTGACTAGACGAAAAATATTCAGAAATAAAGAGATTGCGTACTACCAACAAAAGAGATGTGCACAAACAAATAAGACAACTAACACGACAGAAGTTTGGCTAAAGACAGGCTCCCTAAAATTAAATGATTGAACGCTCTTATTTGAAAAGGAAAAAAAAAATTCTTCAACGGTTGGGTCAACATACTGGAGAACTCTTCTACGACGAAAGAGAACAACTAGAAATACACAGAACTACCGACGGACCTGAAAGTCTGAAAATCAAAGGAGAAGCTGCACTGGCCAAATTGAACATAAACAAAGCAGCAGGGCCAGACGGAATTGCAACGGAAATTCTGACAGCCTTAGATGAGTTTAGCATAGACATAATGAAAGAAATAATAAATGAAATCTACAACAGCGGAGATATACCAGAAAATCTCAGCAGATCTATCTTCGAAGCAATGTCTAAGAATGTGAACTTAATTTGAACAGTCAGTCTAATGAGACACGTAACAAAACTCATCATCCGAATTCTGGTGAATATAGCCTTCAGCAGAATCAGACCAGATAAAGGTCAAGAACAATGCGCGTTCATTAAAGACACCGGAACAAATAACGCGATATTCATGCACAGAATGTTACCAGAAAGAGCGATACACATGCAGGAGAACGTTTACCTATATTTCATAGACTACGCAAAGGCCTTCGACAAATTAAGCCACAAGGATTTGTTGGAACTGTTCAGCAACGTTGATGTATTCGGGAAAGATATTAAAATAATAAAGAACCTATACTGGCAGCAAGCATCATGCATGCGCATAGAGAACGAGTTCATCGAATATACAAAAATAGAATGGGGCGTAAAGAAAGGATGTGTCTTCTCACTAGACTTGTTCAATGGACATTAGTTAAGCTTTTTATTTACTCAATAGAAGCAGATAGGGTTGTTTATCGTCTGGTTCATTCTCCTACCCGTTCTTTTGATCAGAAGTAAAGTTTTATCCCTTACTTTCTGTTTAGGATAGGATTTCAATCACTCTAAAGAGTACTCCAACTCTATACTTCTAACTCTCTCTCTTGTTCTTGTAACGGCATTCACCAAGCGGTCCCCAACCCGCATGTATAGGACATGAGATTTGATTATATTAATGAAGGTTTCGTGAAGGACCATCCACACATTTGAAGGGCCGATTACATAGAACTGGTGCACTACGTGCCACAAGGTCCCCAAACGACACTCCGGTGGTTTTGAATTCAGAGTTTTCCTTCTCCTAGACCAGTTGCCATCCAAGGCTATAGAACCCACTCTGTCCTGCTATGAAGAAGAGGATTCACACATTTGCCAAGGGTATTAGCATGTAAGTGAATGTAATGGATTCGACTGGAATTCGAACTCGGCTCTCCGATTCCTCAATCCAAGCCGCTATCCATTACTCCCCAATGCCTCCTACTTCTAACGGTCCCACTTGATTTTTTCCTCAGTAGATAGGTGCCCCTATCGTCTGGTTCAGATAACCCCGCGTTCTGTTGATGAGAAATAAATAAATAACCATTACTTCCTGTTTACGATAGGTCTTCCCTTTCATTCTAAAATATTTTTCATTCTCTTTCACTCTCAGTAGATCCTTGAATTGTAGTGACATTAACGCCTTCCTTGGTGTAAATTAAATAGAAAATTAATAATAAATGAACGAATTAACCTTAAGACTTTACTTCTGTAAAGAAATATGTCCGCCGTTGAATATTTTACGCCTACATCTGCTGTTAGAATCATCCAAAATGAGGCTTGCTGTGTTCGACAATTCACAATCTTAGTATTACGATGGTAATTTTAGTATTCTCTCCATCCCTCTTCTACAAGTGGAAGTCTTTAGATTTCTGACTAATTGACTCATTTCCCCTTTATTGGTGCCATATATTTCTTCGGGGGTTGTCATTAAAGATCTGTATTGGGGGATGAGCTGTTTGTAACGTTGGTGATTTGCAACATAAACAAAGAAATTAATCAATAATGAAAACGGATGAAAACGATTAAAACAAGAGAAGAAGAAAGGAATAAGATGACATAATTCTTCAGCAAAGAATTCACGTGCTGAAACGAGCTACTTGAAATAAATTAAAGAAATTCTAAAGTAACAGGTTAAAGAACATAACAATAAAGACAGCTAATGTTTTTTGTTTTGTTTTATTTTTTTTACAATAAAATATGTCGATAAAAAATAATAGTATAATTTGAATAGAATTAACTAAATCATAAAAAGAAAAGACATTTTCATTTTTTTTTTTTTGCTACGGCAGTTGGGTAATTTCGATATCAAATTGTATTTTAACTCTTGCAAAGTTTAGCCTGCGGCTGTTGTTTTTTCAAAGCTCAGAAATAGTCAACATTAAAAAAAGATTGGCGTAACATAGTCACACTATATTACAGGGTGCGGTATAAATGCTGGTGCAAAATTTTAAATGAATTCTACTAGTAAATGTTTGGTTATTGCATTGTTGTTTATGGTTTCATTATTCGCCAAACAACGTATACTAGTTATTTTTTCAATATTTTTAGTACTTACTGGCAGCAGCGTCTATAGAAATTTAAAGAAATTGAACAACACGAAAATGAACTGACTCCGCCTAAGATTTTAAAAGCTCGAAAACAACTTGGAATCAATAGTATGTTTATCAAAAGTCAATCGATCGATACAACGAGATTTCCTCCATCAAAGACAGACCCAGACCAGTACATCCTCGCACCTCGTGAATGCCAAAAATTATTAAACAGGTGCGTGAAAAAAATCAGGCAAAATCCAAGAAGGTCAATGAGAAAATGGGATAAAGATACCGGTACCTCGGAAGGAATCACATGATCGAAAGATGGCTCCCATGATCGAAAGATGGCTCCCATGATCGAAAGATGGCTCCCATGATCGAAAGATGGCTAAAATATAACCAAAAGACCGATTCTTTCAGTAGCCCCAAAGAAAAAGTGACTTAAAAGAAGCAAGCGGTTGCTGAAACCGATTCCTGATCGCACACGTTAAAATATCCTCTTCTCTGATGAGAAACAGGTCATTGGTGAACAGAATTTTTTTCATTAGAATGATCCTGAACCTTCAACAAGTCGCTAGTCAATTCCTGTCGCTTCAGGAAAATGCCCTATAACCCAGAAGGCGGTATAAATTATGGTTTGGGCAGCCATTTTAGAAATAAGACAGGCTCATCTAGGTTTCGTGCCATAACGGGTAAAGATCAAGGAAGTGTTCATTTAAACTATTTACATTGTTCGGGCTGTTGTACTCATCTTTCTTGTCATATTCACAACATTTCGACGATTCCGGTGATTAGAATTTTGAACCGAATCCTTTATTTCGACCACCGGGATAGATTATTCTAGTGCCAATTGCTACACCTCTTCCGGGTATCTCAAGATCAGTCGTCTCCTTTTTAACTCATCTCTCCTCAAAGACATATGACCCAGTGAATAAAAGGGTTGGTTGACCCAAATAGTTAGGAGTTCACTCGCGAGTTTACCTGGCTACAGCATAGGTAAAAACAAAAACAAAAAAAATTGTCTTATGAATTTCTGTTCTTCTATTATTTTTTCTCGCTCCTTAAATGTTTCTTATACATTTTCACACTCAGTACCTCACCTCGCGTGTTAGCGTCTTTTTTTTTGTTTTGATGTGAAATGATAAACAAAATATATGCCAGCATGGCGAAAAAGGGAGAATTATTAAAGAAAAGAAGGAGAAAGTGATGAAAAGTTAGAAGGTGAAGCTAAAGAAAATGAGTAGAAAAATAATTATAAATGAAAAAATAAATTCTACATGGCTATTTTGAACGGGAAGAATAACCCGGGAATTAAAGAACGATTAAAATCAGAGGAGGAAAATTGCATGGTTAGGACGTGTTAAGCATGCATTAATTTTCTTTTATTATCAATTCTCCCCAATCAAGGCGATAACGCGACTAAGCCGTAAAAGGCTACTGGATATAAAAGAGAAGAAAACGTCTTTAGAAGAAACCGGAAATTTAATAATAGTATAAAATTCAGAATTAAGGTAGAGACGCTAAAAGTACAGAGATGAAGTAGAATTTTAGATGGGACCGGAAACCCATTTCTAATCCTGAAACAAAAGACAAACCTCTACTCCTCTTGAAAACACCGGTGAGGTGTATGAGCCAGGCAATAATAGAACCTATTTAATAGTATTAAATTGACAGATATTAAATTATTTTAGGAGAAAATACAGAAATAATAATAATAATAATAATAATAATAATAATAATAATAATAATAAATGTGATAAATATCCAGTAACAATTGACCGTATTGTATCAGGTTTCACAGTGTAAGTCAGTCATTCAGTTAAGAGCCATGCGTGATACACACTTAGGCGATCATGTATCTTTCGATACATGAGTGACGAGGTCAGATTTTTTTTCCGCAGTATGTTGCCATTTCAATCTGCAGTTGATCAGTTGCCATCCAAGACTATTTATCCATATCTTTGGGAAGAAGAGGATCCATAACTTTCCCAAGGGTATTAGCACGTAATTTGGGATTTTTTTAAGGAAAGGAATTTGAAAAAACGGGTATGAACAGCAACCAGACACAGTTACAGAGATAGGACATTTAACAATTTTATGGAGTTTTGCAATACACGCAGACGGAACAATCAAAGCTAATCACTTAGACATCGTGATCAAACACCACAAGAGAATATGATTTCTTACGGACATGGCAGTCCCTGCAGATTGTAATGTATCTTTAAAGATCTTTAAAAACTATCAGAATACAAGACTCTTCAAATCGATATCTCAAAAATGTGTCTCAGGACGACATCTATAATTCCAGTTATAGTTGGAGTCCTCTGCTTGGTTATAAATGGTACCGTGGGACATATTGTGGAGATTTATGGTAGCCCATGCCGTAAGAAATATAAAAAACAAAACAAAACATTGTGTTCACAAGTACAATACATAGATTACGATGTGCTTTATCTATATAAAATTTGTGTGATCTTAGTTTTTGTTTTGTGATTTTTTTTACAAAAACAATAAGTGGCAAATGTCATGAGGATAATTCTGAGCTTAGGTCTCTGATTGGGATCCGGAAAGAAATATGTATACAACAGAAATAAAAGGAAACACTAATAATAAATGATCTGATACTACACCAGCATTGACTGAATTAAAATGGGAAACACTAAATATCATTTTCAATTACACAGATGTGATTGATCTTTTCCTGTCCTTAAAACAAGTAATAATATGGACGCAACAAATTAAGCAAAATAAAAAAAGGTGATTAAAGTAAAAGGAAAAATACGAAGTAATTTAATCAATAGTTATAAAATGATAAAAGTACGAGAGAAGAAAGTCATGTTGTAGTTGGAGCTCTCGGATTGATTAGAAAAAAATGCTTGTAGCCCATGCCTTAAAGAAATACAAAAATTGTTCTCAAAAATACAGCCCACACCTTACAAAGGGCTTTATCTATAAGTGATTTTTTTCAATACTTCTCAGTGGAAAATGACATGATGCCATTTTTGGTCGTGAGCCGGAAAAATGAATATACACGAGAAATCAAAGGATAAAATAATAATAATAATAATAATAATAATAATAATAATAATAATAATAATAATAATAGTAGTAGTAGTAGTAGTAGTAGTAGTAGTAACAACTTGGCCAAATGAAATTATAAAAAAAGTGGGAGAACAAGCCGTTGCATGGCAAATTCTTAAAAAAAGAACGAAATAATTAGATATGGACAAACAGAAAATGTATCAGTATCTGAGGAGCACTGGTGTGAAAGCTGAGACAAAAAGCATAAGTATTGCATATGAGGACCAAATGCTCGCAACCAGATCCTATCACTGTCACATAATCAAGGATGGAACTAACCCGAAATGCTGGATCGGCGGAAAATAGGATGAAACTGTCGACAGTATTATCTCAGGATGTCTGGATCTAGTAAAACAAGAACATACCCACAGACATAACAAGGTAGCGACGTATGTGCACTGGAAGTATGCAAGAAGCACAAAATCAAAACCACTGAAGAATGGGATGAGTACCAACCAGACGCTGTTACCCAAAGTATGGTATAGAAAATTGATAAAGACCTGATATTATCATAAAAGACAAGAGATTAAGGAAATTATGCTTATTGACATAGCAGTAGCATCTGAGAGAAATACTTCCAAGAAAATTATCGAGAAATAGTTCAGATACAAGGACATGGAAATCGAGATTAACAGGATGTAGGGAATGAAGATAGAGACTGTATCAATAGTAATCGGAGCTCTGGGCTTCGTGAGAAAAGGAATGGACTATTTTACTAACAGAGTCGCAAGTAACATCAACATGCAACTTGATCATCCTATATATGAAATAAAATGCTATCAATTAAATGACAATCCTTCTATATGACCTAAAGACATAGTTTTGTCCCGGCTCTACCGGATACAATGCAGGATAATAATAATAATAATAATAATAATAATAATAATAATAATAATAATAATAATGTTATCAAGTATGAAATGATAGCAAAGAAAAGACAATGGAAGGAAGAATAAACAAATAAAGAATAGCGGGAATGAAACAAGATAAGGAGTGTTGTAAGGAGGAATAATAATAATAATAATAATAATAATAATAATAATAATAATAATAATAATAATAATAATAATAATAATTATTATTATTATTATTATTATTATTATTATTATTATTATTAGGTTGATGCATAAATAATGTCGGTTTTTGACGTTAAAAATACGTAAAAAAACGACATTATTTTTGCACCAACCTAATATTATTATTATTATTATTAGAAGAAGAAGAAATTAAAAAATGTTCGATGAAAAGAATGAAGTTATGAATAGGGAAGCCTCGAATTTACCAAAGGAATACGAAGGTGTGTAGGATGAGTTGATGCCGGTTACGCGGCATGACGTGTCCTAGCGGTAGAAAGTCTGTATATTGGACACTGAGTACTTGGAAGCCCTCAGATATATCAGCAATACTCCATTAGTAACAGGAGAAATTAGGTAATTTCTGAAACATTATAATCAAATAGACATTATTTCCGGCTTCGTCAACGACATATAGCGAATCCATTGTGGATCAGGCAATACTACTTTTATGTACCGTATACAAATTACGATATTCAGTCACCCCCCCAACGAGGGCGTCATGTGGCACAAGGCCTTTTTAACGTGGGCTCTCCAAGCCCGTGGGCTCGGCCAAAAATATGCCCATTGAACCCGTATAAACGGGTTCAGGGTCGGCTTACCTCCCCGAAAGAGAATCCGCCCTTCGGGGTAGCCTCCTTCGGGTTCCTCCCCGCCCGAAGGCAGAGAGTTCAACTGATCAGCTGGTCGACCGAGATCGACAAATGTATACAAATGACGATATTCAGTCACCCCCCACGAGGGCGTCATGTAGCACAAGGCCTTTTTAACGTGGGATCACCGAGCCCGTGGGTTTGGCCAAAAATATGCCATTGAACCCGTATAAACGGGTTCAGGGTCAGTTTACCTCCCCGAAAGAGAATCCGCCCTTCGGCGGAGCCTCCTTCGGGTTCCTCCCCGCTCGAAGGCTGAGAGTTCAACCGATCAGCCGGTCGACCGAGATCGACGACACAAATGTATACAAATGGCGTCCATTGAGACTCTTTGAAGTTATTTTTCAAAATACGTCTACCGGTCCAAATAAATTGTCTACCGGGAAGTTGCATTTGCGTTTAATAAAATGTAACAAACTAATCTTCCTGAAAAACAAATAAACCAGCTGCCCCCGTTTCTGCACTATCAGCGTCCATTCATAAAAAAAAAAATCCGTGGGATTAAAAGTGAAGTCGATAATTGATTTGTGACACCGTTACAATTTATGTCACAATAGTAGTAAATTATCACTCCAAAATCAAGTTAGGTGCATATTAGGTTGGTGCAAAAATAATGACGTAATAATGTCGTTTTTTGACGTATTTTTGAACGTCAAAAAACAACATTATTACGTCATTATTTTTGAACCAACTTAATATTATCAAAACTACTAAGGAAAGACCATGAAAAAATTTAATTAAAAGAAAAACTGAAAATTGAAAAATTAAACAGAAAATTTGTGTTTTGTTGATGAGAGCATAAAAATTATTTAAAATTTAAAAAGCGTTTCGTACGAAATAATTTTTCTCTTGGTGAATTGCGGTGAGGGGTGAAGAAATTATTGAGTCGTGTCTGCACTTTTATTTGATAGACTATTGTAGCAAATTGACACTCTATGAGTCATAGTAGGGTCGGTGCTTTAGATGGCTGTAACTTTTAGTGAGAAATATTAAAAATAAAAATAAAAAAATGGAGCAACATAAAAACCTGAGAAATTAGATAGAAAAAAATTCTGTTTGTCGAGCTTGGCGTATAAAAATAAATCTTAGCGTGACTTCTTTTATTGAATAGAGAAAACCAAATATAAAAGTGAGATTCCAGAAAAGAGAAATTACGAAAGGCTGAAACATATAAATCATTCCGGAGCAAACTACAACATCATTCTAGTTGTGAGTCCGAAGACATTGTCCAGGCTGTGGTTAATGGCGACTTAAGGTTGCTATTGACCAAGTATTTGCTTCATCAGCATTGAATAATTAAACTTAATTGCATTCATTCACAATAAAACACATAAACCACATTAACGACCAAATGCATAAGACACTTTCAATACTTTTTTTATTAAACTTTTAATTCTTTACAATCAAAAATAGGGTTTTGTTCTCCAATTTTAAGATTGCTGTTTAGATGCGGAGTTATTGGTCATCCTGTGAGCTATATCGTTTAACAGTTAAGGGTTCGACTCATTCACAAACACACAAAAAACAACAGATTTTGGATGACCCTGTTCAAAGCCCGGCTTTTTTCTTCGCTTGAACACCTTTAGTAAAAGAAAATGTTCTCATTGCCTCTGCAGGCTTACTCTTCAATCGGCAGCATGAGGTCATGTGTGACCAACTTTAGATGGTGCCGATTATGTCCTTCAAGGGAGCCAGGTGCACGAACGGGTTCCCTTGAGGGGTTTCTTCCTATTTACCACGTGCAGACCCATGCCTCATATAATATCAGTAGTTGACCGCGACGGATCTACGAGGTCGACCGTCCACGTCAAGGATGATATATAAATACACACCCGAGAGGGACGAAGAGAGGCACTTACATGTTCCATGGAATGTACCGTTAATATTAGGAGAAACCCCCCCACCAAGTAATATCTAAACGTACCAACTAACCGATAAAAATTAACAAAGTGAATTGTAATGTTTCACGCGAGAACATTATTATTGATTGTTTGATGTGTGCTTTTTACGCCTTCTCTAAACTTTGTAAGAATAATTGGTAAATTTGCTTTTTAATCTCCGCGCTAAATATCTATTACAATTTTCTCATATCGTGATATTTCCGTGTAAATGTACATGCTGAAGTCGAATTAACAATTAAATTATGATAAAACCGACCGTTTTGGCGTTATCGACAAGGAAAATTCAGACTCAGTCTCCGTCCACTATTCGTCCACCATTACGAGCCTTCTTTAATTACATTCACTGCTGAGCACTTCCGCCACGCAATCATAATTTTTGGTCTACTTACTGTTTTTTACTGCTCTTACTCGTCGAAATTACTGCGCACTATCGTAAAGCAATGACAAGCGGACGGATATATTTTTTTTATAAGTGTAGTTTTATATATAACAGAACAATAATCGATAGCTGCATTCGTCACAAGTGGGGAAAAAATAAATCTGCTTGCCACTTTACTCCAATTGACACATTCGCTTGCTTAAAATCAACGTTGATTCTGATTCCGCAGAACTGGGTTGCGTGTGAAAAAGTATTTGTTTTTAACATTCTTTTTTCATTCAGTTTTTCCAGTTAAGAGTCCTTTTTTAAAGCTGATTGTTTTGTGTTCATTTTGTTTAGTTCTTTTTTCGTAACATATTTAATGTTTAGTATAGAGCTTAGAACAAATTCGCAGTGTGAGATAGGCAAGAAGTAAAGCATGTATAAACATCAGCACGGCAAAGGGCAATTTCTTTAAAGGCAAGGAAGGGCAAAAATATTTTAAGTCAAGTGATAGCCATTGCTGTATGAGTCGTACGATTTTTGGAATCAAGCAGCGGCAACGCCAGGCCATGCTGCTATTTCCATATATTTTCAAAAACTTTATGCCATCTACTAAATATATTTTAAACGCAATGAATATTCCTTCAAATACAGATAAAATTTACTGTTAGTCATTTTACTACAAAATGTATTGTTGATAATTTTTCTGCATCTAGTATAATTTTTGTTGGTCATTTTGCTTTAAAGGTGTTGTTAATTTTACTCTAAATAGGTATTGTTAGTAACTCTTTTATATAAAAAAATATATTGCTTTTATTTTTATTAGTATTATAAAAAAATATTTTATAATGATAATATTTGGCTTTTCCCTCTTTTCCCATAGATAGAACCCTAACAGTTGCTACCACCCAAGGTGTGGGTTGGCCTGGAAACAACGGCGATTAAGAGGTGATTCCATGCTCCTCAAAAACTTCAATTTCTCGATCAGAGGCATAGCTGCCGGATGTAATTTATCGTCATAACCAGGAATATTATATATTTCAACCGAAAACAGTGCTGGATGTTTGGTCATTGGATTCGAAATACTTCCTTGTCGGGAAACCACTAATATTATTACTGACATGAACAGTGTGACACATTTCTTTCAAGTGAGCGTTTGGACTAGTATCCACTGGGGCAATCGATCCTGGATGTGTGACATTTCCACACCATTTAAATATGGTCTTATACCATATTCCGTCAGATGGAATACCAACATATCTGCTAAGAAGAGCGATCGGTATTTAGAATTAAACTGAAAGTGGAAAAACGTTTCAATAGCCAACAAATATCAGTTTCTTAATGTAATTAAGTTAACAGTTTTACACGGGATTACGGCGATTCTGATATTTCATCCTCGACTAAATGATTTATTCTCTTCTTTTTCTGTGGGACCCATATCTATGTTATCTTTTCTTTTTTTCTTTTTTTTCTTTTTCAATTAAGCCTGTATCAATCTTGGTCGATTCTTTCAGTATTCCAACTGCCTAATTTAAACGATTAACATCGACAAATCACTTCATCTTCCTTTCGTTCTTACGCTTACTCTGTTCGTAATGTCGCGTTCCTCTGACCTCTGTTACCTGTTCGGGTCCTGTCAGAAGATTTGATTACTTCTGTTCCCTACAAGTTGGCCAAGGGACGCGTAAGTGATTGGAAACGTCTTCCGGTCCCACCTGCCGCCATTGCCGCGTTGTTCATCATTTTCGACTCCAATGCTTGCGATACAAAGAAGTCACCGTTCTTGTCTTTCACTACTCAATGCCGAAGACACAAATTACTCGATTCAACACCATTCAATGTTTCAACAAGCCATCGATAACGTCCGAATTCAGAAAGATAAGACGAGAAGAAGATACGTGATTGTCAGGGAATTCTATTAAGACTGGCAGATATTACAAGGCAGAATAGTGATATCTATCTATCTATCTATCTATCTATCTATCTATCTATCTATCTATCTATCTATCTATCTATCTATATACAATATAACGATATATAAATTTGTATAATTATCTGTATCAACAAACTATTTTGAAAAATAGTCTGACAAATTGAAAAAAAAAATTCTGACGCGTTTCATCCGGATTAAAAAACAAAAAACAAAACTTTTTCCCAATTTCTCATGAGATATATATATATATATATATATATATATATATATATATATAGAGAGAGAGAGAGAGAGAGAAGGAGATAGATAGATAGATAGATAGATAGATAGATAGATAGATAGATAGATAGATAGATAGATTCAAAGCCATTTCCAAAACCGTTATGGATTTAACCTGGATTAGAAAAAAAACATCCATAAAAATAATCTTTTAGAAACAGGCATTTATAAAATGCATTGCCAAAACTTTTCATCACAATACATTAGGGAAACATGCAGACGGGAAAATAAAAAAAAATATCATTGAACTTAAACGCGACCTCATAAATAACAACTTAAAAATGCACTAGTCATACACAGAAATAAAATCGAAAACAATTTTAATCTAAAAATACCACACTCATCGTAAGAGAAACTAATTCACTCTGCATGAAAATACTCGAGAGTGCCGCCATCGAATATTATCAAAATATACCTCTACTCCTTTGGTTTTTCGCCAATCTGACTTTTTTCTGAAAGAATTACTACTTTCCCAAGCCAACATACACAAAAATAAATATGATGAAGAATCAAAAGGAAACGGTTAAATCCATTTCTTCAGCTTTGAAGATTTATAAAACAAATTTCCATGTTAAATCATAACAATCTAATTACAAGCAAAACAATATTCATTAAAAAAAATATTAAATATTACCTTCTATTTACTCTTCACCAGACTTTGAATTAGGGCACTCAGTATCCTGCACATGTTTTGACTGACCTTTCAACAACCTGATGAAATTTCTTGAACATACTCATATTTAGAAACATATCAAAAACGATGACATCCTTTCTTCTGTGTATGTAAACACGTTCAACATAATAAATACGTCATTGCCTTGAAGGTCAAAACGCCTAAATAGAGTTTTTCCTCTTCTCAGTTTTTTTTCATATATATATATATATATATATATATATGCTGAGAGAGAGAGAGAGAGACAGACTGTTATTCATCATGACGGTCGTCTTCGAGTATAGAATCCAGAAGTTAGCAGTGGATATTTTGAAGACAGTAGAAAAGCGGTGTTCAGGTTAGCAGAGCATAGGTCGTCCTTCTGTTCTCTTCGCCTGACAAGCTGGACTAGGCATTCGGGTAGAGTGAACAAAATGGCTGCCTTTATACACGACAGATTGAATGTTCTACGTCTTCTGATTGGTTAACCTTCTATTGGTGGACTATAAAGTGAGTTAAGTCATTTGAGCTAACTCACTAGTTATATATATATATATATATATATATATATATATATACAAAAAAAACTGTAACACAGACAGTCAGACAGACAGAGATCAAGCTCGAAGGTGCTTAACTTTCTTGATCGTCCGAAGACCGGTGTCATAATCGGGTGTTGCTGTTAGCCTTCTCAATATGAAATCAATATTGGTCATTTTTAAACCTAGAGTAAATTTTTCCATTTTCCTTTGGTTTACAGGTCTGAAGATTTGAAGTTATTTTTTATCGACTTCAATGAAATAAATATCTATTTTTTGTCAATATATATATATATATATATATATATATATATATATATGTGTGTGTGTGTGTGTGTGTTTGTGTAGAGAGAGAGAGAGGCCAAGAGAGAGTGAGAATGAGAGTGAGAGAAAAAGCGATAATAATAGAATATGAAATAAACATGATACATGTGTAACAAAAAGAGAGAACAAAAAATGAAAAATTCTTATGACTAGCGAAAACTTATATGATCAAAATTCTTATAATTGAATATTATTAATGATTACATAATGAAAATCATCTGATATCGATGTTAAAATCCGTAGGAGAAAGTGTCGGAAATAATAGAAAGAGATATAAAACATATTGGAATTGTAAGAGGATTGTAAGTATTATTAAAGTTATTGAAGAAAGAAAGGAACACAATTCCCAGGACGTAGCTAGATAATAATTATTTCTATGATCAGTGACCTAAAGATAATAAGTTAAATTCCAGTGGAAAATGTTGAAACATTTTCATTCCTTAGCTCCACTTGTTCAGACTTTTATATCTACGAAACGACAAGGAGTAGAATCAAGAATATGTCATCGTTGTTGCTGGAAGGTTATATTCAAGAATACGTTTTTCTAAGACCTGCTATGTTGTGGGTCAGATTCCAGCGTGGATGCATTTCTGAAAATTGTAATGTTAACCTCTTCCAGGCGAGGGTTAATTTTTTTGTATCCTCCTTATGTCTATAAGCTACACTACTTAACAACTACTATTCCATTGATAAATAATAAATATTACCATTATAATGGTAAAATTTTAAAGTTAGATGTCTCTCGAGATTTGGGTTGTAGAAACAGAAAAAAAAAACAAACATAGCATCCCTACACGCAAGCCTCCAATTTGCCACTGGGTGGCATGGCACTAGCGTTTACCGCTGATGGCCTGCAGCCGTACCGCTGGCTTGGTCGTCTTGGCAACGTTACCACTTGCGGACTGCAAGTGCCCCACCATTGGGCCACCAGAGATCTGCAGGTGGCTGGCACCAGATGACCGCTGGTATTGAAATCGGCGGCCCAACAGAAAAAAAAATAAAAATGAAATAAGAAACAACAAAAAATAAACAAAAAAACACAAAACGATCAACAAAATCTGACAAGGAATTTAAAGTGTTCTGTTTGATTAAGAAAGAGATTGAGACAGTAAAAAAAAAGCGATCTATTAAAGTGAAAAGTGGGAAGAAGGAAGCCAGAGAAGAAAGAAATGGAGTAGAGAATTTTAATATCTTGTTCCTCATTGAAATATTCTTGTTAAGCTCTCTGGACATGCCGTCTTACTGACGAATTCTTGAGTGGCTCAATTGGTGCCTGTGGACAACTTGTATTAGTGGATTTTTTTCTTCTTGACCTCAAAACCTTTCTTTAAGTAGCGTTTATTTTCCATTCACTTAACGTTAAAAGTTTGCACATATACCCAAGCAAGAATATATATATATATATATATATATATATATATATATATATATATATATATATATATATATATATATATATATATATATACTACAAAGAAAAGAGAAACCGCAAATATTTTTGGTTGTAATGTCGATTTTAAAAAAATATATATATTATGCTTCATTTTCCGTACATATGCTTTTCCATAGATATTATGCTTTATTCTTCATAATTGCTGTATATATATATATATGTGTGTGTGTATATATGTGCATACTAATCCATTATAATAATAGAGTATGTATGTATGGAGAAGGAATACATGTATTTATACACATGCTGACAGAAACATACACAATACAGAAAAAAAATGGAAATCGATCTAAGAACACACAATGGTCATTAAAAGATAAGAATACAGATATATTTCCTCACCCTTTCTCAGACCAATCTTAATTGTTTTATTAGCCTTCACACAGAAAATCATTCTCACTGCCAGTTCAAGTCCCACACAAAAAAGAGAATATTTAACATCGAGAATGTTTAACATAAAAAAACATGAGGAAAATTAATTCATTTTAATAATATGTGGAAATATCCACTCTTTGCCCGAAGAAGATCGCGAGACCCAAAAAACTTGTTGCAAAATTATGGAAAATAAAGCAGAATATACATTATAAAAACACACACGCACACACACACACGTTACAACAAAATACCTTTGCAGTTTCTCTCTACCTTATATACAAATTATCCCAAAATATATAAATTATATATAAATTATCCCAAAATATTAGGTTGGTGTTAAAATAATGACGTAATAATGTCGCTTTTTGACGTATTTTTAACGTCAAAAAACGACATTATTACGTCATTATTTTTGCACCAACCTAATATTCGAAAGCTCGTGCAAAGCTATATATATATATATATATATATATATATATATATATATATATATATATAGGAACTGAGTGCAGTGAATGAGTAATAATCAATAACATGTTTAAATGAATATTATTTGGATTGCAAATAGATTGTTATAGTATGAATTGGATGTTTGTACTGTACATCTTCAAAGAATGAAGAGCTGGATTTAACTATTTTCTTTTGACTTTTCAATATACATTTTGTTATGTATGTTAGCTTGGGAAAGTAGTAATTCTTTCAGGAAAGGTGAGACTGGGGGAAGAACAGGGACGTAGATTTATTTTTCATAATATTCGATGGCTGTACACTCGAGGATTTTCCTTCTCAATGAATTACTTTCTCTTCGATAAACTAATGACAGCCTCTTTCTCTTTGATATACCAATGAAATCTACTTTCTCTTTGATAAACCAATGACATTTTCGCCTCTGTAGATAAGTAGGTACAGTATAATAAATACTACATTGCCTTTATAAAGTTCCTCAGAGGAAAAACCCGTCGATTAAGTATAGTTTTTCAATTTGTCTCTTCTTTAGATACACTCTATCTGAAAATATTTACACCCACAGACACACACTCACCCCTATATATATATATATATATATATATATATATATATATATATATATATATATATATATATATATATATTGATAAAGTGATATTCTCATTCATTTATTTATTTTTTAGTCTTGTCGACCCTTTGCAAATTATTTACATTATTGGGACTCTTGACCTCCTCTTTGTCGCCATTTTTATTACAACGTTTCACCCGTTGTATGCTCCGGCCTTCTTCAGGTGGTTGGAATGTCGAACTCTTGGGTCAAATGAGTGTGAGTACAATACCCGGTTATGGTGGTGTAGAACTTTGAGAGGGGAATTAACAGGAGATAACTGAGCTCCATTAGACATGGCACGTGGAACTAGAACAGTCTACCCCTGTTGGCAAAATAAAGGGTTCAGTTCGACATTCCAACCACATGAAGAAGGCCGGAGTGTACAACGGCCGAAACGTTGTGATAAATGCGGTGACAATGATGAGGACGCTAGTCTGAATAATGTAAATAGTGTACATAATACCTCATCTCATAAATATAGACAGCTAGCTTTGTAAATTATTTAAAGGTAGTATATATATTTTAGATTAGATATTTTAGTGAAAGTACTAATAGTTTAATGACACAAGTCTTACTAATTAACCCCTTGTTAGTGGAGAAGATGATGACTCATACAATTCTCAAACGTATTTGCGTGTAAGGGAATTTAACGAACCCAACGTGAATTGGAACTCGGATATACGCGTAACAATTTCGGGCCGTTATCCATTACACCACCCGTACAAACAAGATCATAGCATCTGGTATTCCCAAGCAGTAACCCATTTCGCTCTTGATCAAACAAGACGTGGCTTAACGATCTTGAACGTACGAGAACTTCGTACCTCATGTTGACGTAAGCCTAAGAGAGAGAGAGAGAGAGAAAGAGAGAGACAGACAGACAGAGATTTAATAAACGCGACAAATACGGTGTGTGTGTGTCTAACTTTATATTACATTTTTCCGGTTTATTTCCCCACAATTTCATGCCAGTAATCAATCCATAGACTAATGATCCAATGATGATAATGCGTTTATTCAATACTTACCAAAATCTTTTGTCATTATCAGAAATGTTAGTCATAAGTATCCCGTATAGACTACCATCTCTCGCAAAAAACTATACTCTTATCTGTCAGCATCTTAGTAATATAGGCCCCTGTGTGTGTGGATAGTTAAAATAAACTCGAGAGATAAAATACAACAAAAATAGTAATATTTATAATAAGACTAATAATATTTATATATTAGTAAGACTTTTAATGAGAAGAGATGTTAAAATCGAAAATTTCGTACACGTCCGTGTCCTCTCGCAATGGAAAATAATTAAAAAAATGAAGTCGTACTTTTGTTGGGGGACTTCTTTTCTTTTCGTCATCTTACTCATGAACTTTAGTAGTTTTGGGATTGTAGAGTTCACAATTACGGCTTTACCTGGTTTGTAGAAGGCCTACTCACGAAACTGTATTCATTGAGGAAGCCTAAATACTTATCTAAACCCAGATCTTGCGATTTTACTTCAAAAAAATGAATTTTAACTCATATTTTCTGTGTTCTTGCTAAAAGGATGCATCTAACGTTTTCAATGCTATGGCCCCGTGGGTTAACATATGAACCTACAGTAAAACTGATCTTGTCTTTCATGGTAAACTTGAAACTTCATTCCGTACGAGATTTTATTGATATTATTACGTGTTTGCAATTGTTGCAATAAACATGCTACTAATGCATGTGTTTCACATACACACACACACATACACACACACACACACATATATATATATATATATATATATATATATATATATATATATATATATATATTATCAAATGGATTAAGTCCCGCAATTATTTGAATATTTTTTTGTTTCTAGGTTATTTTTATAGAGACAAATATTTAAGTAAATTTTATTTTATAATAGACAGTATTAACAACACTTACCGGCCTGAATGTCCGAAAAATCCTCCCCGCCGAATATGTGTCTTCCGACAGGAATCGGACCTGTATCCTACACAGAACTTCCAAAAACCAGACGTTCTATACCAGACGTGGTATACAAGACGCTTTCTCTGTAGCAAAATATGGCGGTTACATGTAGGATACAGGTTGGATTCCTGCCAGAGGACACCTATGTTCTTTGAGGTTTCTTGGACATTCAATCCGGTAAATATATATATATATATATATATATATATATATATATATATATCCGGGCCTGAAACGATCGGATGTATGACCACACTGATGAGCAATGATATAGCGGAAGAGTATACCTGTGGATGAATATATATATATATATATATATATATATATATATATATATATATATATATATATATATATATATATATATTCCTGCACCAGTCCTACAAATGATTGGAGGTCTTTTTCGAGAGTAATGGCCAGGTTAGTTTTATCAGCGATACCAGATTAGCTTTTGAAGTAGGAGTAAGTAGTGTTGACAGCATAGTTATCTTCTTGAGAACTGATCAGGGATATCGTTAATGAAGATAAGGAACAGAGTAGGGCCCAGGATAAAGCCTTGGGGAACACCTCCATTCGTGGCAAAGGCATTGAAGGAGAATCCATTAAGGACGAGCTTCATTACACTGTTTGACAGGAATAATCGTATTAATTCAAATAATCCTCCTGAAATTCCTTATCCCTGAAGATTACGATTGAAACAAAATTTCTATCAAACGATTTAGAGTTATCTAGAGCCGGGAGACAAGCTTCGCTGTTATTGTAAAATGATTGGTAAACAATTTCAGCTATGGCCGTGCGCAGATCAGCTGTAGAACGGGCAAATCAGAAATCATATTGCTGGTCAGAGAGCAGATCAAAGGATATACGGTGCTTAACCTCCTCGGCGTTGATTAAAGCTTCAAACACATTGTCGAAGAGTATTAGGAGACTGATAGGACGGTAGTTAGATGGCTCTACCTCATAAAGGAGGGAGAGCTCATCCGCGATGTACTTCTCCCTCCTTCTCTTCCTGGCTGGCGAAAACGTGTCGGTGGGCAGCAGAAGACGTGGGCTAGCACAATCAAGGATGACCTATCAGTACTATCGGCTCCACAAGTAGTCGGTCTTCGACGATGGAATCGCGATTTGCTCGCAATTTCGTGTGACCTGGCTCAGGATCGGTGAGCGTCGGCAGCGACGGTCCGTGATACTGTACTTGCTCGAGAGGAAAGAGGTTCAACCCGACCAATTCAAGTAAAGTCAAGTCAAGTAAAGTAGTTAGATGGGTCAGAATTGTCTCCAGAGTTCTTAGACAGAATCAATAGATGAGGACTTCCAACAAGCAGGAAAACAAGATTCATTGAGGCAGTAGTTATGTAATTTGGAGAGAGCACGGGCCAGTTGAAGAGTAAATTTCTTCAGGATAATGGACGGTATCACGTCTCCACCGCTAGCTTTACAGGAGACAAATTTAGAGATGATGCCCAATACAAACGTCGGGGTTATGTGAAGCTCGCTCAACAGAGTCTCAATTTTAGGGGGAGGGGGGGGAAATCAGTTGTGTGTACACCGGATATATCTATATATAGGAGGAACGGTGGAATAATGGTTAGCGGCATAGATTAAGGAATCGGAGAGCCGAGTTGGAATTCCCTTCCATTATTTTCGTGCTAATACACTTCGGAAAGGTTTGAATTCTCTTCTCCTTCCAGCTATGGGTAAATAGCTGGGTAGACTGGCTTCTATACCCTTGGTTGTCAACTGTTCTAAGTGAAGGGAAACTCTGAATTCAAAACCTGCAGAGGGTCGTTTGGGGACCTTGTGGCATGTAGTGAACCAGGTCTCTGTATTCGGCCCTTCAAAAAGTGTGGACGGTTCTTCACAAAACTTTCACCAATATAGCCAAATCTCATGTGCTAGTGCCGGGCTTTCGGATCCTAGGAATTGATCTGCTTGACCCTTATACGTCGGAATCGACGGGTGTGTCGAGTATATATATATATATATATATATATATATATATATATATATATATATGAAGAAATATAGTTTTAAGGTGTGCTATATCTATGGAATGAAGTGCTCAATATTAGAGATAGAGCATATTTGGATATAAATATAAAATTGAATATTGAAGTCAAAATTCAGAGGCGACAGGCTGTTTCATGTAGGACTCAATTATTATAGGCGGTCTAACGATTGCGTCCAGCATGAAAGAGCCTGTCGCCTCTGAGTGTTGACTTCAATGTTCACTTTTACATATATATATATATATATATATATATATATATAATGACTTTTGTCATGTCACGGCGTACGTAGTATGGCTTAGTTTTCTATAAGGACAAACGACGTGTAGGGGTTGATAGAAAGATTATGCTGGTTAGGAACTCAGTTGGCAGGAAATCAGACTTCAAACACTGGGTGTTAGCGAAAACTCAGTGGCTTGAAAACCTGCCAGCGGACAAACGTTTTTAACTGAGATGGCGAGGAACACAATTGGAAACCTTCAGACATCGGGTTTTATCTAAGATGGCCCGGAATTCATTTGACTTGAAAATCAACCTTCGGACATTGGGTTTTAACTGATATGGCGTGGAGCAAAATTGGATTGACAATCAGCCTTCGAAATAACTAAGATAGCAAGGAACACATTTGGCTTGAAAATCAGCCTTCGGACAGTGGTTTTTAACTATGATATATTACGAAGCACTCGGAGGGATATATTTGTGTATCACCCACTAGACTAGCCAGAGAATATTTTTTTTCTTTTGCTACTGAAATTTTTATTATTTCGTTATAGCATGGCTTCGTAAGTTTCTTTTTCCATTCTTCCATTTAAAAGTCTGCATGTCTTTTCTTTGTCTCGCCACTTCTTATATGCTCCTTTGGCATGGATCGGTTAAATACTTATACACTAATAAATATTATCTAACGCTAGAAGGTCGTCAATTCCTTTCATAGACTGTTCGATCAATGACGGAATGGATCTTCCTCCCCGACACCTACAAGAATTAGTTTTCTCTAAAGAGTGCAATGATTCCTGCGATAATGCCAGGTAAAAGTCAAAAGAGGAGCGACTATTCTTAATCGTTACTTTATTGGGGTTTATTGACCATTAGAGTCATGGAAATGTTGATAAAATCATTTGCCCCCATACCGCACCGAGTTCCTCAGACATGTCCCCACTCCGTTTTAGCTTGCTCGCGCAGAATAGGTTCTGAGAAAGATTGACAATATTTCACTCGTCAAATCTATTTTCTTCTGCTGATCATGGTGATGATGACGCTGACAGCGACGATATTTAATAACGTTCCATCGATAAGAGAAATGACTCGTGCCTACGGCAGGAGATAAACCAACAGTGAACTGACACATGTGTCAGGTCTCAATCAACAAGGTTTATCGAGAGCAATATATTTCAGCTTATATCGATTAAGTGATTGACTACGGAGCTTTAATTGTCTACATCTGCCAATGCCGAGGAAAACTCATGTACTTGAATCTATTATCTAAACCATTCACCACACTCAAACCACTTTTCAGTCAATAGTATAATTTTATGAATAGACTTTCGAAGGTATTTTAAAATAGGAAAGTGGTCATGTGGTCGAGTCTCTCGAATGTTATTGTACCGACCTTAAGAGTCGAGTTCGAATCTCAACATCGGTGATCCGAGGAGAATATCCCAACAGAGCTAGGGCAATTGTGCAAAGGAAAAGATCTCGGAAACCTTCAATGTTTATGTTAGATTCAATTCACCTTGGCTGAAGTTTTGATCGTACTGATGTTTTTCAATAGTGTTAATAAGTACAGGATGATGATAATTAAAATCACGATTCATTTCGTGCAATTGCAGTATAGGCTACAGTTTGGAACTGCTGATGAATAAGATACATTAAAATGCGTCGGTGGACGTCTGCAAGAATGATAAACTAGACACTTTAACAGATAGGATTAGTCGACACCCTATTTACATAATTCGGACTATTATTCTGATATTTGTCGCCATATTTATTACAACGTTTCGGCCGTCGTACGCTCCGGCTTTCTTCAGGTGGTTGGAATGTCGAATTGAACCCTTTATTTCGCTCACTTGGGTAGACTGTTCTAGTTCCACGTGCCATGTCTAATGGAGGTCAGTTATCTCCTTTTAATTCCCCTCTCACAGTTCTCCAACACCATAACCGGGTATTGAACTCACACTCTTTGGACCCAAGCGTTCGACATTCCAACCACCTGAAGAAGGCCGGAGCGTACAACGGCCTAAACGTTGTGATAAACATGGCGACAAAGATGGGGACAATAGTCCCAATAATGTAAATAATTTGCAAAGGGTTGACAAGCCTAAAAAATAAATAAATGAATGAAAATCTCACTTTCTCAACACACACACACACACACATATATATATATATATATATATATATATATATATATATATATATATATATATATATATATATGGGGGTGAGTGTGTGTCTGTGGGTGTAAATATTTTCAGACAGAGTGTATCTGTGGAGGAGACAAATTGAAAAAACTGTACTTCTTTAGTTGGTTGAAATGTCGAATTGACCCCCTTTATTTCGCTTACTGGGGTAGACTGTTCTAGTTCCACGTGCCATTTTTAATGGTTGTCAATTATCAGTTATCTCTTGATAATTCCCCTCTCCAAGTTCTCCAAGGTCTTAACCGGGCATTGAACTCACACTCTTTGGGTCTTGTCACTGGATCTAACCAGTGCCTTTATCCAATGTGTCCTTGATATCAATTAAACATGGCAGGTGGAACTAGGACATAAATATGTCGACAAAGATGAGGACAATAGTTCGAATAATGTAAATAGTGTACATACTACCTCATCTCAGAAATATAGAGAGATACTGAGTAGTCGGCAATTTGACAATAGACATCAAACGGCAAATTATCTTGATGGCAATAGGGTTTCAGATATTATTAGGTTGATGCAAAAATAATGACGTAATAATGTCGTTTTTTGACGTTAAAAATACGTCGAAAAACGACATTATTACGTCATTATTTTTGAACCAACCTAATATTATTACGGATTTCGATTCTAGATTGGTTACCATACTTGTGGAATTCTATGAAAAAAGAAGCTAAGCTTGGTAAATACCATGTGTTGGGTATTTCACTAGCGGTTTTCTCTTTTTATTGTGTCTGATTGTGTGTGTATGTCTCTTTTTTGGGTGTGTGAGTTGCATTTGGGCAGCATGAATTCCTCCAAATAATAATTGCAAAGTTCCACCGACAAGGTTGGAATATATCATATTATCATTTTGTTTTCCAAGTTTCGAAAAAGCTGTTGCTTATTGGCAGCAAAGTAATGGATAAGCTGTCCAGGTTATGTGTTTTATGTTATGTTCAAGTTCTTTCGACTGTCTCATTGATGATGAAGGACTGCATATTGCCTGTCTGATTGACGACACCCAGTTCTTATCAGCGACTGAGATAGTCGAAAGTCACACATTGGGAGCATTGCTGTATTCTTTCAAAATTTTAAGCCTGAGTATACAACAACATCTTATTCGCTAACATAAATATTTTAATAAATATTGCTAGTAGAAGATATATATATATATATATATATATATATATATATATATATATATATATATATATATATATATATATATATATATGTGTGTATGTGTGTGTGTGTGTGTGTGTGAAAATATATAGAGAATAGGAAAGAACTGGTTAGGTAAATAATCCAAAGTTCTTTAGTATTTTTGTTATTATTTTTAAAAAATAGTGCTCGATACAAAAGTAGAGTATAAATATAATTATTTATTTAAAAATATGATTCCAACACGTGTTTGAATCATATTTTTAAATAAATAATTATATATATATATATATATATATATATAAATAGATAGATAGATAGATATATGTATGTATACATATATATATATATATATATATATATATATATATATATATATATGTATATGTATATATATATATATACACACACACATATATATATATATATATATATATATATATATATATATTCATATATATATTCATATATACATATATTCATATATATATATATATATATATACATATATATATATATATATATATATATATATATAAAGAAATATGGTCTTAAGGTGTGCTATATTTATGGAATAAAGTGCACAATATCAGAGATAGAGCGTGTGTAAATATAAAAGTGAACATAGAAGTCAACACTTGTCTGTTTCATGCTATATGCAATCGTCAGGCTTGACGATTGCATATAACATGAAACAGACTGTCGCCTCTAAGTGTTGACTTCTATGTTCACTTTTATATATATATATATATATATATATATATATATATATATATATATATATATATATATATATATATATTCAAATATACATATGTTCATCATGTTTCGATGAAAACAAGAGACAAGGCACTACGATTAAGCTATATAATTAATTTTTATAATCTTCGAACAAGTTTTTTTTATAGAAATTATAGAACACTTTGTTTCCCAATAAGGGAAACAAAGTGTTCTATAATTCCGAGCGCTTTCGGCTATACTTTTACCCATTATCTAGGATGTTTTTGATTTTCACTTTAATTAGATGTATGCATTGTGTGTATGTTTTTAGTGTTATAGAGATGTTTTATTTTCCGAACACAGAACATTGGGGCCGTGTTTGTAGTTAATATAATTATTGTTGGCTTTTTCTTTCTTATTATTAAGGCTTATTATTATAAGGCTTTTATTCTGAGGTTTTTGTATTTCTATTTTCTGCTAGTATATTTCGGATGGAGTTTGGTAAGTTGTGTGTGTGTGTTTAAATGGACTCTAATAGAGCTGTGGTCTATTTTGATCGCTTATCTCGCTGTGATTTTTAAGGAAATATGCATAAATGAAGGATTACTACTTAAATACAATATATATATATATATATATATATATATATATATATATATATATATATATATATATATATATATATATTCAAGTTTTATTTTACTGGATAAAAATATTTAAGTAGGTGCGCTAGTTAAATAGTATTTTTTTCGTCTACTCACAATCGAAAAAACTTATTAAAAAATGATTCCATCCTGCGTCCACATTTCCAGGAGTAACCACAGTCTTATACATAACATTCTATTTAACTTTCTTTATTGTAAACTCTTCGTCGCTGAGCGATCAAAAGAGGTTGGAACAGACAGGTTTTCATTTTCCTTGATTTGATGTGACGAACCCCGCCCCAAATTGTAAAAGATTTTTACACACTGTATATGAAAGCAAAACTGGTTTAAGTAATGCTATTTTTTTGAAAACCCGTACGTAAGTAAAACAATTTAACAATTATCTGTAAACATCATGTATTAAAAATATTACATAAAAACATCTTATTCATCTCTCTCTCCCCCATATATATATATATATATATATATATACATATATATGTATATATATATATATATGTGTGTGAGTGTGTGTGTATGTGACTGTGTGTGTGTGTCTATGTGCGTATGTGTGTGTGTGTAATCAAAGTATTTTTAACAAATATATTTCTGATAATAAATCACCTGAAGATAAATTTAATCTGTCTTCTAATTAATCTATTTTGCAAACATCCGCTCAATCACGTTAAGTTTTTTCAACAAAGCGGAGTGACAACCTTTGATTTATACTGCAAATATGCTTAAAATTCGTTAGCCGTAGTAAATTTCCCGCCATAGAGCGGGAAATATGCTGATATCAATAGTTGTGCAAGGTAACTACACTCAAACACTCGGTAACTTGCGATTTCGGTTACAGAAAATTTCGTCTACAACCTTACATTTACAAGGTCTGGGTTCAACACAGTTAGGGATTCAGTACAGTTACCTGAGCGGTTCGATATTTTTTCCAGAAGTCACCCTCTTGAAAAATCTGATGATGAACGACATCCGGTAGCAAAGCGTCTGATCGGGAGATTTGAGGTTTTGCGAATCGTGAAACCACGTCTTGATTGCTATTCTTCCCAGATCCAGGCGAACCCGGGATGGTACCTCCTGTTAGGGTGCAAGCTATGGGCAAATAACCAACCCCCAAAGAGAGAAAAAACAACAAAAAAATACATTGTTAATATATGAAAGTATTAAAATTCTTATTTATAGTAAAATTACCAACAATACCTATTTATAACAAAATGGCAAGCAATAAGTTGTTAAAGGAAAAAGACCAGAAATATATTTCCTAGTATAATTACCAACAATACATTTTATTGCAAAATGACCAACAAAACATTTTATCTTTAGTTGAAAGCATGCAATTGCGTTCAAATATATATTTAACTGAAGCCGTATAATTTTATTACAAATATTCAGATTTCGGAAACAAGTAACACGCAGACTTTGATATGCCGCTAAACAAAATCAAGCAAACAGCGAGACCTTGACAAATCGACACAAGTGAAATTTTAATCTAGAATATTAGTTGCCACGCTAAAGTTCTAACCACCCAACAGAAGCACACATATTTTTGTGCTGCTTTTCTGACAACCTGTTCATATATCACATATATTTGGCTGAAATGCAAGTGCCTATTATACGCCTATAGCTCATGTAATCATGAAGAATATGTTATGGTTCGTATATTTGTCATTTAACCTCGCCCTGTTGACATGCTTCTTTCCCGCCCTTTAATAATGACGAATAAAAGAGCACATGATAGATTTCAGACGCAGAAACTGACGACTATATAGTTTTAAATGAAATGAAGATTTCATAGAATTAACGATATCAGTGTAGAACTTGTTTAGGTTGGAAAACAAAACCTAACTCTATCCTGGGGATCTTTAGAAATAAGAAATAGTCAATTGGATTCGTTATCTTGTAATCGATGGACAAATGTGTGGGAAATTAGATTTTGCGAAGAATAATATAAAAAAATGAAAGGAAAAGGAAAGCTATAATTCTTCTTTTGACTATTGCGATATTCAGCATTGCGATATATACGCGTACAAGTTGAAATGGATTGGTGACACATGTTCTCTTATAATATATACGAATAAGCCTACTGGAAATGTTAAAATAAATAAATGATAGCATTAGGAATATAAGAACTGGATTATTTTATTTAGATTATAGCCTCTTCATTTTAAACCGAATAATGTGTTCTGAAATGCTTCAGGCCCAGTGCGCCCACGTAATGCTTGCTTGAAAGACACTAGTTAAAAATCGGCAACTTTAATCATATTGTTAAAAAAATAATGAGTTTTTATAATTTTCACCGTCTGCCACAGCCCTCTAGATTTTGCTGTAGGAACCTCTCTTGATGGAGATATTTCCATTATAAGAAGGTTAAAGCTGAGCACCGATTTGGTATGAATTATGGCATTTCTTCATCAAGGGTATCTGCTATCTAAATGAAGATATTTCCTTATTAGTTGACACATATATCGGTAGGGAACTGCTAAATTTATGCCTTTCACAAAAGCATTAGAAGAGAATATGAACTCACTGAACCGATTTCACTTCGAGAAACTCTTACATTTGTTCTTTCTGTCTGAATTTCTGGGAGTCGGAGTTTTCATTGCTTACATTATATACCTCAGGAATATTGTCCAAATTTTAATGGTAGAAGGAATTATCCTTACAAACACTACTTACACCTGGGTAAGTGTCTACATCTTACTGGGAGTCACATTACTTACATAATTTACATCAGGGAGAGTGTCCACATCTTACTGGGAGAAGGAGTTACACTTACTAACATTATTTACACCTGGGAAATTGTCCACATCTTACTGGGATACGGAATTATCATTACCTACATTAGTTACACCCGGGCTATTGTACATATCTTACTGGGTGTAGGAGTTATTATTACTTACATTATTTCCATCCGGATTATTGCCCACATATTACCCGAACATTATCATTTTGTCCGGCCTTCACCAGGAGATTGTCATCCACGATAACCTTCATGGAGTTTCAAACTGAAGATTTTATTTAATCTACGGGCTTAGATTTTTCTCATTCCACTGCCCATATCTCGGTATATCTCGTCTACTCCTGATTTAATACTGCTTGGTTTTCGTTTCCACTGAACCCAATTACACACTGCCAAAGCCCAGAGATAGAACACACAATTACTATCTCCAAATTCATGAACCAAGACTTTAATCAACGAGGATTTTATTTTCATGGGAGCTTTGAATAATAAAAAAATAGTTATTCTTCTTTCACAATTGAATACATGGTAGATAATAGTCAGCTTTGATATATATAAATGTTTGTGCGGACATGATCTCTAGACGGGGTGATATGTGTATTTTACGTTGGAGTCATATTTGGGGTTACAGTTTGATTTATTATTATCACGTAACATGGCTTTCGTCTGTCTTTTATATAAATATTTTCATGGAAGTTCTCATGAGCTTTGTAGAGTAAATGGCCATGATTAAATTTAAGTGGCAGAAGTGCTTAACAAATAGAATTGACAACGTTTGCAATAAGCGCACAAATAATGTAAAGTAAGCAAATATATGCGAAGCAAATTAACCGTAATAACGCAAAGCAAGAGTAATACGGGAAACCGTTTACAAACTATGAGTAGGTGTTTACCCTGAATCTTATTATACATTGCCCGTGTCAGTGGTGTGTGAATTCGCAATGTAAACCAAATTGACAACCCCCCCCCCCCGCCAAAAAAAATCACCCCCCAAAAAACAAAACAAAAAAACGCTTTCGGCTATTATTCAGTACGACATTTCTAAGTGGTAAACTCGGAGCCTGATGAAGGTCGAATGCCCTAAGAACCGAAACGTTCTGACAACATCAGCAAAGATGTTATGATTAACGAAATATTCAACAAGTAGATGGATCTTATTCTTGTTTATATGAGCTAAAGTGAATAGATCTAAAATCACAGAGTAAGTTTCTTATTATTCTTTACTAGGATCAATCTGGTTGGTTCCGTTAAAAGTTTCTCAGGTGCCATTATCACATTTGCGATTTTATGAAGACCATTTTATCGATGTAACTTCTTCTATTGTTTCTTGTAGTGATCGAATGTAGCTTTTGTTCAAAATCATTTTTATTTTTGCTGACAAGACCCGGAGATCAAGTGACGTCAAATATCAAATAATTTGAACTCTTCCAACATTCCTGATATCCGCAATGATTAGTTATATATTATATTACTAAAATATCTGTAAGTCAAATTCGTCTAATCGATATCACTGTTAGGATTGTTGAACTAGTCTATTCTAACAGTTGCGGCTGATAACATTATAATGGGCATTATACTAGAAAGAGAATAGTTGATATTATAGGACACATGATAATAACTGATTGGTTGTTTTTTAACGGTATATCAAGAGCTCATGGGTCATTTAATGCCGCGATTTTATTTTCATGGGAGCTTTGAATAATAACAGTATTGTTTTTCTACTTTCACAATTGAATACATGGTAGATAATACTCAGCTTTGATGCATATATATGTTTGTGTGGACATGATCCCTAGACGGGGTGATATGTGTATTTTACGTTGAAGTTATATTTGGGGCTACAGTTTGATTTATTTAAAAATTGTAGTATATTATATGAACTAAACTTATAAAATGTTTTTTTTATGTTGGTTGTTTTGTGGGTTGATTTTGTTTGGCGTCATTTCAAAATCCATGGGTGATTTAATCTCGTAATCTAAATATTTTCTATGTAATTTTATGCTTTCAACTAGAAACATTTTGTGCATAATGCTATACTTTCTGAGTAAAGATATGTTTTATAGATACATATTTTGTAGATCAAGAAATGTATTGTTGGTAATTTTACTATGAAAATGTACTGTTGATTTTTTTTTTTTGGAGGGGGGTTCCGGAGGAGCATATTCCAACATAGTCCTGTTGATTTACATTTGCCTATAGCTGGGACCCTAACATGTGCTACTTCCCTAAATCAGGGTGGACCTGGGAACAATAGCAATTAAGAAGTGGTTACAGGCTCCTCAAATCAGGGACCTTGCTGTCGATGTAGTTTATCGTCATAAGCAGGACGAGACATGGTAATAAACATTGCTTTTAACATTATAATCTATTATAATAATTCTATTAAAATAGCTATATATTTTAATATAATTTCTCATTATAACAGTCTGTGACATTATAATGCTATAATATTATAAAAAAGGAGTTAACATCAAAATGTATATTTTAATAGGTATGGGCGTTTGCATAATTTTTTATAATAATGCTATTATTAAAATAGATAAGGTCGTTACACTTATAATGCATTATAACAGATATGATCGGTAAAAATTAAATCGACGTTATACTAGACATAGTCAAATTTATAATGCTCATTTTATTACAGATATTGTAATAAACATTATATCAGATATTATAATATATATATATATATATATATATATATATATATATATATATATATATATATATGAGATTAGATTAGAGATTACAGATATTGAAATAAACATTATATCAGATATTATATATATATATATATATATATATATATATATATATATATATATATATATATATATATATATGAGATTAGATTAGATATTATAATAGATAATAGATATTATAATGAACATGGTCCTTAAAATTATAATGTGCTATTATCATAGACATAATTATTAACATTGTAAAAGGTGTTTTAATAGACATTTTCGTTTAAACCATAATGTTCTGTTATAATTGACATGGATGTTAACAATTATAATCGACAATAACGTCAACATTATAATGTTCTATTATCACTCTAAGAGACATTATAATAGACATATTGTTATTATTATACTATTCTCTTATAATAGCCATAAACGTTAACAATATTTGTTTTGATTAAAATATACATGAGAGTTAACATCTGTCTATATTTCTGAGATGAGGTATTGTAACTATTTACATTATTTACATTGTTCGGACGTGTGCTCTCACTTTTTCTATCATATTCACGACGTTTCGGCCGTTGTACGCTCTTCATGGACGGATAGCCCAGTTAATAAATGTTGATTGATTGAAATAATCCAAATAGTGACTCGAACCAAACAGTTGTTAATTCTGTCACTGACAACAGAAGAACAAAAAACAAGTGGTGAGTTGACTTACTAAAGGGAATTAACAAAAAAGTCGATATAAGAACTTGGCTATCCGAGTTCTAAAATCGGGCGATTACGTTATATTCACTTTCACACTTTTGGGAAATGGTATAAATCTTCTCTTCTCCCCTGAGTTAAATTGCGGGTCTCTAAACCTGACTGGCAAGTTGTCTAGGAGAAGGAAAACACTGAATTCAAAACACAGGCTTCTTAATCTGTACAGTGGCGTGCAGGCAATATATCTGCGAAAGTAAAACGTGCAAAGCATATCTGAGATATCCAGAAAAGGTATGGCACGGGGAACTATAACACTTTCCTCACGTGGATTAAATAAGGATTTCGGTTCTAAATTCCAGCGTATATCACCTGAAGAAGGCCAGAGCATATAGCGGTCGAAACGACGTTTATATGAAAATAAAGATAGGGAAAACTGTCCGAACACTGTAAATAGTGTAAATGAGAGTTGACATTATAATGTTCTTTTACAATAAACATATTCGTTGATAGGTATTCATATCAGTTTTTCTTCTAGAGTATGTTGAGACATTTCTCATTTCGTTTTCTAGTAGGAATTTCTTTTCAAAATTTCGTCGTCTTTATGCTTTTTATTAATATTACGTCATTAGTTTTTGTCTTCACAGTTTTTACACATTTTCATCAGCTTATCTAGATAACAGACAACTTGAGAGCGTTTATTACATTTTTCTACAATTATTGTCGTTTTTGCTATAATTTCTTTTGATTTAGGAGAGTTTAACTTTTCCGAAAAACATCTTTTAACTTCCATTTATAAAAAAACCGTAAACGAGAAAGGAATATTGCAATTATGGTCGGGGAAAAATACTCAATGACACATAACACATATGCATGATGCCATAGCAAACAGTGAATAATTAAAAAATAAAAGGAAAAGCAAAAAAACAAAAAACAAAAATTCTCCTAAGGAAAATATGAAACTAAATTTAATTTTAGAATTACCGATTAACAGCAGTCGTTTTTGGCCAAACGCCGATGATCATTTATCGAACGATCATCATTATATTTTATATGCTAGTTCCAAAATCTAAAAAAAGAAATCGATACGTTTTAATAATACCAAGGCTGAGCAAGATTTACGAACGCATAAAGAAGTTATTCAATATTTAACTAAAACATTATCAATGAATGTGTCTTTCATATGAAGAGACGGCGCGACGCATCGTGACGAAAACTCGTTAAATTGTTTTTGCTAAGGTAGTAACTTTGTAAAACGTTTGTCGCGATGCCTACTTTTATAAAACTATTGAGACTATCACCTATGTAAGCATGCACTAGGTGTCACTAGTAGTTTTTAATCGAGGGGATAATTGCTATCCAATATTCCACTTTGCGTCGCTGTAGGCAAAACCTGGGAAAGACCCGGCGTACATACACACGGCGGCGAAAGGAGAAAATATCGCCACGCCGAGAAAAGGAAGTGCGAATCTTCTTTCCAATATAAATGAAGCTTGAGAAAACATAACAGTATCACCTATCAGGACAGACGAACGGACCAGATCTTTCCGTCGGAGAAGGAAAACTCCAATTCAATCCTACTACCCCTCTGACTATATCTACATAACTTGTGCGATTTGCAACACACCGAGGCTGTTTGAAACGCGTCCCAATTCTTATATAATCATCATTTCCAGACAAGTGGCGCATCATCCTTAAAGTCTTTATTTAATTATGCGTTTATTTTCCCTTGTCGGCAGCATGTGTCTGCTCTAAAAAACTTATTTTAGTAGCGTAAAAAGGTGCAGTTTCCAAAGCAGTTTCAATGACATGCTTTGGCAAGTCAGAAAAAAAGCAGTCATAAAAGACATATCTAAGCAGTCGTAAAACTCGGCATAGATAACGTCATTTACGGCCCACTTGGTACGTGCGTGTTTTAATCAGCGTTGATTTCACTTGTGTCACACCTATCTTCACAGTGGCGGCTGTCGATGAGTCCGGATTTGGTCTGCAAGGCCGATCCCTGCCTGAAATCAGTGCAATCAATGAGAACAGTTTTTATTTCATGGCTCACCGTCCTCCCTCTTGTTTATTTTTACATTTAGAAGATGTCTGTTGAACTCCCGATTTTTATTTTTTTTTTTTGGCTAATACTTGCGCTCAATGATTTGAGCTTCCCAGATGTTGTTGTCAAGCGCAAAGAACATAGTCTTCGTGCCGGAGGTTCAGACTTGGTTCTATAATCCTAATTAGCAAGTGGTCCGGGGTGGGGAAAACACTGAATTCAAAACAGACCCTTCTGAAGCTGTACAGTGGCGTGCAAACGATATATCTGCGAAAGGAAAACGCGCACAGCATATATGCATACACTCTTGATTTTTGAAAATGATGTTGAAACCATCGTGTATCGGGCCAAAGGAATATGCCATGTTATCACTATGAAACAGGGATGTTAACCGGGACAGAAAACAAAATAATGAACAATAATCTTGGCAAACGAAAGCACAAATCTACAAATAGAAACGAAATAACTTTAAAAAATTATTATTATTCCTGTGCATTATTTTATATTTGTTATTTAATGTTATATTTTTTTAAAAATTAGAGTAGATGTTTTTTGACATGAAAAGCCTTCATCTCAATAAACATGGCCGTTAATTTATATTACTCATTATAATAAAAATGGTTGCTAAAATGGCATCACACGTTCTCGATATTGAAATGATGTAAAATCTCTTATGTATTATTCTAAGTTTTGGTTTCATTATTATTATTTGTGATAATATATCATTTTTTTTTACATTATAAAGATTTATAATAATAAACGTAGTCGTTAAATCGTAATACACATTTTAATAGACATGATCGTTGAAATTAAACACAGGTTTTCAACAATGGAGTAACGTAAAAATCTACCAGACAGGTTTAACAGGCTTTTACGTCATCAAACATCTATAGCTTTCAAATATCACATCATAGATTACAGATATACTTAACCTGATCTGCTGAAAGTAAATGTTGAGGTTTAAACATTAATATTAACAGAATATTTTCTGTTGATGTATAAAATTATCAGACTGTTTTGTTAGTGAATCTAAGTTCGAATTTTACAGATGATGTCCAAAAGATAAACCAAATGTTGGAAAATGGAAAAGTTAATTAGAAACAAGAAAGGATTAATGAAATTTTATGTAGTGTCAATACTTATATAAATCAGCGAATACTGGAAGATTTTTTCACAGATGAAGAGGGAATTTAAGGCAACTGAATTTTGGTTCTACAGAGCGATGATGAGCATACAATGGACGGAATATGTGAGCAGCGAGAAAGAATTTAAGCAAAATGGGAATAAAAAGGGCACTTTATTGAGATACATGTAGAGAAAGTTGAAATCTCTTGAATATATAATGAGGAAAATTAGTTTGAATATTTGTCACTAAAAGAAGATTTTGAAAGCAAGACTGGCAAAAGGAAACAGCAACTGAGATATTTTGTGCAAATGTCTGTCCTCGGATGTAAATATTGTTTACAATTTGTGGAGAGCCATTATTATTACACATAAAATATGAAGTTAAAACCCCAAGAAAACATTTACGAGTAAATCTGTATATATATATATATATATATATATATATATAATATATATATATATATATATATATATATATATATATATATATATATATATATATATAGGTTGGTGCAAAAATAATGTCGTTTTTATTTTGAAGTTAAACGTAGAAACGACATTATTTTTGCACCAACCTAATATATAATATTCATTCTTAAACGTAGTCCCCACCGCATCATTAAATGCAAAAGATTTTTTAGGCTTGTTTTGTTTTATGCCATATCAACCTCAAGGGGCTATATAATGCCAACAACATTTTTATTGCTGGTAACTTTTAAATGTATTGCTGGTAATATTTTTCAGCAAGAATGTATTGCTGGTATTAAAACCTATTTTTATACTTTCATAATGTTTTGACCCCAGTTTGGAGGTGGGTCAACTATTCGCCCATAGCTGGGACCCTAACAGCTACTAACACAGCGGGTCAGGGAGGACCTGAAACACAAGAAATTGCGATGTACTTCCACGTTCCTCAAAACCTCCTGATTAAAGGCCTTGCTGTTGGATTTTGTATATCTTACCCATGACACGGATGTGGTTTATCGTCATATCCAGGACAGGGTGCAAAGGAATACAAAATTAAACCTGAAAATCTCAAGGCAAACTTCAGTTTATCATAACTGTTCAGCTACGGACATATTGATATAACCTTTGACGATCACACAGAAAATGACGGCGATATTCATATCTCAGAGAGGACTTCAGTAATGGCAAAAGCAATGCTGACTTTTATGTGGAAGCTTTCTCAATTTTATTTTTATGTTGTTTGGTAACAGATTCCTGGTGTCTTCATCTTTATATCGTTGACTTTTATGCCTCTGTTTGTTTGGAAGCTAATTATTATAATGTGAAAATGATTGCAATAAGACTTTCCTAAAGTAGACTATAGAAACTGCAAGAGCGAAATGACTAATCCAGCAATTAATTTTTGCTATTGATCGTGTCTGGCTCGAAGCACGACCGACTTCATTTGACCTTTAGTGGTATTTCATTTAAAAAGAAAAAAAAGTGAACGAAGACTGTATTAAGTTGACACAGACATAAGAGATGTAAAGAGAGAGAGAGAGAGAGAGAGAGAGAGAGAGAGAGAGAGAGAGAGAGATTGGTAAGATAGAGAAAGGGAGGTGCATCTGGGAGACGGATCATGAGAAAGATACGTTTCACAGAGTCTATATTAAATTAAGTCTAGTGTCAATCTTGACAAAGACACAACAAACAATTTTAGTGACAAGCGAAAGTGATAAATTGGCGGAAAATATTCAACATCAGACATGTTGGCCAAATTCGTAAAAGATTGAACATAACAGCTCAGATTCCTTTACATTAAAACTAATTTGACATTTTCGTTGATACAAAATTACTATAATATATATTACACTGACAGAATAATAATATAGCTTATCCAGAAATACGCATATATATATATATATATATATATATATATATATATATATATATATATATATATATATGTGTGTGTGTGTGTGTGTGTGTGTGTGTGTGTGTGTGTGTGTACCTCAATAATATTTATAAAACGGTATAGTATGAGCAAAAAAGCCCGAAACTTGACAAAAGCAAAGATTTATTGCCAAAATATTTATGTCATTATTAAGAGGAAAGAACAAATAATTTTGTAATTACTTTATTAAAATTTAATCTTTTCGAGTACGTTAGAAATTTTGCTTAGGCAAAAGACTAATTTGGGAAATTGTTTGCGCCAAACTTTAATATGGGAAATTTAGTGTACTAAAAAACATTGTATTGAAAATCCTTGCAAAAATCAAATAATTGTCGGATTTTAATTCGGTTTTCAATCCTTATTCACAAATAAACTAAATTATTTTAAAATATGTTTTTAGAAAATCTTGATAAATATATATTTCTTTTCTTACTTCGGACAGAGCGCGACTCGATTGTGTTTCTTTCTTCGGACAGAGCGCAACTCAAAATTGCATATCTTTAAATATATATAACTTTATCGTATATATATATATATATATATATATATATATATATATATATAAATAAAATTTATATCAAACATTATAATCTTTATGAACCCCCAAAATAACACTTTCAAAGTTAAACAAAATAACAGCGTGTTTCCAACACGTTTTACAAAGAAAATTAGTGACGACTTATCTCATTACTTCCTTCTCTCTTTCTCACTCTATGTGTTTTTTTCTTCTCTACCCCTTTGATATCAATATATAACTTCCGTTAAGTTAACCGTTTAAATATGTCAATATCTGCTAACTCATCCATGTCTTCTCTATCCCTCCTCACTTCCTCACTTCGTTAATTTACATATGTTTAATTCGGCCCGTCAAAAATGTGTAAAGTTTTCTTTTCATTTTTTGTTTGGAAGTAAAGTCTGATGATCCGCAGTCCTTTAAAAGGGCTGTGGTGAAATAATTTATTAAATGGAACCTTAAAGTGGTCTGTTTTTATTTAAATTATTTGCTCTGGATTTACATTGAGCACTCTGGATTTTATCCTCCTCATGTTTACCCATACGGATTACCTAGTTTTTCTTAAACTAAATATATATATATATATATATATATATATATATATATATATATATATATATATATATATATATATTTGAAGTTTGTAAATACTTACAGAATAAGAATGTTCAGTGTAAATCTACACGTTGTATTGTTTCCTTCGCAAATCCAATCTATCTATCTATCTATCTATCTATCTATCTATCTATCTATCTATCTATCTCACTCCTGTGTGTCAATCTATTCTCAACTTTTATGATGCACATTAATTATTCGCAATAAAACTGATATTAAATAACTTATGTTGGCAAAATATCATTAATATGAGCAATGTATAATGCTAGTTTCTTTCTATGATATATTTATTAACAATATTGATATCTTTTTGCGTGCGTGTTTTTATTGTTCAAACACTGTAAGTGCAACATTTTACTATATTTTTAAATCATTAATATGATAAGTAATATAATAAGTAATATATTCAACAGAAACATTATTTTAATATCACATTATTCCATATATTACGATGGTAGGTCAAACATTATCATCACATGCGTCATAATATGGCTTTGTGCGTGCCACAGTGTCTTCTGCTCCTCCGTGCTTATAGTTGCTATAATTGCGGTCATACAATCGAAATTTGATCTGGATCGCGCCAGTTTTCTTGATGTTGTTATAGTATAAACATAACCGTTCATCTAACACTGTGCACCGAGAAGGAACATGGAGCAATGATGCGAATCTGCAGAGAATATGCTACCTCATCGATGATAACTCACCGGTTCACAATTACCGTCTCTCGAACTTGATTAATCTTCTCTTCAGTGGTGGAGGTTGACGGGCGTCTGGCTACTTCTCCGTTCGTCACGCTTCTCCGGACACTTTCAAACTTCTCAGTCCACTTATATACACTTCTACGCGGTTGGGCCCTGTGGCCGTAGTGATAACATGGCATCTTCCTTGGATCCGATAGAAGAGCGTCCTATGTCACACATTCCGTGCAGAGAAGTCGTATCAGTGTTCTGCGTTCCTCCTTGTTGCACACTGCTAGCGGAGCAACCATGTTTACATTGTAGTTACAATATAACAGCTGGCCACTTGTTTTCGAGGAAAACCGTCTGTTAGGGCGGCTAGCCAATCACTATTGCAGATGCTCGCTCAGGCACATTTGTGTTTGCTCAACACCTACAGAGCCCACCTGTGGTTTATACTGCAACGATGCTGAGCAGACCTTAGCTGTAGTTTCTGGGAGTAGCAGAAACAAAATCGATGTGACCAAGCTCAAACTTCGATTACGTGATCACAAGAGCCCCACCTATAAGCAGGCATGAGTAGAAGGCAGTTTTATAAATTTAATGATATGTTATAACGAAAGTGCGGATAATGTTTGACTTGCTGACGTTCGCGAATAAAATATTTTTTTATTTTATTATTTTACATAATAATATGAGTCTTCAAAATTCAATATTTATCAATCTAACAACCACCACCGTTTCGAATTTAACATTAATTGTTGAAACGTTTACTGCATCTCAGATATTTTCTTTCATTTTATACACTTTTCTATTCTAACATACAATCTTTTTTTTATTATAATTTACATATTATTTTGGATTAATATCTTTAGAGTGTAGGGAGTATTTCAATATTTTGATATATTAGAAATAGTTATGTGCCATGCGTGAGACACGCTTAAGCGATCATTTATCTTTTGATACATGACAGGCAGATGGTTGACATTTCTTTCTGTGGTAGACCAGCTGCTATCCAATGCAAGCCCGATCTGTCCTGCTATTTCCCCATAGCAAGGGGGAGAAGAAAGGGATTCATACCATTCCCAAACGTATTAGCACGTAAGTGAATGTAATGGATTCCTCAATAAGAGTTGCTATCTATTACTGCACAGTGCCTCCTGCCTTAGAAATAGTACTTGTTAATGTTTATATTATCAGGAAACATTAACATTTCCTTATCAGGAAACATTCGGAATTCACAGATCGAGCAGATAGTTCTTTCGGTTGCAATTATGTTATGGTAATTTACCCACGCACGCATGTACTCTCCCAGCTATAAATAGGAGCAGGTAATACCTTTTGGAGAGGGAAATTTCCAGCAGTCAGCTCTGAGAGTTGGACCGAATATTCTTGCTCTAACTCTCTCGTTTGTATTACTGTTTCTGTTAATATATTTAACTCATTTCCTCCTTTTGTGTCGTTATTTGTGGCCCTAACAAGGCCACAAGTTATTCATAGGAATATTTTTCTGAAAATAATTTTTCGGTGAAGAATGTTTCTTTCGAGTATTGATAGAGGTTGTGGGGGGTTCTACCTCTTTTTTTTTCTTTTCTTTTTTGACGGAGTATAGAATGATAATATATAAATTATGTTGTTATTTTCTCTTTGTGTAACATGAAATATCCATTGTAGTTGTTTAAGCTGTTGACAGATCTCGAATGCCATGGTTTCTGCTATTTGCTTATCTTCTTCGTGATTCTGTAGATCCACTTCACAATATTTTCAGAAAGGTGATCTTTGACAAAACCATAAGGCTTCACTCGTTCGAAACCTTTTCTTAACCATTGATCACAGAAATAAATATTGTTCAAAGAAAGCGATTGCAAACGGCTGACAGGATTGATATTTCTAAACGGGTTTGGCGCCATGCACGACGTGCACATGAAAGTGTCGATCTGATGATTTTTTTTCGAAAAAGAATGATCCTCGACCCAGGCTTCCTTCGGTCGAAACCACTTTTAATCATTGATCTGAGAAAGCAGTTGCTTACAGCTGGCAATTTAGATATTTCTGAACGTGTCTGGCGACATGCATGTCACCCATGTGATAAACACTATCCGGCAAGGCTGGGGCACCTCGATGTAGTGTAATGGTTAGAAAGCTTGTCTTGCTAGATCAATTAAGACTGAGAAGTGAGTTCAAAATCTTCACTGGATACCCCGTACTTTCGGCTTTGTGCCACATCTAAGTCGGGGGGTGCACCTCGAGGTGACGTAATGATTAAAAAGCTTGTCTTGCTCGATCAGTTACGACTGAGTAATGAGTTCGATCCTCACTGGGCGTCCCATACTTTCGGCCTTGTGTCACATCTAAGTCGTGGGGGGGCACCTCGAGTTGGTGTAATGGTTAGAAAGCTTGTCTTGCTAGATCAATTACGACTGAGTAGTGAGTTCGATCCTCACTGGGCGTCCCATACATTCGGTCTTGTGCCACATCTAAGCAACGCTTGGAAAATCATTAGGGCACCTCGAGGTGGTGTAATGGTTAGAACGCTTGTCTTGCTAGATCAATTACGACTGAGTAGGGAGTTCGATCCTTACTGGGTGTGCCATACTTTCGTCCTTGTGCCACATCTAAGCAACGCTTGGAAAATCACTATCCGACGTGGCTGGCAAGGTAGGTAATATTCAGCTTTGCAGGATGTGAAGTAGCATAGTTTTAGAAGATTATTCATTTTCATCTTATTGGTTATAGCCTGTTTACATCAAACCCGTTTTATTCAACAACTAGCAATAAACCACTACACATATCTTGACAGTATCAATTTTTTTTAAAGAGTCCCACAAAAGTATTGCGTAAATTCTGAGGAAATTATGATTTTTACTTGTTCTTATCAATTTCATGAATATTTACTTATTTCCGTAAAGTACGTCCAGATAACGTTTAGGCCCATCCAATATATTCCTCTATTTATCAATATAATTTACTGTTGAAATATCAATATACGTGTACTTCATTACATCACTTACACGTTTTCTTTTTGTTTGTTGATAGGCTGATTTGTTCTATATGAATCGTGAACATGTACCGTTATTTAAAGGCAAAAATATTTAGGATTGTAATAATATTCTGAAGATAATCAATATTTACAGATGCACGTCCTAATAATAAACCCACAGCTGGGGGATAACTGGCTTCATAAGTTCCCCAATATATTTGTGCTTAAGTGAATGCAACTAATCAGACTGAAATTGGAGCACAGTTCTGCGATTTGCAATTCAGAGGTGTTATTTTACACCATATGTACGTCCAAGCTAACAGGACATGGTATTCCCAAGAAGTCAGCATTAGATAAACTGAGAAGGCTTGACGTTAATTAACTGTAGCGATCATAAGAAAACAGGACTTTCAACGTGATACGGTTGTAAGCCGCGTGACTTTGCATTATCTAATTAAATGTGTTAGGTTATTTCTTTAGTTTATAAAATGTGTTTAATGTTCTGTATATTTTATCGATGTTATATATATATATATATATATATATATATATATATATATATATATATATATAGTATCGATGTTTATATTCACGCTATTGAATGTTTTCGCCGCGAAATCCATTTTCTTGTTTACAAAGTGTATTTAGAACATCATTATAGTCAGTTTTTATCTTCTTATCTCGCAACGTTTCTATTATCTATCTATTTAGCAAGAAATATATATATATATATATATATATATATATATATATATATATATGTATATATATATATATATATATATATATATATATATATATGTATATAATTATTTATTTAAAAATATGATACCAACGCTACAGAAGATTTCTCATCTTTATGCTCTACTTTTGTATCGAGCACTATTTTTAAAAATAATAACAAAAATACTAAAGAACTTTGTATTATTTACCTAACGAGTTCTTTCCTATTTTCTATATATTTTACACACACACACGCGCACACACATACACACACATATGTATGTGTGTGTGTGCGTGTATATACATATATATTGCGTGTACATATATATATATATATATATATATATATATATATATATATATATATATATATATATATATATATATATATATATATATGATATTGTTCTTTTGATGTATGTTCTTGGCAAAAGGGAAAATCATAAATTTATTTGTCATAAATCTATCTATCTATCATCAGTCAGTATTGTTGCTTCGGTGTATGTACGCGACAAAAATTCAGGGGAATGCAGTTCTATTCACCATGAATATAATCTATATATCTATCTATCTATCTATCTATCTATCAATCTATCAAAGTCTGTTTTGATGCCTCTATATATGTGCTCAACAAAATAGCAGTGAAAGACAGGTTGTATACATCGTAAATATAATATACCTTTATATATATATATATATATATATATATATATATATATATATATATATGCATCTATATATATACATACATACACACACACACACACACATATATATATATATATATATATATATATATATATATATATATATATGTATTAAAACAGACGGAGATCTATCTTTCTATTAAAATAGATGGTGATCTAATGAAATCTAGAAATTAAGCTCAACCCAGACGTCAAGTGGAACTGGTACATACGACCCATCGCTAAAGTTACTGGAAATATGGTCGTTTCCTCGTGTCGGCTTAATAAGTTCCTGAATGGTCTTGTTATCCTCTACTTATTCTAGAGCCATATAGAAAAAACCAAAAATGGAGTACTGCTATCATTTATGACCAGGATCTATCGAGGCTTTACTTTCTAAAATTGTCCGCGTTTCCTTATATTTGAGAAATTATTTTCCCTCCTACACTCCTTTTTCACGGACGAAATGTTGCAAGCGACGCACTTCTTCATTGCTAGTTCCACGGAAAGAGCTCAGAGGTACTACATCTCTTTAATTCCACCAATTCTAACCTTCACTAAGACCCCACATTGTAACGAACCACCCTAATACCATTCGTATTACATTGGTGAGATGTATGTTGCACCCGATAAACATCTTTCCATGAATCGCTTGTTTGTGGAACCGATTCTCAAGCAGCTGCTTCCCCAATCCATATACTCTTAATCTGTTCAAGGCCAAATTTAACCGTTATCTTTTACTCATATCCCCATAAACTGCTGCCTTTACCCTGTAAACCTCTACCTCCAGTGCTTCCGTGCCTTGTGCTAAAAGGATTGTAAAAAATGTTCAAATGTTTGTTAGAAACTTTCCACGTTAAAAAGTCAAGAATCTCTAAACGAATTGTATCGGATTGTTGTCTAATATTTTGACAAGGCCTTATTGCAAATAATGGTGAATAACTAGTTTGATACAGTCTAATAGTACTTAATTATTTGAAGAATAAAATTCATAAACAAAAATAGAAATTATTTATGACCCTACCTAATAGATGTATAAATACTTTTGGCAAATTTAGACCAATCGCATTTTTGAAAAATATGAAAATTATACTTGAAAATATTGATAGTTTTACAATGTCCATATACTTAAACGGGGACCACTGAGCTTTAGGATTAATGATGACTACAAACCATCTAAAAACAAATACCACTTGAGCGAAAAAAATATTTAAAAAAGCAAATTGTGTCGCTCTTGTTGGCTATGAAGAGAGATTTGACCCATTAGAGAAATTAAAATTTGAAGAAGGGGAGATGGTATTGATGCAAAATCTGTAAGAGTCAATGAGTGCTAGCTAGCGGGGACACGCTCGCAAACACGATATATAAAAATGGATTTGACAGTCTCAGGGGTGTTGTGGTGATGGGGGGGCATCTATCATCAAAATATCTGTCATCGTCACAATTAAGACCAAACCCAACGATTTTATTATCACTTAGGCAGAAATTCACTTTTGCCAATAGTAAAAAAATGAGATAAAGGCTCACTACAAATACAGAAAATGAATAATGAAATTAAAAAAAATTAAAAGAACATAATGAAAATGTGTTCCTTTAAAAATTGATTTCTTTAATTTGCCTGAAGAAGGTCACAAGACCGGAAACGCGTGTAGCAAAAATATGAAGAATAAAATATAAATACACTAAAAGAAATCCATATTATAACAAAAACGCTTTCAGTTTCTCTCTTTTTGGTAAATATACATTTTTCTCTCGTTGGAACAATTATAAACTTTTCCCTTCATATACATGGCTCTGTAGGTTCATAGTTATATATATATATATATATATATATATATATATATATATATATATATATATATATATATATATAATTGGTCAATTAGGTGAATGATGTTATATTCAGCAACTCGATCGATTCTGGAGATTTGTATACACATGTGCACATCTAAAAATATACCTTTGTTTCGCTCATCTGTTTTTTTTTTAATTTTTTTTATCGGTGATCTAAATTATCTGGTTTGATAGAATTCATGCTATTCCGAAATGCATGTCATATAATTAGCCTATACGACTCAGCTTTATAAAACTTAATTTTATTATTATTATTATTATTATTATTATTATTATTATTATTAGTAGTAGTAGTAGTAGTAGTAGTAGTAGTAGTAGTAGCAGTAGTAGTATCCATTATTCGAAAATATGAGAAAAGTGTAAAGTAAGTTATGCATACAAGTCTTGTTGGTTGAATTCAATAAAATATGTATGTACATACGTATATCCGACTGAAAGAAGTATTTTTATTTAACTTTTATAGTGATTTGGAAAAATCGTACATCATGCAGGGATTATTCTGGCAATGTCTGGCAAGATAAGTCCTCCTAATATTAGTCTGAGGTTGTTTTATGCAAGTAAGGAATATTAGATTTTCTACGAATTATAAATATCTTGTTTTAATGTGTAATAAATTTTTGAAGCAATCAGTTCAAAATGTTTCAGCGACAAATTTAATATCTGGAAAATATATCTAATTTTTTACACTGAAACTATTCAAAACAATTTTGGCATAGAAACACAGTGGTTGAGAGAGTTGGATCTTTCTCAAAATCCGAATTGCCAATTTTGATTTTGAAATTCAACACTCATTTTCCACTTGAAGGACTGAAAAAATATCTTTCTACTCTTGCCCCCGATTCTAGTTATGCGTTGCTCTAAGTTAAGTTTTGGACATAAATACATACATTTTAAAGCTAGTTTTCCACAATGCAAGTCCCAAGAGCCTTTTAATATAGAAACCTTCGTAATGGAAATGTCTTGATTGAATCGTTTTCCACGGCATATCAAGTCTTTGGAGGTTAATTAATGCCAGAAAATATTTTTAGATTGTAATAATTTTTTTAGATGATATACAGATGACATTTTCCGGAGATAATAAGCAGCGGCCATAGAGAAAAATCTGTCCGAATGGAAATTCTTTCTTATCGGTGGAATACGATGCGAATGAAGGTGATTGTTATTTGTGTACATGGCATGGCATCTTTTGTCTGTAAAGTCCGAACTGGTGGATCTCAAACTGTGCTCGCCGAAACATTTTCTATGGAAATAGCCTTAGTGTAGATATAAACTTGCAACGTTGCAACACATTACATAAACCTTATTTGGAAACATAAAATAATTTGGTATAAAGTTTTATTACAGAAAAAATTATTAAAATCATCATTATTTTACTCAAGAAATAACTGAATTTATTTAAACAATGCATCTATAAATAAAAAAAACAATTTTTTTCTATCCTCTGCCAGACACAATGATTGAGAAAGCATTACGTAGCACCAATGACTGTGAGACACGCTGAAAGAGCCATTCGGTTTCCTGAGGCTCATCCCTTAATCGAGAGGCAATCCCACCGACCCTCCAAATAACGCCATCGAACGAGGGTCAATAACCCCAGAAGTCTCCACTGCCACTGGAGTAAAAATAAATCTGCCAGCAAGAGAATAACATTTAACATTTTTTTTTATCTCTGTCTCGTGCGACATATCTCGGCTCACCCGCGAACCTGTAGTAGTCATGTTCCAAAATTAAGAGACATCACTCACCACCGATGATTCGCGTATGGCCATATTCTTCTTTATTATTATAAACCATCATACCTTCCCAAACGCATACGGATTTTCGTAGATCTTTAGGTCTTTGATGTTAATTAGAAAGCTCGTGTGCCATCATATCTGTGCATGGCTTTTACTTTTAATTTGATTTTCGCTCATTTTGCCGTGGTTTCATTAATTCTGTTGAATAAATTATAATTAAGATTTATGAGATTATTAATATCTGAAATTTTAATTTCATTTGAATTAAAAGCTTTTGTTTAGATTTTAATATTAACGAAATTTGGCTAAGCTAGTAGCTCAACACGGATTAGAACGGAAAATAAAAAAAATAATTCCTTCTTCACATGCCTTTCTTCCAAAGTTCATGAAGTGAACTACCGTTGCAATAACCCTTTCTCAGGCATATTCTAAGCAACATCTTTACAAGACATTCAGAATAAGTACCTTTAAAAAATTTAAAAAAATATCACTAAAATAACTATTTAAATAAGAGTTCCCGTACGTAATCTGTTGAATAGAAATCAAATCTTGAGTCATTATTTGTTTTACAGACTCAAGGGGTAAAATAATTCTTTATTATTTTACATGATTAGAAAAATTCGAAACTGCGATGGTTTGGGGATAGAATCATTATTAAATTTATAAAAATGGACTAGGAATAAAATCAGGTTTCTTTATTTGAATTATAGTCACAGATAGTAATAAAATGCTGAAAGTCTTTGTGACACATTTTGGGCATCAAATGTGGTTAAGTATGCGAGTGGAACCTGTGTTTGGGTACCATGGTGTTTTTTTCCATAATGGACCGTCTCTGTTGTGTCGCTGCGTTAGACTCCATGGCTGTCTTCTTTTTTTTTTTCTTTTTTTTTTTACTGAGGTCAAATTAGCCGTCATTTCAACAGGAACAAAGATTTCTTTTTGTAATAATAACTAGCACAACTCATATATTTTGTACTGGCTCCACGTATGGATCACAGTTAGGAAATTTGGCCCTTCATATGTCAATGATAGAAATCGCAGCTTTTTGATAATTATTGTATGGATATTTCACGGGTGAATGAAATGTCGCCCCCACATTTTGCGGGATTTTGGCTGTCAAATAACCCCATCATTATATTATACTTCCAACTACATGTGTGGCGGGACATTTTTTTTCAACTATTCTTTAACTTACTGATGTGGGCCCAAAGTCGGGACCACGGAAAGAAAACACGGAACACGGATTACAGGTAAGAAAGATATATTAAACAAAAATAGTGTAAGTGGAGCTTACTATGTGCTAGTGTCCAATATTGATACTACGGTATTAGAATACTCTCTCTCTCTCTCTCTCTCTCTTAGAGTGTTATATCGCATACTTTATATAGTCCTGGAAGAGTCCATGTTGTAGGTATGTTACGGTCACAACACCACCCCCTTCCAACATAAAATTGTTAATACATGTTTCTCTTGGGATTTACGTAGAGTGGTTGAGTAAATTTCCTTTTCCTTCCTGATAGTCGCACTTTAGGATAGACTTGGGGCGTGTCGAGATCGAAGTGATGAAAATTACGTCGATCGGCTCATCACAGCTATTTTGTAGTGATTCCTCCAATTCCTTCAAACGGCATTTTCTGAGCAGGTTCCAATGACGTTTGTGAGTGTTTTTCGGTCTTTGGACAATATAGACCAGTTCGCCAATTCTTTGTTTTATGGTGCCTACTTCCCAGAATGTTGCTTTTGTAAGCATGGAAAAAGACTTTATCGCCAGGATTGAAATATTTCTTATGAGGCGATACTTTTTTTTTAAACTTTGCTTGCCGTGGAATAAGTTTGTTGAAGACAGACTTGATTTTCCTTGCGAACATTGTTTCTGCAGGCGAGCTTCCCATAGGCGTGTTCGCATTAGGATTTATCCGATACACCTGCAGAACCTGTTGCAATGCTCTATCTGTCGGTGTGACTAGTGCCTTTTTAAAGCCCTTTTTAGAATGTCCACGAAACTTTCGGCCTGGCCATTCGACCTAGGGTGGTACTAAGGCGTTGTAATGTGGTCCACCTGATATGACTTGCAGAAGTCTCTATATTTACTTGATGTGAATTGAGTGCCATTATCTGTAACTACACAATCTACCACGCGAAAACGCGCGAATAGCTCGTGTAGAAATCCGATCGTGCAGTTTGTGGTTGGTCTTTTGCATTGTAGGACCTCGGGCCATTTTGAGTGGCTATCCACAACAAGGAGGTAGTACATGTTGTCTATAGGCCCTGCAAAATCGACATGAATTCTTTGCCATGGATGGTCTGTGTTTGGCCACGGTTTGCACGTCGTGGTTGGAGCTTTTACTGCAAGCGCGCATCTTTTGCATGATTTTATCATGTGTGCTATGTCCTTGTTCATGTTTGGCCAATAAACATAGCAGCGCATGAGGCTTTTCGGTTCTTTCCCGGGTGTCCCATGTGAAGATCCCTGAGGATTTTTCTTTGGAGGCTGTTTGGAATCACTACGCGGTCATTTTATAGTAGGACATCATCGCAGAAGGAGAAAACTTCAGGCACATTGGGGTCTTTGTTGCGAATTTTGCTTTTTATGGATTGAATGAATTCATCCTCTCCAGACTCCCTTTTTATGTTGGCCAAAGTAACTGGGAGCTCTCTTATGGTACTCGCGATCATGTTTTTGATTTCACAATTTGTCCTTAGAGTAGCAATGATGGAGTCTTCAAAGACTTCTGTATTTTTTGGCATGAGTCTATCTAACTCTTTGTTGATTTGCTCTAGAGCAGCGAAAGGGACATTCCGTTTCTTTTGGAATACCGGTTGTGCACCGTCCTTAACCTTGAACTTAGCTTTCATTTTAGTACATTTCCCAAGTCCGCCAGAAAAAAAAAACTGGGGAAATTGTTGTTTGTGTTCCTTTTTGAGATTTACCAAATTGGACGTTGTACTTTGTATCTTGCGACAAAATGTACTCATTGGGCAATTCCAAAGATTAAATTTTTCTCACGATTCTGTTCTAAATAAGTTATCTAAAGTTTTCAATACGTAGACTTTGAGCTTTTTGGTAACTCCATTTAGTGTTACTGTAAGTATTACCTCGCCTAAAATGTTAATCTTTTCGACAGTTACGGATTTTGCTGTTTTATCCGGTTTTAATAAGGTCGGCTTGTTTAATTTTCGCCAATGGTTGAAAGAGTGGAAACCGAGTCAAGCTGAAATTTAATGGAATTATTGAAAATATCCACAGTTACATATTTCCTTAAATTCCTATCGACAATATTGTCAGATTGAGTTTGCCTAATTTTATTTTGGGGTTTTCTCGTTCTGTTGGCGTACCAGCACTGAGTTAAAGTATGCCCACTTTTATTGCAATTTTTGCAATATTTTTTTGTTCTTCACTGGACAGAATTTCATCCAACGCCATTTACCACAACGGTAACATGGTCCGGGCGGTATCTTTAACCTATTTGGATTTTGGTTACTGCGGAATTTAGGACAAGAGATTTGCCTTTTGTATCTTTGAGGGGAATAAGAGGTAGACTTGCTTCTGATTTTATTAATCTAAACCACACCTGATTCCTCGATAGTGTTTGAGTCACACTTTACAGATATTACTCTTTGACTGTCCTCTGCCAGTTTTTGGAGAGTCAATCCTTGTTCGTTCTCAAGCTCTCGGCAGTCAGTTCGGCTAGTTTAAAATTATTACAGAGCTTGTTTACCGATGCTGCAAACGTTAGAAAATCTTGCTGGCTGTCTTTGACTGTGTTCAGGCATTTTCAACGTTTGTGGAACAAGGTTATGCTAGGCCCGAATAGTTCCGATAGGAGCTTAATAGTCTCTGAAAAATCCAAGTCAGTGGTTTTCTTGGGTAGTATGAAGTCTACGAACCTACTATGTTCTGTAGTTTTCTCAATAGTAGACGTACCTTTTTTTTTACTGGGCCATTGTTCACAGTCTACGTTGAAAATATCTTCGTAGCGCCTGTAAAAAGCCTCGAACGTTTTGTCGTTCTTTGGTAAGTATTCAAAGGTTTCCATTGAATTGTAGATTGTACTCTGGGAGAATATTGTATCTTTTTCAGAGTTTGAGCCTTTTTAATGCATTTACGAGTAATTCTTTAAGTTGTTTCTGTTGTAGTTCAGCATTCTGAAGCGTAATTTGTTGGAATTCCATTTGTTGTTTATGTAATTCCAAAAATAGGTGTTGTTGTATTTCTTCTGATTTTTGTTGCTGATCCAAATGTACTTTTAGCATTTGGACGATTACTTTTTGAAAATCTTCCATATTTAGACAAACAAAAATGACAGCGATTTTTTGTTGCTTTGAAACCCATGTACCAAGGGAAGGTACACAAAAAAATCTTGATAGATTTTTTTTTTTTACAAAAAAAAATATGGACAGACAATTAGTTAAACTAAACTAATTATGTGTTTAGCTTTTTTGAGATTCCATGGTTCCGTTAATTTTAAAGTAATTGTATAAATTTTCACCACACTTATGTTTTTTTTATAGAGGTACAAAAAAGAGAAAACTCACTTTAGTGAATTTGAGGGGAGAATAATTTTATTCACCAGATTCAACTCATTACATAAAACATTTTTAGATAGTTTTTTTTCGAAAACTTGAGTCGTAAATAATACTTCGACTCTTGTGTTGTCAGTTTGTTTTACTAACAAACTGTTTTTTTTTCTGTGTGTGGGTGTATAAGAAATCGTTCTCGTAATGTTATTTGGACAGACTTTAATATTCCGTAGATGTCGAATTTCTAGTTCGTCACTGCTGTTTGGTATCGGAATATTTATTTATTGTAGACGCTGGGTGTTGCGTTGAAATCGCTAATGTAGTAATACCAGCTTAATTTCTCGTTTAACACTGTTGTGGTAACGCGTGAAGTTTATGTGTATTTTTCGAGTTCTCTGTCGCTATTGATATGGTGAGAACGAAATTCTCGAATCTTTCTGTCGCAACTGATGTGGGACTGGCAAGGTATTGAGGTTTTCGACGTTAATGCGTTTCTCGAATTCTTCGTCGCCACTGATGTGGGACTGGTAAGGTATTGAGGTTTGGGCGTGACTGCGTTTCTCGAATTTTTCGTCGCCACTGATGTGGGCCCATAGTCGGGACCACGGAAGCAAAACACGGAACACGGATTAGAGGTATGAAACATATATTAAACCAAAAGCTTACAAAGATAGTGTAAGTGTAAGCGGAGCTTACTATGTGCTAGTGTCCAATATTGGTAGTCGTACGCGGCTGATACTACGGTATTAGAATACTCTCTCTCTCTTTCCTCCTCCTCCATTAGAGTATCATATCGCATACTTTATATAGTCTTGGAAGTCCATGTTGTAGCTATTTTACGGTCTCACAACACTTACTCTCCTCGATTTCATTGCATTTTACATTTTGTGAAATATAGTCATCGAATAACAACACGAGAAAAACACGCAAAAAGAAAAGCGTGTCGTCCCGTAAAGAAACTTAATGGGACTAAGAATGGTTTTATTCATTGATACAGACATATATATATATATGTATATATACATATATATATATATATATATATATATATATATATATATATATATATGCATTAATGTTGAAGATCTCTTAGACACTGGCGTATTACGTATAAAATTTCCCTTTTTTGCTGCCGTGCGCCGACGGCTTAGGAGTAGAATCTCTTACCGATGAGTTTCTAACCCGGCTGGAGGAAATCGAACGTCTAGCCACACTGAAGAGCTGTGATACAGAGAAATCGTCTGTCTGTGAACGACTCTATCTCTCTCCCCTCTCTCTCTCTACACACACACACACACACACACACACGCACGCACACACACACACACACACACACACACACATATATATATATATATATATATATATATATATATATATATAGGTAACTATGCTCGTTTCGAAACCTTTGAATTTTTGATTTGCCAATAATCACATTAATCTCGAGGGAAAAAAAGGTTTTAAAAAAAGTAAGAGCTAGAAATATGAAAGTCTGTCGAAAAAAATCGCACAGATGCAGGTTTGAAGCCCAAAGAAAAAAAAAACTGACACTAGTAAACAACTAAGTAAACAACTAACAAAAGAGCTCAATACAACCGTAGAGCAGACCACGCAGTAGCCCTCCTACTTTTAATTGTAGGAACAAAAATATCTGCCTATTACAGGGAAAATGTCAGCAAGAAGGCGTGGTTTACCAGGTGAAAATTTATAAGGATTTGGAGGATACTGACCCTAAAACGTACACATTTACTGCATTTGATCATAATGTCTAGGCGGTTAGGTTTGATCATTCTGTCTGTGTCTATTGTAAAGTCCCATAAAATTGATAACGGTCCTATCTCCGTAATCGGGTCTGGCTGGTGTTCATACAAACTTTTTGTACCTTCAATCCCGTAAAAGTTGCCGATTTTCCACTGCAGATATTGGCCCACTCTGTCATACCGGGATTTATATTCAGTGGGTGTCACTACCGTGCAACCTGATACAAGATGGTCAATTGTTTCTGGATATTTATCGTAGAATCTGAATTTTGGGTTAACATAAATTTTCAGTATGTATACTTGGTAATTTCTAGTTAGCAAATATTGTCCTGTGAGAAAGAATAATACGTTCGGTTTCAGTTATTATCCATGTACTACGTGGTTACTGATGGATACGCAGTTTGTCTACATCAGCCAATTTGGTGCGGGCAGAATGTGGAACGTGAAGAGGTTTATCTTGCAATCGTTTCTGTATCAGGTCGATTGCATTTGCTTTGTTTTCTTTAAGTTTTTTTGCATCTGCAGTAGGTGCATTATTATTTACTTGCTTTTCTTCACGCACATGAAACTCCATTTTGAATTTGCTGGCTTCCTTTATTACCATATAATATTTCTTACTTCTTTCATGTTCTTTGACCCAGTTCATCATCCAGTCTTCTGTAGTGTCCATTTACCCTTAAAGGCCGGTTGTTATAGTTTTGTATGACATTTCTAGTTGAACTAACCTCTGCCTCCTTCGGATCTAGGCATTTACAGATGATCAACATCAGCCTAGAGATGATGCATAAGTTGGCAAGTGAGAAGCTTTCTCATTTTGGCGTCCATTCGTTTAATGTCAGTTTAAATGCCATTTAAGGATGTGGAAACCGTATTCCACTAAAGGGAAAGCCAAGGTGTTTATAGCTGATGCACTTTTAAAAAATTCAACTCGGTATTCAGTACCTGATGGCACACGCCTTTTCTATTCTTTTCTTACATTCTTATTTATTTGGATATACTGTATTTCATCTCCTTCGAAAATTCCTAAATACTTATAGGCTTCAACATGTAGCAGTTCCATAATCATTGTGACAAAATCTATATCCACTGAGTCTATTTCTGTAATTCTCCCTTTCTTGCATTTTACTTTTTCACATTTCTCTAATCCGAATTCAATATCTATATCGTCACTGAAATATTTTAATGCATTGATAAGACCCTTCAACTCATTGTCGTCTTTGGCAAAAGGTTTGCGATCATCCATGTAGAGTAGCTGATTGAATAATTTCTTGTTTATTTTGTATCCATTGTTATTATTGTTTAGTTCATGCGTAAGGAGGATTAAGGAGAGTCAAACAGAAAGTGTGACAGGGAGTCTCCTTGAAAGATTTTCATCGGATATTCAGGCGACTCGAGGTGGAAGTGTCTCTGATGTGATTTAGGTTTAATGTGATTTTTATAAATTCCATTGCTGTGCTTAAAAAAATTACTGTCACCGAGGAGATTCTGTACATTTCCAAAGACTTAATGATCCATGTGCGTGGCACACTCTCAAAGGTTTTTCAGTAATCTGTTCATGTTGTGTTGAGATTATTTTAACTATGTTCCTGTAATAATAATAATAATAATAATAATAATAATAATAATAATAATTATTATTATTATTATTATTATTATTATTATTTTCTTTGATTTCTGGCATTTACATATTTCTTTCCTGGTCCAGCCCAGGGAACTAAGGTTAGAATTGGCATCATGACACTTTCCACTGACAATATATATATATATATATATATATATATATATATATATATATATATATATATATATATTACATAGATAAAGCCCTTCGGAGAGTGTGGGCTGTACTTGTCAGAACAATTTTCTGTATCTCCTTACGGCATGGACTTCCAGGAATCCCTTCAATTAGTCCACTGGAATCTTTTCCAATCAGTCCTAGGGCTCCAACTACAACAGGGATTGTTGATGTTTCCATATGCCACATTTTCGAGATTGCTATTTCAAGGTCCTTGTATTTTGACAGCTTTTTGAATATCTTCAAAGATACATTGCAGTCAGCAGGGACTGCCATATCAATAAGGAGGCGATTTTTTTGTTTGTGGTCTTTAATAACAATATCTGGGCGGTTGGCCTTGATTGTTCTGTCAGTGTGTATTGTGTAGTCCCATAGAATTGTAACAGGTCCTATCTCCGTAACCGGGTTTGGGTGGTGTTCATTTATTATTATTATTATTATTATTATTATTATTATTTCCTTTGATTTCTCTTGTATAGAAATTTCTTTACAGGTACCAACAATAGGGTTAATGTTAGAAATGGCTTCATAATATTTTCCCCTGATAATATTTGTGAAGACATGCGCAAAATATACTATGATTACACACATTTTACACACATATATCTCTTAGTAATATGCGTGCTGTACGCGTTAGGGCAATTTTTTTTTGTATTTCTTTAAAGCATGGGCAAGAAGGAATCCCTGCTACAAGTCTAACGGAAACATTTCCAAGGGCGAATTTCTAAGCGAAACAATATTTTCTACTATTCCTAATTTACTTATACAGAGACATATTAAAAGATATACTGTTGTACATTTGTTAGATTTACTTAGAAGGGTTATTTTAATTGAGATTGTTATTAATTACATACTATTTTATTTTCCTATTTAGTTATGTGGTTTTCTTTACAGCTGTAGTTAATCCATCTCAAATGTGAAGGACTACCGGCTTTGGCTTGCACTTACTGGCAGCGAAATCTTGAAAATTCCGCTCTCATTCCACGTCGAACACCGGAAAGACAACTTTCGCATCACCAAAAAAAAAAAAAAAAAAAAAATTATTCGATTAATTTAAGTATTTTTTAATTTAATAAAAGCAAAGGATTAAGTCCCTTTCTTTTATGTATAAAAATGCTATGCTAACAAATTAATAATACCGCAAACAGATTTTATTAATAAATATATAATCGTTTTGAAACCGTACCTTCTTCATATTCTTCGTATACTATCACACTGAATTATTCAATCAAACTAATGTCACTATATTGCATTTCATTAAAACAATTGTTCTTGTAACTACTGTTCGTGGGGCAGATTTGCAGGAATCTGAAAAAAAATGATTTATTTCGTTACGAAATTTATTATGGATTTAAGCATTGAACAGAAAACTGTACTCCAAAAGTGTCATGTATTGGATTCCAAAGATTTTTCAAACATTGCAATTATTCCTACTGAAAATATAGGAAATAATGACAATTATAATACATTTGAATTCGTGGTTTGTCTATATTGCTGAGATGAGGTATTTTATTTAATGTTAAAGCGTATATAAAGTTGCCTTTATTCGTACGTACGAATATTCATATATGTATGTATGCTTTATTATTTAACGTTATTTTTAGTGGATACTCGTATTTGAGTAGACGTTCCGTTCATTTAGAAACCAATGTATTTAGTTATTTTCGTCTACTCGTCTGAATACTCGAGAAAAATTATCGGAGAATAATATACTTCCTCGAGCAAACAATGCAATTTTTATAGAAAGGGATATTTTTTTTAATTACTGATCCCAGATCTATTACTTAAGTCTTATTAAATAAAATGAATCCATCCCTTCTTTTAGAAATTGCCTTGTTTCAGTTAGGATATGAAACGGATATACCTGTTTTGAGAGTCAGAGAAAAATCTGTGTTTTAAGACATATTCAAACTTGCTTGTCTATCGATGCCCTACGTGGCAGAAATATCTAAAGCACATCAGATCTAATGGCGGTGTCTCCTAGAGGAACGTAGGTTCAAATCCTGCCGATTTTATAGTGCATATATTTCTCTAATAGGATTCTTGAAAATAAATGCATATACTGTTTAATAAATAAACGGAGCATCTACTCAAACACGAGTATCCACTAAAAATAAAGTTTAAGAAAACATGTCGGATTAATAAACAAATAAATGAAACCCTTTCTTTGAAATAAGTATGTGAGTACGTGTGCTGGTTAATTCTAGTATGTCTTTCTAGCTATCTATATTTCTCAATGTTGAACTGCTATCAAATAGCAACAGAATTATATATATTATGTACATTAGTGGGACTATTGTCCTCATCTTTGTCGCCACATAACATTAAACATGGCACGTGGAACTATAACAGTCTATTCCAGTGATCGAAATAAAGGGTTCAGTTCGACATTCCAGCCACCTGAAGAAGGCCGGAGCGTACAACGGCCGAAACGTTGTAATAAATATGGCAACAAAGATGAGGACAATAGACCGAATAATGTAAATAGTGTACATAATAACTCATCTCAGAAATATAGAGAGAATTATGTAGATAACTTTGGTTTATATTACAAATGGTAAATACATATTTTGGGTGTATGATGCATTTATACACTGGCGAGTATATCATCAATACATAATATTTGAAATAGGTGCATAGATAAAATTATAAACATTTACGTGAAGTGACTATCGTCTAAATTTGTCATATGCTTATTTTCACATAAGGAGACGTGCCAGAACACACACACGAACACACACACACGCACGCAGACACACACGCATATATATATATATATATATATATATATATATATATATGATGAAATATATATCTTAAAAATATATATATATATAGAGAGAGAGAGACAGAGATGACGGACGTTTTTGAAATGGCTATTACTCAGAAATACTTCCATACTCTCTGCCTTACACAGTTTATATGAGGAAATATATACTTTAAAAATTATATATATATATATATATATATATATATATATATATATATATATATATACACACACAAAGTAAGGTAGATAGATATTATATCTTATATATATATATATATATATATATATATATATATATATAT